>JARGYO010005628.1:6777856-7030356 GCA_029206835.1 Rana muscosa
ACAGTACTGGGGGAAGGGATTACATTTGGGGGGGGCTGACAGTACTGGGGGAGGGGATTACATTTGGGGGGCTGACAGTACTGGGGAGGGGATTACATTTGGGGGGGCTGACAGTACTGGGGGAGGGGATTACATTTGGGGGGGGGGCTGACAGTACTGGGGGGAGGGGATTACATTTGGGGGGGGGCTGACAGTGCTGGGGGAGGGGATTACATTGGGGGGGCTGACAGTACTGGGGGAGTGGATTACATTTGGGGGGGGCTGATAGTACTGGGGGGAGGGGATTACAGTTGGGGGGGGGGCTGACAGTGCTGGGGGAGGGGATTACATTTGGGGGGCTGACAGTACTGGAGGAGGGGATTACATTTGGGGAAGGGCTGACAGTACTGGGGGAAGGGATTACATTTGGGGGGCTGACAGTACTGGGGGAGGGGATTACATTTGGGTGGGGGGGCTGACAGTACTGGGGGAGGGGATTACATTTGGGGGGGGGCTGACAGTACTGGGGAAGGGGATTACATTTGGGGAGGGGATTACATTTGGGGGGGGCTGACAGTACTGGGGGAGGGGATTACATTTGGGGGGGCTGACAGTACTGGGGGAGGGGATTACATTTGGGGGGGCTGACAGTACTGGGGGAGGGGATTACATTTGGGGGGGGGCTGACAGTACTGGGGGAGGGGATTACATTTGGGGGGGGCTGACAGTACTGGGGGAGGGGATTACATTGGGGGGATTACATTTGGGGGGGGCTGACAGTACTGGGGAAGGGGATTAAATTTGGGGGGGGGGCTGACAGTACTGGGGGAGGGGATTACATTTGGGGGGGCTGACAGTACTGGGGGAGGGGATTACATTTGGGGGGGGGCTGACAGTACTGGGGGAGGGGATTACATTTGGGGGGGGCTGACAGTACTGGGGGAGGGGATTACATTGGGGGGGGTTACAGTACTGGGGGGAGGGGATTACATTTGGGGGGGCTGACAGTGCTGGGGGAGGGGATTACATTTGGGGGGTTACAGTACTGGGGGAGAGGATTACATTTGGGGGGTTACAGTACTGGGGGAGGGGATTACATTGGGGGGCTGACAGTGCTGGGGGGAGGGGATTACATTTGGGGGGGTTATAGTACTGGGGGAGGGGATTACATTTGGGGGGGCTGACAGTACTAGGGGGAGGGGATTACATTTGGGGGGGTTACAGTACTGGGGGAGGGGATTACATAGGGGGGCTGACAGAACTGGGGGAGGGGATTACATTTGGGGGGGCTGACAGTACTGGGGTGAGGGGATTACATTGGGGGGGCTGACAGTACTGGGGGAGGGGATTACATTGGGGGGGGCTGACAGTACTGGGGGAGGGGATTACATTTGGGGGGGGGGCTGACAGTACTGGGGGGAGGGGATTACATTGGGGGGGCTGACAGTGCTGGGGGAGGGGATTACATTTGGGGGGGCTGACAGTACTGGGGGAGGGGATTACATTTGGGGGGGGCTGACAGTACTGGGGGAGGGGATTACATTTGGGGGGGCTGACAGTACTGGGGGAGGGGATTACATTTGGGGGGGGGGCTGACAGTACTGGGGGAGGGGATTACATTTGGGGGGGCTGACAGTACTGGGGGAGGGGATTACATTTGGGGGGCTGACAGTACTGGGGGAGGGGATTACATTTGGGGGGGGGCTGACAGTACTGGGGGGAGGGGATTACATTGGGGGGGGGTTACAGTACTGGGGGAGGGGATTACATTTGGGGGGCTGACAGTGCTGGGGGGAGGGGATTACATTTGGGGGGTTACAGTACTGGGGGAGGGGATTACATTGGGGGGCTGACAGTGCTGGGGGAGGGGATTACATTTGGGGGGGGTTACAGTACTGGGGGAGGGGATTACATTTGGGGGGGCTGACAGTACTAGGGGGAGGGGATTACATTTGGGGGGGTTACAGTACTGGGGGAGGGGATTACATAGGGGGGGCTGACAGAACTGGGGGAGGGGATTACATTTGGGGGGCTGACAGTACTGGGGGAGGGGATTACATTGGGGGGGGCTGACAGTACTGGGGGAGGGGATTACATTGGGGGGGGGGGGCTGACAGTACTGGGGGAGGGGATTACATTTGGGGGGGGCTGACAGTACTGGGGGAAGGGGATTACATTTGGGGGGGCTGACAGTGCTGGGGGAGGGGATTACATTTGGGGGGGGGGCTGACAGTACTGGGGGAGGGGATTACATTTGGGGAAGGGCTGGACAGTACTGGGGGAAGGGATTACATTTGGGGGGGGGCTGACAGTACTGGGGGAGGGGATTACATGTGGGGGGGGGCTGACAGTACTGGGGGAGGGGATTACATTTGGGGGGGGGCTGACAGTACTGGGGAGGGGATTACATTGGGGGGGGGGCTGACAGTACTGGGGGAGGGGATTACATTGAGGGGGCTGACAGTACTGGGGGAGGGGATTACATTTGGGGGGGCTGACAGTACTGGGGGAGGGGATTACATTGGGGGGGCTGACAGTACTGGGGGAGGGGATTACATTGGGGGGGGGCTGACAGTACTGGGGGAGGGGATTACATTTGGGGAAGGGGCTGACAGTACTGGGGGAAGGGGATTACATTTGGGGGGGGCTGACAGTACTGGGGGAGGGGGATTACATTTGGGGGGGGGCTGACAGTACTGGGGGAGGGGATTACATTTGGGGGGGCTGACAGTACTCGGGAGGGGATTACATTTGGGGGGGGCTGACAGTACTGGGGGGAGGGGATTACATTTGGGGGGGGGGGGGGGGCTGACAGTGCTGGGGGGAGGGGATTACATTTGGGGGGGGCTGACAGTACTGGGGGAGGGGATTACATTTGGGGGGGCTGACAGTACTGGGGGGAGGGGGATTACATGTGGGGGGGGGGCTGAGAGTACTGGGGGAGGGGATTACATTTGGGGGGGGGCTGACAGTACTGGGGGAGGGGATTACATTGGGGGGGGGCTGACAGTACTGGGGGAGGGGATTACATTTGGGGGGGCTGACAGTACTGGGGGAGGGGATTACGATTTGGGGGCTGACAGTACTGGGGAGGGGATTACATTTGGGGGGGGCTGACAGTACTGGGGGAGGGGATTACATGTGGGGGGGGCTGACAGTACTGGGGGAGGGGATTACGATTTGGGGGGGGCTGACAGTACTGGGGGAGGGGATTACATTTGGGGGGGGCTGACAGTACTGGGGGAGGGGATTACATTTGGGGGGGGGGCTGACAGTACTGGGGGAGGGGATTACATTTGGTGGGGCTGACAGTACTGGGGGGGGGGAGGGGGGGGGGATTACATTTGGGGGGGGCTGACAGTACTGGGGGAGGGGATTACATGTGGGGGGGGCTGACAGTACTGGGGGAGGGGATTACATTTGGGGGGGCTGACAGTACTTGGGGGGGATTACATTTGGGGGGGCTGACAGTACTGGGGGAGGGGATTACATTGGGGGGGGGATTACATTATATTGCCGTCCCGCGCTGTAACTTTTGCACAAACCAATCAATAAACGCTCACTGGAATTTGTAGCAGAATACGGATTACATATCGCCCTAAATTGATGAAGAATTGAAAATGAGATTTTTTTATTGGATATTTTATATCAGAAAGTAAAAAAAAAAATTGTAATTTTGTTTCCAAAATTGTCGCTCTTTTTTTGTTTATAGCGCAAAAAATAAAAACCGCAGAAGTGATCAAATACCACCAAAAGAAATCTCTATTTGTGGGGATAAAAGACATAAATTGGGTACAGTGCCGTATCGCAAACAATGGCCTGGTCATGAAGGGGGGTAAATCTTCCGGGGGTGAAGTGTTTAATATAATGACACCTCAGGAATAGAATGTATATCACCTTTCTCTATGAATGGGCTTCAGGAACCCGCCCTCCTCTATGGCGAGCCCCGCCCCTCTCTATACACGAGACCCTGTAGCCCCGCCCTCCTCCATAGACAAATCCGGTAGACCCGCCTCCCTGTCACTATGAGCCCCGCCCTCCTCCATAGATGAGCTCGGTAGACCCGCCCTTCTGTCAGTGGGAGCCCCGCCCTCCTCCGCAGGTGACTCCTCCCCTCCGGCGGCCATTGCAGTCAGTCGGCGGCCTCCCCCGATGATCGCTCCTCTCACACGGCGGCGGGTCACCTCCACATCCGGGTGTTCGGGTCACCCATAGATCACCCGGGAGGGGGGAGGGGAGAGCACACCGGCACCACGGATTCCTGCGCCAGAAGACTCCAACTGGACGCCATGTCCACCAAGGCGGAGCAATGTGAGTGACACCCCGAGAGATCCATATATATATATATACAGGGAGAGGAGCTGTCCGCGGTGCTGAACCCGGAGAGATGGGGGAGGGGAGAAATACAATTTGGAGGGCCTGACAGATGGGGGGGGGGGGGGGTGACAGTACAGGGGAAATTACATTTTGGGGGGATAACAAATCTGGGGGGGGGGGTGACAGATCTGGAAATCTGGGGGGGTGGTACTGGGGAAGGGGGCGGGGATGATAAATCTGGGGGGGTGCTGGGGGGAATTACATTTCTCAGGGGGGTGGGGGTGCCGACAGTGCTAGGGGGGGGGTTGACAGTCCCGGGGGTGCAGGGGGGAGACTGACACTGCTGGAGGTACGGGGGGCTGACACTTCTGGGGGTACAGGGGGGAGACTGACACTTCTGGGGGTACAGGGGGGACTGACACTGCTGGGGGTACAGGGGGGACTGACACTTCTGGGTGTACAGGGGGGGAGACTGACACTAATAGGGGGTACAGGGGGGGAGACTGACACTGCTGGGGGTACAGGGGGGGGACTGACCACTTCTGGGTTGTACAGGGGGGGGGACTGACACTTCTGGGGGTACAGGGGGGGGACTGACACTTCTGGGGGTACAGGGGGGGGGACTGACACTTCTGGGGGTACAGGGGGGACTGACACTGCTGGGGGTACAGGGGAGAGACTGACACTGCTGGGGGTACAGGGGGGGACTGACACTTCTGGGTGTACAGGGGGAGACTGACACTTCTGGGGGTACAGGGGGGACTGACACTTCTGGGGGGTACAGGGGGGACTGACACTTCTGGGGGTACAGGGGGGACTGACACTGCTGGGGGTACAGGGGGGAGACTGACACTGCTGGGGGTACAGGGGGAGACTGACACTGCTGGGGGTACAGGGGGGACTGACACTGCTGGGGGTACAGGGGGGAGACTGACACTGCTGGGGGTACAGGGGGAGACTGACACTGCTGGGGGTACAAGGGGGAGACTGACACTGCTGGGGGTACAGGGGGAGACTGACACTGCTGGGGGTACAGGGAGGGGGAGACTGACACTGCTGGGGGTACAGGGGGGGAGACTGACACTGCTGGGGGTACAGGGGGGGGGGAGACTGACACTGCTAGGGGTACAGGGGGGAAGACTGACACTGCTGGGGGTACAGGGGGAATGTCACTGCTGGGGGTACAGGGGGAGACTGACACTGCTGGGGGTACAGGGGGGGAGACTGACACTGCTGGGGGTACAGGGGGGATACTGACACTGCTGGGGGTACAGGAGGGGAAGACTGACACTGCTGGGGGTACAGGGGGGGAGACTGACACTGCTGGGGGTACAGGGGGGGGAGACTGACACTGCTGGAGGTATGGGGGGCTGACACTTCTGGGGGTACAGGGGGGAGACTGACACTTCTGGGGGTGCAGGGGGGAGACTGACACTAATAGGGGTACAGGGGGGAGACTGACACTGCTGGGGGTACAGGGGGGGACTGACACTGCTGGGGGTACAGGGGGGACTGACACTTCTGGGTGTACAGGGGGGGAGGCTGACACTAATAGGGGTACAGGGGGGGGGACTGACACTGCTGGGGGTACAGGGGGGACTGACACTTCTGGGTGTACAGGGGGGGAGACTGACACTTCTGGGGGTACAGGGGGGACTGACACTTCTGGGGATACAGGGGGGAGACTGACACTGCTGGGGGTAGAGGGGGGAGACTGACACTGCTGGGGATACAGGGGGGAGACTGACACTGCTGGGGGTACAAGGGGGAGACTGACACTGCTGGGGGTACAGGGAGGGGGAGACTGACACTGCTGGTGGTACAGGGGGGGGGAGACTGACACTGCTGGGGGTACAGGGGGGGAGACTGACACTGCTAGGGGTACAGGGGGGAAGACTGACACTGCTGGGGGTACAGGGGGGAATGTCACTGCTGGGGGTACAGGGGGAGACTGACACTGCTGGGGGTACAGGGGGGGAGACTGACACTGCTGGGGGTACAGGGGGGATACTGACACTGCTGGGGGTACAGGAGGGGAAGACTGACACTGCTGGGGGTACAGGGGGGGGGGAGACTGACACTGCTGGGGGTACAGGGGGGGAGACTGTCACTGCTGGGGGTACAGGGGGGGAGACTGAAACTGCTGGGGGTACAGGGGGGGAGACTGTCACTGCTGGGGGTACAGGGGGGGAGACTGAAACTTCTGGGGGTACAGGGGGGAGACTGACACTTCTGGGGGTACAGGGGGGAGACTGACACTTCTGGGGGTACAGGGGGAGACTGACACTGCTGGGGGTACAGGGGGGAGGAGACTGACACTGCTGGGGGTACAGGGGGGGAGACTGACACTGCTGGGGGTACAGGGGGGGAGACTGACACTGCTGGGGGTACAGGGGGAGACTGACACTTCTGGGGGTACAGGGGGAGACTGACACTTCTGGGGATACAGGGGGGAGAATGACATTGCTAGGGGTACAGGGGGGAGACTGACACTGCTGGGGGTACAGGGGGGAGACTGACACTTCTGGGGGTACAGGGGGAAGACTGACACTTCTGGGGGTACAGGGGGGAGACTGACACTGCTGGGGGTACAGGGGGAGACTGACAATTCTGGGGGTACAGGAGGGAGAGACACTTCTGGGGGAACAGGGGGGAGACTGACACTTCTGGGGGTACAGGGGGAGACTGACACTTCTGGGGGTACAGGGGGAGACTGACACTTCTGGGGGTACAGGGGGGAGACTGACACTGCTGGGGGTACAGGGGGGGAGACTGACACTGCTGGGTGTACAGGGGGGGGGAGACTGACACTGCTGGGTGTACAGGGGGGGGAGACTGACACTGCTGGGTGTACAGGGGGGGGGGAGACTGACACTGCTGGGTGTACAGGGTGGGGAGACTGACACTGCTGGGTGTACAGGGGGGGGGACCGACACTGCTGGGTGTAAAGGGGGGGAGACTGACACTTCTGGGTGTACAGGGGGGGAGACTGACACTGCTGGGGGTACAGGGTGGGGAGACTGACACTGCTGGGGGTACAGGGTGGGGAGACTGACACTTCTGGGGGTACAGGGGGAGAGACTGACACTGCTGGGGGTACAGGGTGGGGAGACTGACACTGCTGGGGGTACAGGGTGGGGAGACTGACACTGCTGGGTGTACAGGGGGGAGACTGACACTTCTGGGGGTACAGGGGGGAGACTGACACTTCTGGGGGTACAGGGGGGAGACTGACACTGCTGGGGTTACAGGGGGGAGACTGACACTTCTGGGGGTACAGGGGGGAGACTGACACTGCTGGGGGTACAGGGGGGAGACTGACACTTCTGGGGGTACAGGGGGAGACTGACACTTCTGGGGTACAGGGGGGAGACTGACACTTCTGGGGGTACAGGGGGGAGACTGACACTTCTGGGGGTACAGGGGGGAGACTGACACTGCTGGGGGTACAGGGTGGGGAGACTGACACTGCTGGGTGTACAGGGGGGGAGATTTCTGGGGGTACAGGGGGAGACTGACACTTCTGGGGATACAGGGGGGAGAATGACACTGCTGGGGGGTACAGGGGGAGAATGACACTGCTGGGGGGTACAGGGGGGAGACTGACACTGCTGGGGGTACAGGGGGGAGACTGACACTGCTGGGGGTACAGGGGGAAGACTGACACTGCTGGGGGTACAGGGGGGAATGTCACTGCTGGGGGTGCAGGGGGGAGACTGACACTTCTGGGGGTACAGGGGGTTAGACTGACACTGCTGGGGGTACAGGGGGGAGACAGACACTTCTGGGGGTACAGGGGGGAGACTGACAATGCTGGGGGTACAGTGGGGGAGACTGACAATTCTGGGGGTACAGGGGGGAGACTGACACTTCTGGGGGTACAGGGGGGAGACTGACACTTCTGGGGGTACAGGGGGGAGACTGACACTTCTGGGGGTACAGGGGGGGGACTGACACTGCTGGGGGTACAAGGGGGAGACTGACACTGCTGGGGGTACAAGGGGGAGACTGACACTGCTGGGGGTACAGGGGGGAGACTGACACTGCTGGGGGTACAGGAAGGGGGAGACTGACACTGCTGGGGGTACAGGGGGGGAGACTGACACTGCTGGGGGTACAGGGGGGGGAGACTGACACTGCTGGGGGTACAGGGGGGGGGAGACTGACACTGCTAGGGGTACAGGGGGGAAGACTGACACTGCTGGGGGTACAGGGGGGAATGTCACTGCTGGGGGTACAGGGGGGAGACTGACACTGCTGGGGGTACAGGGGGGGAGACTGACACTGCTGGGGGTACAGGGGGGATACTGACACTGCTGGGGGTACAGGAGGGGAAGACTGACACTGCTGGGGGTACAGGGGGGGACTGACACTGCTGGGGGTACAGGGGGGGAGACTGACACTTCTGGGGGTACAGGGGGAGACTGACACTTCTGGGGGTACAGGGGAGACACACTTCTGGGGGTACAGGGGGAGGCTGACACTTCTGGGGGTACAGGGGGGGGAGACTGACACTGCTGGGGGTACAGGGGGGGAGACTGACACTGCTGGGGGTACAGGGGGGGAGACTGACACTGCTGGGGGTACAGGGGGAGACTGACCCCTCTGGGGGTACAGGGGGGAGACTGACACTTCTGGGGATACAGGGGGGTGAATGACATTGCTAAGGGTACAGGGGGGAGACTGACACTGCTGGGGGTACAGGGGGGAGACTGACACTTCTGGGGGTACAGGGGGAAGACTGACACTTCTGGGGGTACAGGGGGGAGACTGACACTGCTGGGGTACAGGGGGGAGACTGACAATTCTGGGGGTACAGGGGGGGAGACTGACACTTCTGGGGATACAGGAGGGAGACTGACACTTCTGGGGGAACAGGGGGGAGACTGACACTTCTGGGGATACAGGAGGGAGACACACTTCTGGGGGAACAGGGGGGAGACTGACACTTCTGGGGGTACAGGGGGAGACTGACACTTCTGGGGGTACAGGGGGAGACTGACACTTCTGGGGGTACAGGGGGGAGACTGACACTGCTGGGTGTACAGGGGGGGGAGACTGACACTGCTGGGTGTACAGGGGGGGAGACTGACACTGCTGGGTGTACAGGGTGGGGAGACTGACACTGCTGGGTGTACAGGGGGGGAGACTGACACTTCTGGGGGTACAGGGGGAGACTGACACTTGTGGGGGTACAGGGGGGAGACTGACACTGCTGGGGGTACAGGGTGGGGAGACTGACACTGCTGGGGGTACAGGGGGGAGACTGACACTGCTGGGGGTACAGGGGGGAGACTGACACTTCTGGGGGTACAGGGGGGGAGACTGACACTTCTGGGGGTACAGGGGGAGACTGACACTGCTGGGGGTACAGGGTGGGGAGACTGACACTGCTGGGTGTACAGGGGGGGAGACTGACACTTCTGGGGGTACAGGGGGAGACTGACACTTCTGGGGATACAGGGGGGAGAATGACATTGCTAGGGGTACAGGGGGGAGACTGACACTGCTGGGGGTACAGGGGGGAGATTGACACTTCTGGGGGTACAGGGGGAAGACTGACACTGCTGGGGGTACAGGGGGGAGACTGACACTGCTGGGGGTACAGGGGGGAGACTGACAATTCTGGGGGTACAGGGGGGGAGACTGACACTTCTGGGGATACAGGAGGGAGACACACTTCTGGGGGAACAGGGGGGAGACTGACACTTCTGGGGGTACAGGGGGAGACTGACACTTCTGGGGGTACAGGGGGAGACTGACACTTCTGGGGGTACAGGGGGAGACTGACACTTCTGGGGGTACAGGGGGAGACTGACACTTCTGGGGGTACAGGGGGGAGACTGACACTGCTGGGTGTACAGGGGGGGGGGACTGACACTGCTGGGTGTACAGGGGGGGGGGGGAGACTGACACTGCTGGGTGTACAGGGGGGGGAGACTGACACTGCTGGGTGTACAGGGTGGGGAGACTGACACTGCTGGGTGTACAGGGGGGGAGACTGACACTTCTGGGGGTACAGGGGGGAGACTGACACTTCTGGGGGTACAGGGGGGAGACTGACACTTGTGGGGGTACAGGGGGGAGACTGACACTGCTGGGGGTACAGGGTGGGGAGACTGACACTGCTGGGTGTACAGGGGGGGAGACTGACACTGCTGGGTGTACAGGGGGGGAGACTGACACTTCTGGGGGTACAGGGGGGGAGACTGACACTTCTGGGGGTACAGGGGGAGACTGACACTGCTGGGGGTACAGGGTGGGGAGACTGACACTTCTGGGGGTACAGGGGGGAGACTGACACTTGTGGGGGTACAGGGGGGAGACTGACACTGCTGGGGGTACAGGGTGGGGAGACTGACACTGCTGGGTGTACAGGGGGGGAGACTGACACTGCTGGGTGTACAGGGGGGGAGACTGACACTTCTGGGGGTACAGGGGGGGAGACTGACACTTCTGGGGGTACAGGGGGAGACTGACACTGCTGGGGGTACAGGGTGGGGAGACTGACACTGCTGGGTGTACAGGGGGGGGAGATTTCTGGGGGTACAGGGGGAGACTGACACTTCTGGGGATACAGGGGGGAGAATGACACTGCTGGGGGTACAGGGGGAGAATGACACTGCTGGGGGTACAGGGGGAGACTGACACTGCTGGGGGTACAGGGGGGAGACTGACACTGCTGGGGGTACAGGGGGAAGACTGACACTGCTGGGGGTACAGGGGGAATGTCACTGCTGGGGGTGCAGGGGGGAGACTGACACTTCTGGGGGTACAGGGGGGAGACTGACACTTCTGGGGGTACAGGGGGGAGACTGACAATGCTGGGGGTACAGTGGGGGAGACTGACACTTCTGGGGGTACAGGGGGGAGGCTGACACTTCTGGGGGTACTGGGGGAGACTGACACTTCTGGGGGTACAGGGGGGAGACTGACACTTCTGGGGGTACAGGGGGAGACTGACACTTCTGGGGGTACAGGGGGAGACTGACACTGCTGGGGGTACAGGGTGGGGAGACTGACACTTCTGGGGGTACAGGGGGAGACTTACACTTCTGGGGGTACAGGGGGAGACTGACACTTCTGGGGGTACAGGGGGGGAGACTGACACTTCTGGGAGTACAGGGGGGAGACTGACACTGCTGGGGGTACAGGGTGGGGAGACTGACACTGCTGGGTGTACGGGGGGGGGGGAGACTGACACTGCTGGGGGTACATGGTGGGGAGACTGACACTGCTGGGGGTACAGGGTGGGGAGACTGACACTGCTGGGTGTACGGGGGGGGAGACTGACACTGCTGGGGGTACATGGTGGGGAGACTGACACTGCTGGGTGTACGGGGGGGGAGACTGACACTGCTGGGTGTTCGGGGGGGGGGAGACTGACACTTCTGGGGGTACAGGGGGGAGACTGACACTGCTGGGTGTACAGGGGGGGGAGACTGACACTGCTGGGTGTACGGGGGGGGGAGACTGACACTTCTGGGGGTACAGGGGGGAGACTGATACTGCTGGGGTACAGGGGGGAGACTGACACTTCTGGGGCTACAGGGGGAGACTGATACTGCTGGGGTACAGGGGGGAGACTGACACTTCTGGGGCTACAGGGGGGAGACTGACACTGGTGATCGTAGGGATCACATCCGTTAGAGAGCACCGTATGTAATGGTAATGGGTGGTGGGGTGTCCTGCAGGGTGTATTGATGCTGGCTGCTGGGGGATCTATTCTAGCTGGAGGGGGTTCATTTTTGCAGGGGGATCTATTGTTCTATTGTTGCTGTTGGGGGACCTATTGTTGCTGGGGGTGGGTCTTATATTGCTGGGGGGGTCAGTTATTGTTAGGAGAGATCTATTGTCGCTGGCTGCTGGGAGATCTATTGTTACTGGCAGGGGTCTATAGTTGTTGGGGGGATCTATTGTTGCTTGCTTTTGGAGAGTCTATTGATGCTGGCTATGGGCAGATCTGTTGTTGCTGCCGGGGTCTTCTGTTTTGGGCGGTCCATTGTTGTTGGGGGGGATCTATTGTTGCTGGAGGGGGAAGTATTGTTACTGGCTACACAGTATCTATTTTACTGCTTTTCTTGTTTTAATTAACAAATGAACAAATTCCATACAAATTACTTATCACCACAAAATGATACTTGGTTGTGTATTCTCTAAAAGGGGCGGTACTGGGAGGTGGGTAGGGGGTGGAACCAAGGGACGGTGCTCAGAGGTGGGTGGGTGGGGGGGCGTAAAAATTGGGGTGACCCAGAAAGGGGGGGAGTTCCTGCACCTATTCTCTGAGAAAAAAAAAAAGATATCCAATATTTGTTTTGTTAGGATGCCTCTGGTGGCAGACATTGATCACATGATTTCCTCTGTATACATTGTATATATTTATTGATACATTGTAAAACCTTCCCACATAAACCACTTCCTGTCTGGGGCAATTGTTTCATTTTTTTACACATGTTAAAATCTGCATTTTATTATTATTTTTTGGGCTAGAAAATAACTTGGAACCCCCAAAACATAATATATTTTCTAAAAGCAGAGGCCCCAGGGAATAAAATGGTGGCTATGATTTGTTATGATGACGCAATTTAAAAAAAAAAAAAAAAAAAAAACACAGTAAAATGAATTTAAATATAATTCCCAATTTTTGGATAAAATATAAATAATGATGTTGCGTCAAGTAAATAGATGCCAAACATGTGAAGATTTAATATTGCCGACGCCTGTGAAATGGTGACAAATAGACATGCGCACTGCCGAAAAAATTAGTTTGTTTTCGTTTCATTTCTTTTTCTTTTTCTTTAAATTTTTTTGAGTCATTTGCTATGATCGCAATTTGTAAATTCGTAAATCCGAAAATAAGGAGGAATATCCGAAAATTCGAAAAAATAACTGACTGCAATTCGTTTTGTTCCGAATTTGTTTTTTTAACAAATTTCGACAAATTCGTTAATTTCGGAAATATCAGAATTAACGAAAACCTGTTTAACAAACTTTTCCGAATATTTGTAAATTCGGCAATTCGCAAACCCCCGAAAAAAAACAGAAAATTAGAAAATCTGAAATAATAACTAACTAATAATAACTTAACTATTACTAATTATTAAATGATAGCTGTTTGAATTTCCTTTCAAATTTTGGCTGTTAGTGAAAGTAACGCATACGAATTTATCCGAAGTTACAAATTCTCCAAAATAACGAATGCCGCATCTAGATTAATGGAACGTAGCAAATTAATAATAAATAATAGGAATAATAAAACGTTTTTATTATTATTGTTATTTATTATTATTATTAATTTTCTCTGTTCCATTTGTTTAAGTGCAGCATTTGTTATTTCGGATAATTCTTAACTTTGGATGAACAGCCAAATTTAAAAGGAAATTCCAATACCTATAATTTAATAGTAATAGTTAAGTAATTATTATTTGGTTATTAATTCAGATTTTCGGGTTTTCCGATTTGACGAATTTACAAATATTCTGAAAAACTGGTTAAACGGGTTTTCGTTAATTCGGATATTTACGAATTTGACGAAATTTGTTAAAAAACGAATTTGGAAGGAAACAAATTTCACGCGTCTAGTGACAAACTGCATCACCCAAAATTTGCTTTTAAAGCTGTTACAGGTTATCAGTTTGGAGTTAATCGTTGTTGTCTCATGTTTTTTGGGGTTGTGTTGGATATGTGCAAAGAGAGATCACAGAAATACTTAAAAGTATAACATTTATAAAAGATAATGACAGATAATAGAAAAAATAACCTGAATACTTCACTAAAGATGCTGTTTCTGCCACGGGTCCCGCTTGCTGTTAGGCAACATGGCCGGCCAGGTTCAGACGCTTGCTTGTTACATGATAGTGCTCTGGATGTGACAATGAATGGCCTTACCAGTTTGGACCGTGGTATTTAGACCTGTGTATAAGGAAGGGGTAATGAATTCATATTCAAGGAGGTCCGAATCACAAGTCTGTGCCATGAAAGATTGTACGCACCTTCTTTTCTTTTCTGTGGTGCTTTTCTTACTATTTCCTCCACACACTCTGCTAATACTCTGTGTGACAGCAGGAAGGTAAAGTCACCTGGTTGCATCCAGGGGGGTAGATATATTTCGCCCAGATTCAGGCTTTACGCCGACTTATACAACTAGGTGGAGAGTTGTATAAGCCCAGCTGAGGATAGTGGGCTCATGGATGACTCATACCTCTAGGGAGAGTGTGGGGCGTCGTGCAGACAGGGAGTTGATGAGACCAGCTGAAGCTTGTCAGCTCATTTAGGCCTCTATAAGAACTCCCAGCTTCATTAGGGGTATGCTCATGCCTGGACCCAGACCTGTGTGGACTGTCTAGGGAGAGTGAACCCCTGTGCGGTGAGACAAAGCCTGTGTGGCTATTTGTTTGGACTTTTACTAAACCAGGGACTTAGGGACTAGGACAGCACTAGGCTGATCCCAGTTGTTAGTTAGGAAACCTGTATGTTTAGTCAGAGGTCAAGTTGACCAGGATTTATTTTGTTTATATGTTTCTTTTGGCTTTGCTGTGTTTTGTCACTGTAAATAGAAAATAAACCGCACCTTTGTTTTGATTTTGAAAACCACAACCTCCGTTTGCTGGGCCTGTTTTTGTGTGGGGAGCCCATCCCGGGGGTCACACACACCCGCTGCCGAGCCAACCCCCTCACAGTTGGTGGAGAACCAGTGGCAGTTTTTTTTAAGCCAGCATGGAGGAGATACTGAAGCAGCTGGCTCTAGCAAATGCCAATCAACAGCAGACAAATGCAGGTTTGCAAAAGAGCCTTGCAGCTCATCAACAGAACTTCGCAGCCCAGCAGCAAGCTCATCAACAGAGCCTTGCAGCCCAGCAGCAAGCTCACCAACAGAGTCTGGAGGCTCAGCAACAAGCCCAGCAGCAATCTGAGGCTCGCTTCATAGACCTGTTACAGAAGCAAGAGCAGAGACTACAACAACAAATGGAAGCAGTAATGCAGCAACGTCCGCAGACCAGTGAGGAAAGCCGTCCCACTAATACCGCGTCCTTTGGGGTGAGTCGTTTATTGACAAAAATGACTGGAGAGGATGATCCAGAGGTATTTTTGACCACATTTGAAAGGACCGCTGAAAGAGAAAAGTGGCCTGAGGAGCAGTGGGCTGGACTGGTGGCTCCTCTGTTAACTGGTGAATCGCAGAAGGCTTACTATGACCTAGAGCCTGACCAAGCAAAAGACTATGTGATGCTAAAAGCTGAAATATTGGCAAGGCTGGGTGTCACCCAGGCTGTCCGGGCTCAGCGTGTGCATAACTGGACTTTCCAGCTTGGAAAACCCCCCAGGTCTCAAATGTATGATCTCATTCACCTGAGCAGAAAGTGGCTACAGCCAGAGACTTTGTCCGCACCAAAGATTGTGGAACGTGTTGTAATGGATCGGTTTTTGAGAGCTCTTCCTACTGCCATCCAAAACTGGGTAAGCCATGGAGACCCAGAGACGGCCAATGGTCTTGTGGATCGTGTGGAGAAATACTTGGCTACAGAGAACCTGACGGCCTCTTCCAGAGACACTCGGACTTTCCACCCTAAGACCAGACCATCCCCAGGGGCGGATAAGAGGATTCCAAGGGGTGAGGGTGGAGAGAGTGAGAGGGTGGGAGCTCTACCCCAAGTTTGGCGAGAACAGCCTGGGAAATCAGCGGCTCAAGAGGCGGCAAGAAGGATCGTTTGCTACCGCTGCCGGCAAGCGGGACATATTGCAGCCAATTGCCCGGTTGTGGAGGAACCCATGCAGTGTGACTTTCTGACGGGCAGACGTCAGTCGCTGTGTGCGACAGTCGCATGCACTGCCATTCGAGGAATTGAGAAACATTTATGCAAAATGTGTATTAATGGTAGAAATGTTGTGGTATTGCTGGATTCAGGTAGCCTTGTGACCCTGATAAAGGCTGAGTTAGTTAAAACAGAGGTCTCTGGGAATAGCAAGGTAGCTGTTATTTGTGTGCATGGGGACACCCGAGAGTATCCAGTGACTACAGTGTGTTTCGAGACCCCCAAAGGTACCCTCTCTCATCCAGTGGGCTTAGTATCTCAGTTACCGCATGACGCCATTGTAGGAAGGGATTTTCCGAAGTTCTGGGAACTGTGGGATGATCCTGAGCCCCCCACTGGTGCCCCTATGTACCAGGAATGTGATAGCCAGAACTCCCCTGAGAGTGGTGAGGACTCTCCGGAATTTCCCTTATCAGTATTGGCAGGGGAGACTCAAGAAACTGGAGAGGAGCCCACCTCCTCAGACGAAAACCTACCGTCTGTGGAGTTTTCTGATCTTGAGGTTCACAGGGAAAACTTTGCCACAGAACAGTTGAAAGACCCCGCCCTAATAAAGGCACGCGAAAACGTAGTGAAAATAGATGGCGAGTTAGTGAACCCAGATAATACCTGCACTTACCCATACTTCAGCGTAGAGAAGGACCTACTGTATCGGGTGGCAAAAAGGGCAGAAGAAACCGTTGAGCAGCTTGTGGTGCCCAAACCTTACAGGAAGTTGGTGTTGGAGTTGGCCCATGGGCACATTCTTGGAGGTCATCTGGGGACAGAGAAAACCCGAGAGAGGGTATTACAGAGATTCTATTGGCCGGGGGTGATGAAGGACATAGAAAATTATTGTTCCTCCTGCCCTGTGTGTCAGAGGTCGGCCCCGATGCCACATTTCCGTAGCCCGCTGGTCCCTCTACCCATCATTGAGGTCCCGTTTGAGAGGATCGCCATGGATTTGGTAGGTCCTATAATCAAGTCCGCTAGGGGGCACCAGTACATATTAGTTATAATGGACTATGCCACCCGTTATCCAGAAGCGATCCCTCTCCGAAATACCTCGGCCAAAACCATAGCCAAAGAGCTATCTCTTGTGTTTAGCCGGGTGGGTATTTGTAAAGAACTGCTTACGGACCAAGGTACACCCTTTATGTCCCGGGTTATGAAGGAGCTGTGTAAATTGTTCAAAGTGACGCAATTACGTACATCTGTGTATCACCCCCAAACCGATGGGCTGGTTGAAAGATTCAACAAAACCCTAAAACAAATGTTGAAGAAAGTGGTGGATAGAGATGGAAAGGATTGGGACTGTCTACTTCCTTATCTGATGTTTGCTATTAGGGAGGTGCCCCAATCCTCTACGGGATTCTCCCCCTTTGAGTTACTGTATGGGAGACACCCAAGAGGGCTGTTGGATATTGCCAAGGAAACTTGGGAAAGTGAGAGTTCTCCCCACAGGAGTGTGATTGAGCATGTCGCCCTGATGCAAGACCGAATTGCACAGGTAATGCCCATCGTGAAGGAACATTTGGCCCAAGCGCAGTTAGCACAGCAGAGAGTGTACAACCGTGGAGCCAAGACCCGTACCTTTTCCCCGGGGGATAGGATACTGGTACTTGTCCCTACGGTTGAAAGTAAATTCCTTGCCAAATGGCAA
This sequence comes from Rana muscosa, assembly GCA_029206835.1. NCBI lineage: Eukaryota > Metazoa > Chordata > Amphibia > Anura > Ranidae > Rana > Rana muscosa. Next base: position 6,795,608 of record JARGYO010005628.1, read on the forward strand.
GGCCCCTACGAGATAATGGAAAAAGTGAGCGAAGTGAATTACAAGGTCAGACAACCAGGAAGGCAAAAGCCCGAACAGATCTATCACGTTAATCTGTTGAAAGCCTGGAGGGATAGAGAGTCCCTAGTCGCAGACACTTGGTCACCAGCTCAAACTGGTTGCGTGATTCCTGAGGTTGGAATAGCAGCCACCTTGTCACAACCCCAACAACAGGAGGTTAAGGAGTTTGTGCTTCACAACAAGGAGGTATTCTCTGAGCTGCCGGGACAAACATTTGGGGTAGAGCATGACATCATTACCCCGCCCGGTGAAAGGGTGAAGTTAAAACCCTATCGGATCCCAGAGGCCCGACGGGAGGCAATACGGGAGGAAGTACAGAAAATGCTGAACTTAGGGGTGATAGAGGAGTCCCAAAGTGATTGGTCTAGTCCCATTGTGTTGGTGCCTAAACCGGATGGGAGCTGGCGATTTTGTAACGATTTTCGTCAGTTGAACAAAGTTACAAAATTTGACACCTACCCCATGCCACGTATAGATGAGTTGATCGACCGGCTGGGAACAGCCCGATACATGACGACTCTTGACCTCACAAAAGGGTATTGGCAAATCCCCCTGGCCAAATTGGCCAAAGAGAAAACCGCATTTGTAACCCCAGACGGGGCGTTCCAATATAAAAGAATGCCGTTCGGGTTACAGAATGCGCCGGCCACATTCCAGCGGAAAATGGACCAGATGCTGAGGCCCCATCGGAAGTATGCTGCGGCTTACCTGGATGACGTAATTGTCCATAGCACAGATTGGGCCTCACATCTGCCAAAAGTGCAAGCAGTCCTGGACTCTGTTCGGGAAGCGGGGTTTACGGCTAACCCCAAGAAGTGTACCATTGGGCAGGAGGAGGCCAAATATCTTGGGTACACCATTGGGAGGGGAGTAATAAAACCCCAACTCAACAAAGTCGAGGCCATCCAGAGTTGGCCACGTCCCAACAGCAAGAAGCAGGTACGAGCCTTTCTGGGAATCGCTGGGTATTATCAGCGATTCATTCCCCACTTTGCTTCTAAGGCTGTGCCCCTAACCAACCTGACGAAGGGGAAAGGGTCAGTCATGATTAAATGGACCCCCGAGGCTGAGGCAGCATTCCAATTCTTGAAACAAGCCTTATGTAGCCAGCCAGTGTTGTACTCACCCGACTTCTCTAAAGACTTTGTCGTACAAAGTGATGCGTCAGATGTGGGGTTAGGAGCAGTATTGTCCCAGGTCTGGAACGGGGAAGAGCACCCAGTCATTTACCTCAGCAGGAAGTTGAAGTCCCATGAGGTAAATTACGCCACGGTTGAAAAGGAGTGTTTAGCGGTGAAGTGGGCTCTAGATTCCCTTCGGTACTATCTGCTAGGTAGGCACTTTGACATGGTTACGGATCACGCTCCGTTAAAGTGGATGGCTCAAAACAAGGAAACAAATAGAAGAGTGAATAGGTGGTTCCTGGCCCTCCAGGAATTCAACTTCACAGTAAAGCATCGCCCTGGCGTTCAAATGGGGAATGTGGATGCTTTGTCTCGAGTACATGAATGCCTGATTGCTGGTGTTCCAACCCCGAGGTTAAAACAAGAGGGGGGGGTATGTGACAGCAGGAAGGTAAAGTCACCTGGTTGCATCCAGGGGGGTAGATATATTTCGCCCAGATTCAGGCTTTACGCCGACTTATACAACTAGGTGGAGAGTTGTATAAGCCCAGCTAAGGCTAGTGGGCTCATGGATGACTCATACCTCTAGGGAGAGTGTGGGGCGTCGTGCAGACAGGGAGTTGATGAGGCCAGCTGAAGCTTGTCAGCTCATTTAGGCCTCTATAAGAACTCCCAGCTTCATTAGATGTTAGCTCATGCCTGGACCCAGACCTGTGTGGACTGTCTAGGGAGAGTGAACCCCTGTGCGGTGAGACAAAGCCTGTGTGGCTATTTGCTTGGACATTTAAAACCAGGGACTTAGGGACTAGGACAGCACTAGGCTGATCCCAGTTGTTAGTTAGGAAACCTGTATGTTTAGTCAGAGGTCAAGTTGACCAGGATTTATTTTGTTTATATGTTTCTTTTGGCTTTGCTGTGTTTTGTCACTGTAAATAGAAATAAAACCGCACCTTTTTTTTGATTTTGAAAACCACAACCTCCGTTTGCTGGGCCTGTTTTTGTGTGGGGAGCCCATCCCGGGGGTCACACACACCCGCTGCCGAGCTAACCCCCTCACATCTGTAAATGTACCCAATAGTGTTCCCCTTTACATCAGGTGCACCTACCAGAGTAATTCATTACATTGGGTGCCCCCATCAGACTACCCCCATAAATCAGTTGCCACCATCAGGGCTCCCTCTTATATAAGGTGTCCCCATCAGAGTGCCCCCTTACATCGGGTGTCCCCATCAGAGTGCCCCCTTACATCAGGTGTCCCCATCAGAGTGCCCCCTTACATCGGGTGTCCCCGTCAGAGTGCCCCCTTACATCGGGTGTCCCCGTCAGAGTGCCCCCTTACACCGGGTGTCCCCCGTCAGAGTGCCCCCTTACACCGGGTGTCCCCCGTCAGAGTGCCCCCTTACACCGGGTGTCCCCCGTCAGAGTGCCCCCTTACACCGGGTGTCCCCCGTCAGAGTGCCCCCTTACACCGGGTGTCCCCCGTCAGAGTGCCCCCTTACACCGGGTGTCCCCCGTCAGAGTGCCCCCTTACACCGGGTGTCCCCCGTCAGAGTGCCCCCTTACACCGGGTGTCCCCCGTCAGAGTGCCCCCTTACACCGGGTGTCCCCCGTCAGAGTGCCCCCTTACACCGGGTGTCCCCCGTCACAGTGCCCCCTTACATCAGATGTCTCCCATTACAGTGCCACCTTACATCAGGTATTCCTCCCCCTTTACATCAGGCATTCTCGTCAGAACGCCACTGAACATAATATGTGCCCATCAGCATGCCCCTTATTTTATGTTAAGGTTCACTCTGATGGGCACATTTTATGCTAGTGGGGGCACGCTGATGGGCAAATGTTAAGGGGTGCTCTGATGGGCACAACAAAATGTGCCCATAATTATGAATGTTAACATAAAATATATCAGAATGCCCCTTTATTTTATGTTAAGGGGTACTCTGATTGGCAAATTGTCACTCTGATGGGCACATTTTGTTGTGCTCATGAGAGCACCCCTTAACATAATATGTGCCCATCAGCATGCCCCTTAAGAGAAAATATCATTGTGCCCCTGTATATATTACATCCCACATACCTTGAGGGCAGGTGGGGAGCAGAAGCCAGCAGAGGTAGCAAGTTGCAGGGTACGAGAGCTGCGCCAGATGTCTTGCTGAAGGGGGCGGGGCACGCATCCATACCCTGTGGCCGGCAAGGAGTGAGAGCCGGGAGCCAAGAGAAAGCGCACGTGACGTCACGCCTTCCCTAGCCGGGAGCCGCGAGATAGGCAGCAGCAGGGGGCGGGGAGCTAATGCAATGTCATTGGCTGCAGGGATGCTCGTGGTCCCTGCAACCAGTGGCGGTGGAGCGGAGGCACTTTACACTGGTGGCCTGACGGTCGGAACAGAAGCACCACTCGGCCCATGTTCACCATTTGATGACAGCTGGTATAAGGGATCAGCAACCCCCCCAAGCCAACTCCCTTTGCAATATGACCCCTCATGGTCTTGGTCAGTTAACAATAACATTCCTTTGGTATAAGGTAAAGCTTTGCTTATGTCCTTCTATGGCCTCCTTAACCAGAATATTAGAGGCTCTATTAGATATCTGTGAGAAACATGCCCATCATCGCATCTAGTCGCCACCGACTCCGGCTTGACGCTGAAACGCGTAAGTTGTGGCTGGTAGCAGTGGTGGCTGGTGCTGGATGATATTAGGGGGGGTGCGGGCGGGCCCCTCCAGGTCCGCACTTACCCTATGGGTGGAGCCCTCCAGCTGTCAGAGCGCCACTGGTGCCCTGCGCCGCGGATCTGTTTTATACCCCGTCTTCTTTCCAGGTTCTGGGTCTTCAACCTCCTGTCCTGATTGGCCGGGGTGGGAACCCGGAAGCCGATGGCGAGTGTTGATTGAATGATTGAACGCAGGGCTGGGAGGGTTCAGACAACATGAAACAGGCCAATTGGGGCCTTGGGCTCTGGGTCATGTGCTTGTGAGAGGTCGATGGACCTGGTGGAGGCCTGTTGGTCTGGCGTCCCGCACAGTGCACAGCCACACACATGGAGTGATTGGTTTTTGGATGAATGATGATATGACTAACATTTTTTAACTTTGAGGCCGGGTTCACACTGAATTTGAGTGTGGCTCACAGCAAGGGGTCCGGTCACATCTATGCGTTTTGTTGCCGGTGCGTTTTTGGAAAGGGTCGGGGACTTTTTTTTCGTGTTATAGACTTCAATGGAATTGAATCAGAAACGCAAGTGTTGTGTTTGTGATGCAATTTTTTTTTAATGTGTTTTGCGTTTTTTTTTCTGTTTAAACACTGTATATAGCTGGTTGCTAAGGTGGGGGCCAGGAAGCCGGCCACCGCGTCCTTAACAACCGATGACCGCTGAATGTTAAAAAACAAAAAACAAAACGGCGTGTGGTACCCCCCCCTCCCCCAGGTCCATACCAGGCCATTTAAAAAAAATGACGTGGGGCCCCCCCAAAATCCACGCCAGACCCTTATCTGAGCATGGAGCCCGGCAGGTCAGGAAAGGGAGGGGGGAGACGAACCAACCCCACCCCCTTGGAACCATACCAGACCGCATTCTTTCAACATGGGGGGGGGGCAGCCGAGTCCATACTAGACCCCAAGGGCCTGGTAGGTACCTGGGGGCTGACCCCACGCCGTTTTTTTTGCGTTTTTTTTTTCTTTGCTGGCAATTTTTGATTTATTTTTTACATTCAGCTGTCAGCAGGGAATTCCCCGCTGACAGCTGATGACCCACTGGTTGTTAAGTGCTCCATGGCCAGCTTCCCGGCCCCTCCTTAGCAACCAGCATTGTACAGTGTGTTTAAAGATAAAACATATAAAGTATGAAAACTGCATGCAAAAACGCATAAAAAAAACGTGCCTGAAAAACGCATCAAGCGCAGCCGCATAGATGTGAACCTAGACTCATATTGTTAGTTATTTAGAAATGGATCGTTTTGATGTTTGATTGTGCAGGCTAGGGGGGGTGGATTGTACGGGCTGGGGGGGGCAGCGGCCCTTGTGGACCGGCCGTCACTGGCTGGGGGGGCAGCGGCCCTTGTGGCCCGGCTATCACTGGCTGGTAGTGTGACTTTGTTCCGCACAGTCTGAGCAGCTTGTGGTTTCAGTAAGAGAACCGGGGCTGACGGTTTGATCATATGTGAGCGTGTATCCTCAGTATCGGGTTGACACACACCAAATGTAAGTGGAATACTTTGTATCGAATTAAATAAACATTGAGACATTTTTACCCTGGGATTGCCTCTCTTTCCTCCACACATATTTTAAAAAAAATTATCAACATATATGAGTGAGACTTAGGCCCCATGCACACGAGACACTGTTATTTGCTGTTGAACGCGCGTTCAGAGGCAGTTGGACACTTTTTTCAACTGCTCCTGAACCCATTCAATGTTATCCTATGTGTCCATGCACACACTCAAGTTTTTTGGCGTTTACAAGCAGTTGCGTTTAACCTCGTTTTTCCAGAAGCAAAAAAATGGGTTCAGACGCAAAAGTTTTCCACGTTTCAGACGCTAAACGCGGCTAAACGCGGTACCGGCGTTTTGCCGCGTTTGCGTTTATAAGCGTTTTTAAAGGTGACCTATTTTTTAACATTAGAAATCTCAAAAATGATGGCAAATGATGAAAAACTATTAAAAAATATAAAAGAAAACTGTAATTGCTTGCATTGCATTGTGGACAATCCACAACTTGTGGCAGGTAACGTGGCAAGTGGACAATCAACAACTTGTGTCAGGTGATGTGGCCAGGTGACGTGGCCAGGTGACGTGGCAAGTGGACAATCCACAGCTTGTGGCAGGTGACGTGGCCAGGTGACGTGGCAGGTAACGTGGCCAGGTGACATGGCCAGGTGACGTGGCAAGTGGACAATCCACAACTTGTGGCAGGTGACGTGGCCAGGTGACGTGGCAGGTGATGTGGCAAGTGGACAATTCACAACTTGTGGCAGGTGACGTGGCACGTGATGTGGCCAGGTGACGTGGAAAGTGGACAATCCACAACTTGTGGCAGGTGACGTGGCCAGGTGACGTGGCAGGTGACGTGGCAAGTGGACAATCCACAACTTGTGGCAGGTGACGTGGCCAGCTGACGTGGCAGGTAACGTGGCCAGGTGACGTGGCAGGTAACATGGCCAGGTGACGTGGCCAGGTAACGTGGCAAGTGGACAATCCACAACTTGTGGCAGGTGACGTGGCACGTGATGTGGCCAGGTGATGTGGCAAGTGGACAATCCACAACTTGTGGCAGGTGACGTGGCCAGGTGACGTGGCCAGGTGATGTGGCCAGGTGACGTGGCAGGTGACGTGGCAAGTGGACAATCCACAACTTGTGGCAGATGATGTGGCAAGTGATACGCTAAATACAAGTACACTGCTGCTCTCTCAGCTGCTGCTACTCACTCTGGTCTCACAAACTGGCTGAAATGGTTACAATTTACAGTTTTTTGAGCTTAGGGAGGGTCTATGATGAAACGCTTATAAACGCAAACGCGGCAAAACGCGCGTTTATAAACGCCGGTTTCAGCGTTTAAAAACGTGTGTTCAGCAGAGTTTGCACCTGCGTCTCGTGTGCATGGGGCCTAACCCTGTCTGTGCATGAAATGAGGCGCTCGGAACGGTCCCCGGTTATAGAGGAGGAATGATCTCCATGTATAAATACATGCTCAGAGGATGGTTCTGGTTATAGAGAAGGAATGAGGTGCTCAGAGGACGGTCCCCGGTTATAGAGGAGGAGTGGGGTGCTCAGAGGATGGTCCCCGGTTATAGAGGAGGAATGATCTCCATGTATAATTACATAAGGGGGGGTATAATCTCTATGTATAAATACATAAGGGGGGATATGATCTCCATGTATAAATACATAAGGGGGGATATGATCTCCATGTATAAATACATAAGGGGGGATATGATCTCCATGTATAAATACATAAGGGGGGATATGATCTCCATGTATAAATACATAAGGGGGGATATGATCTCCATGTATAAATACATAAGGGGGGATATGATCTCCATGTATAAATACATAAGGGGGGATATGATCTCCATGTATAAATACATGCTCAGACGACGGTCCCCAGTTATAGAGGAGGAATGAGGTGCTCAGAGGACGGTCTCTGGTTATAGAGGAGGAATGAGGTGCTCAGACGACTGTCCCCGGTTATAGAGGCGGAATGAGGTGCTCAGAGGACGGTCCCGGGGGTTATAGAGGAGGAATGAGGTGCTCAGACGGTCCCGGGGGTTATAGAGGAGGAATGAGGTGCTCAGAGGACGGTCCCCGGTTATAGAGGAATAATGAGGTGCTCAGAGGACGGTCCCCGGGTTATAGAGGAGGAATGAGGTGCTCAGAAGACGGTCCCTGGTTATAGAGGAGGAATGGGGTGCTCAGAGGACAGTCCCCGGTTATAGAGGAGGAATGAGGTGTTCAGAGGACGGTCTCTGGTTATAGAGGAGGAATGAGGTGCTCAGAGGACGGGTCCGGGGGTTATAGAGGAGGAATGAGGTGCTCAGAGGACGGTCCCCGGTTATAGAGGAGGAATGAGGTGCTCAGAGGACGGTCTCTGGTTATAGAGGAGGAATGAGGTGCTCAGAGGACGGGTCCGGGGGTTATAGAGGAGGAATGAGGTGCTCAGAGGACGGTCCCCGGTTATAGAGGAGGAATGAGGTGCTCAGAGGACGGTCCCCGGTTATAGAGGAGGAATGAGGTGCTCAGAGGACGGTCCCGGGGGTTATAGAGGAGGAATGAGGTGCTCAGAGGACAGTCCCGGGGGTTATAGAGGAGGAATGAGGTGCTCAGAGGACGGTCCCGGGGGTTATAGAGGAGGAATGAGGTGCTCAGAGGACGGTCCCCGGTTATAGAGGAGGAATGAGGTGCTCAGAGGATGGTCCCCGGGGTTATAGAGGAGGAATGAGGTGCTCAGAGGACGGTCCCCGGTTATAGAGGAGGAATGAGGTGCTCAGAGGACAGGTCCGGGGTTATAGAGGAGGAATGAGGTGCTCAGAGGACGGTCCCCGGTTATAGAGGAGGAATGAGGTGCTCAGAGGACGGTCCCCGGTTATAGAGGAGGAATGAGGTGCTCAGAGGACAGTCCCCGGTTATAGAGGAGGAATGAGGTGCTCAGAGGACGGGCCCTGGTTATAGAGGAGGAATGAGGTGCTCAGAGGACGGGCCCTGGTTATAGAGGAGGAATGAGGTGCTCAGAGGACGGGCCCCGGTTATAGAGGAGGAATGAGGTGCTCAGAGGACGGTCCCGAGGGGTTATAGAGGAGGAATGAAGTGCTCAGAGGACGGTCCTCGGTTATAGAGGAGGAATGAGGTGCTCAGAGGACGGTCCCGGGGGTTATAGAGGAGGAATGAGGTGCTCAAAGGACGGTCCCGGGGTTATAGAGGAGGAATGAGGTGCTCAGAGGACGGGTCCGGGGTTATAGGGGAGGAATGAGGTGCTCAGAGGATGGTCCCTGGTTATAGAGGAGGAATGAGGTGCTCAGAGGACGGTCCCGGGGGTTATAGAGGAGGATTGAGGTGCTCAGAGGACGGTCCCCGGTTATAGAGGAGGATTGAGGTGCTCAGAGGACGGTCCCCGGTTATAGAGGAGGAATGAGGTGCTCAGAGGACGGTCCCGGGGGTTATAGAGGAGGATTGAGGTGCTCAGAGGACGGTCCCCGGTTATAGAGGAGGATTGAGGTGCTCAGAGGACGGTCCCCGGTTATAGAGGAGGAATGAGGTGCTCAGAGGACTGGCCCTGGTTATAGAGGAGGAATGAGGTGCTCAGACGACGGTCCCCGGTTATAGAGGAGGAATGAGGTGCTCAGAGGACGGTCTCTGGTTATAGAGGAGGAATGAGGTGCTCAGACGACTGTCCCCGGTTATAGAGGCGGAATGAGGTGCTCAGAGGACGGTCCCGGGGGTTATAGAGGAGGAATGAGGTGCTCAGACGGTCCCGGGGGTTATAGAGGAGGAATGAGGTGCTCAGAGGACGGTCCCCGGTTATAGAGGAATAATGAGGTGCTCAGAGGACCGTCCCCGGGTTATAGAGGAGGAATGAGGTGCTCAGAAGACGGTCCCTGGTTTAGAGGAGGAATGAGGTGCTCAGAGGACGGTCTCCGGTTATAGAGGAGGAATGGGGTGCTCAGAGGACAGTCCCCGGTTATAGAGGAGGAATGAGGTGTTCAGAGGACGGTCTCTGGTTATAGAGGAGGAATGAGGTGCTCAGAGGACGGGTCCGGGGGTTATAGAGGAGGAATGAGGTGCTCAGAGGACGGGCCCTGGTTATAGAGGAGGAATGAGGTGCTCAGAGGACGGGCCCTGGTTATAGAGGAGGAATGAGGTGCTCAGAGGACGGTCCTCGGTTATAGAGGAGGAATGAGGTGCTCAGAGGACGGTCCCGGGGGTTATAGAGGAGGAATGAGGTGCTCAAAGGACGGTCCCGGGGGTTATAGAGGAGGAATGAGGTGCTCAGAGGACGGTCCCGGGGGTAATAGAGGAGGATTGAGGTGCTCAGAGGACGGTCCCCGGTTATAGAGGAGGAATGAGGTGCTCAGAGGACGGTCCCCGGTTATAGAGGAGGAATGAGGTGCTCAGAGGATGGTCCCGGGGGTTATAGAGGAGGAATGAGGTGCTCAGAGGATGGTCCCGGGGGTTATAGAGGAGGACTGAGGTGCTCAGAGGACGGTCCCGTGGGTTATAGAGGAGGAATGAGGTGCTCAGAGGACGGTCCCGGGGGTTATAGAGGAGGAATGAGGTGCTCAGAGGACGGTCCCTGGTTATAGAGGAGGAATGAGGTGCTCAGAGGACGGTCCCCGGTTATAGAGGAGGAATGAGGTGCTCAGAGGACGGTCCCCGGTTATAGAGGAGGAATGAGGTGCTCAGAGGACGGTCCCCAGTTATAGAGGAGGAATGAGGTGCTCAGAGGACGGTCCCCGGTTATAGAGGAGGAATGAGGTGCTCAGAGGACGGTCCCCGGTTATAGAGGAGGAATGAGGTGCTCAGAGGACGGTCCCCGGTTATAGAGGAGGAATGAGGTGCTCAGAGGACGGTCCCCGGTTATAGAGGAGGAATGAGGTGCTCAGAGGACGGTCCCCGGTTATAGAGGAGGAATGAGGTGCTCAGAGGACGGTCCCCGGTTATAGAGGAGGAATGAGGTGCTCAGAGGACGGTCCCCGGTTATAGAGGAGGAATGAGGTGCTCAGAGGACCGTCCCCAGTTATAGAGGAGGAATGAGGTGCTCAGAGGATGGTCCCGGGGGTTATAGAGGAGGAATGAGGTGCTCAGAGGACGGTCCCCGGTTATAGAGGAGGAATGAGGTGCTCAGAGGACGGTCCCCGGTTATAGAGGAGGAATGAGGTGCTCAGAGGACGGTCCCCGGTTATAGAGGAGGAATGAGGTGCTCAGAGGACGGTCCCCGGTTATAGAGGAGGAATGAGGTGCTCAGAGGACGGTCCCAGGGGTTATAGAGGAGGAATGAGGTGCTCAGAGGACAGTCCCCGGTTATAGAGGAGGAATGAGGTGCTCAGAGGACGGTCCCCGGGTTATAGAGGAGGAATGAGGTGCTCAGAGGACGGTCCCAGGTTATAGAGGAGGAATGAGGTGCTCAGAGGACGGTCCCCGGTTATAGAGGAGGAATGAGGTGCTCAGAGGACGGTCCCCAGTTATAGAGGAGGAATGAGGTGCTCAGAGGATGGTCCCGGGGGTTATAGAGGAGGAATGAGGTGCTCAGAGGACGGTCCCCGGTTATAGAGGAGGAATGAGGTGCTCAGAGGACGGTCCCCGGTTATAGAGGAGGAATGAGGTGCTCAGAGGACGGTCCCCGGTTATAGAGGAGGAATGAGGTGCTCAGAGGACGGTCCCCGGTTATAGAGGAGGAATGAGGTGCTCAGAGGACGGTCCCCGGTTATAGAGGAGGAATGAGGTGCTCAGAGGACGGTCCCCGGTTATAGAGGAGGAATGAGGTGCTCAGAGGACGGTCCCCGGTTATAGAGGAGGAATGAGGTGCTCAGAGGACGGTCCCGGGGGTTATAGAGGAGGAATGAGGTGCTCAGAGGACAGTCCCCGGTTATAGAGGAGTAATGAGGTGCTCAGAGGACGGTCCCCGGGTTATAGAGGAGGAATGAGGTGCTCAGAGGACGGTCCCAGGTTATAGAGGAGGAATGAGGTGCTCAGAGGACGGTCCCCGGTTATAGAGGAGGAATGAGGTGCTCAGAGGACGGTCCCCGGTTATAGAGGAGGAATGAGGTGCTCAGAGGACGGTCCCCGGTTATAGAGGAGGAATGAGGTGCTCAGAGGACGGTCCCCAGTTATAGAGGAGGAATGAGGTGCTCAGAGGACGGTCCCCGGTTATAGAGGAGGAATGAGGTGCTCAGAGGATGGTCCCGGGGGTTATAGAGGAGGAATGAGGTGCTCAGAGGACGGTCCCCGGTTATAGAGGAGGAATGAGGTGCTCAGAGGACGGTCCCCGGTTATAGAGGAGGAATGAGGTGCTCAGAGGACGGTCCCCGGTTATAGAGGAGGAATGAGGTGCTCAGAGGACGGTCCCCGGTTATAGAGGAGGAATGAGGTGCTCAGAGGACGGTCCCCGGTTATAGAGGAGGAATGAGGTGCTCAGAGGACGGTCCCCGGTTATAGAGGAGGAATGAGGTGCTCAGAGGACGGTCCCCGGGTTATAGAGGAGGAATGAGGTGCTCAGAGGACGGTCCCCGGGTTATAGAGGAGGAATGAGGTGCTCAGAGGACGGTCCCCGGTTATAGAGGAGGAATGAGGTGCTCAGAGGACGGTCCCCGGTTATAGAGGAGGAATGAGGTGCTCAGAGGACGGTCCCCGGTTATAGAGGAGGAATGAGGTGCTCAGAGGACGGTCCCCGGTTATAGAGGAGGAATGAGGTGCTCAGAGGACGGTCCCCGGGTTATAGAGGAGGAATGAGGTGCTCAGAGGACGGTCCCCGGGTTATAGAGGAGGAATGAGGTGCTCAGAGGACGGGTCCGGGGTTATAGAGGAGGAATGAGGTGCTCAGAGGACGGTCCCGGGGGTTATAGAGGAGGAATGAGGTGCTCAGAGGACGGTCCCGGGGGTTATAGAGGAGGAATGAGGTGCTCAGAGGACGGTCCCGGGGGTTATAGAGGAGGAATGAGGTGCTCAGAGGACGGTCCCCGGGTTATAGAGGAGGAATGAGGTGCTCAGAGGACGGTCCCCGGTTATAGAGGAGGAATGAGGTGCTCAGAGGACGGTCCCGGGGGTTATAGAGGAGGAATGAGGTGCTCAGAGGACGGTCCCCGGGTTATAGAGGAGGAATGAGGTGCTCAGAGGACGGTCCCCGGTTATAGAGGAGGAATGAGGTGCTCAGAGGACGGTCCCGGGGGTTATAGAGGAGGAATGAGGTGCTCAGAGGACGGTCCCCGGGTTATAGAGGAGGAATGAGGTGCTCAGAGGACGGTCCCCGGGTTATAGAGGAGGAATGAGGTGCTCAGAGGACGGTCCCCAGTTATAGAGGAGGAATGAGGTGCTCAGAGGACGGTCCCCGGTTATAGAGGAGGAATGAGGTGCTCAGAGGACGGTCCCGGGGGTTATAGAGGAGGAATGAGGTGCTCAGAGGACGGTCCCCGGGTTATAGAGGAGGAATGAGGTGCTCAGAGGACGGTCCCCGGTTATAGAGGAGGAATGAGGTGCTCAGAGGACGGTCCCGGGGGTTATAGAGGAGGAATGAGGTGCTCAGAGGACGGTCCCCGGGTTATAGAGGAGGAATGAGGTGCTCAGAGGACGGTCCCCGGTTATAGAGGAGGAATGAGGTGCTCAGAGGACGGTCCCGGGGGTTATAGAGGAGGAATGAGGTGCTCAGAGGACGGTCCCCGGGTTATAGAGGAGGAATGAGGTGCTCAGAGGACGGTCCCCGGTTATAGAGGAGGAATGAGGTGCTCAGAGGACGGTCCCGGGGGTTATAGAGGAGGAATGAGGTGCTCAGAGGACGGTCCCCGGGTTATAGAGGAGGAATGAGGTGCTCAGAGGACGGTCCCCAGTTATAGAGGAGGAATGAGGTGCTCAGAGGACGGTCCCGGGGGTTATAGAGGAGGAATGAGGTGCTCAGAGGACGGTCCCCGGTTATAGAGGAGGAATGAGGTGCTCAGAGGACGGTCCCCGGTTATAGAGGAGGAATGAGGTGCTCAGAGGACGGTCCCCGGTTATAGAGGAGGAATGAGGTGCTCAGAGGACGGTCCCGGGGGTTATAGAGGAGGAATGAGGCGTTTAGAGGACGGTATGTGGTTTGTAACCTCACATATCTGGTTTCAGCAGAAATCTGCACCGGGCACAATGCTCCGTATGATTACATTCCACGGGAAGACCGCCGGCCTCAGTCATGAATATTTATCGTCTTCATCGTAATTTAATACATTTTTTAATCCTTGATATTCCCTCTAATGTTCAACCTCCCCATCCCCCATCCTCCCATTAAACAGCAGATTATAATGGAAGAAATATTTTCTGTCTGTTCTCCAGCTGCTGGATACGATTCCCCACCGCCGGATAAAAATGATTTTAGTCTTAAGCTATCAGAATAAAAGGAGAACCTTTCCATTGAAGACCCCGGATCTCTCCATAAAGAGGACCTGTCATGGCCCATGCGATCACAAGTCATGTTGTTTATTCCTTGTGATAGCAATAAAATTGATAAAAAAACAAAAAAAAATTAAAGGGATAAAAAAACAAACAACGAAAACAATAATAAAAAAAATACGCACACCCCCGTGCTCACGCACAAAGGCGAGCTCGCACGTGGGTCCTGCCTATATATGTAAACGGCGTTCCCACCACACGTGAGGTATCGCCGCGATCGTTAGAGCGAGTGCAATTATTCTAGCACTGGACCTCTTCTGTAACCCTAAACTGGTAACCTGTAAAGGCTTTTAAAGCGTCGCCTATGGAGATTTTTAAGTATCGTAGTTTGCCGCCGTTCCATGTGCATTTTTAAAGTATGACATGTGGTATCTCTTTACTCGGAGTAACATTATCTTTTATATTGTATAAAAAAATTGGGTGTTATATTGTTTGTTTGTTCACTAAAATTAAAGTATATTTAAAAAAAATGCATTTTACAAACCTCTGCGTAAATCTCATGTGGCAAAAATTGCAACAGCGACCATTTTATTCTCTAGGGCCTCTGCTTAATAAAAAAAAAATATATAATGTTTGGGGGTCCTAAAGTAATTTTCTAGCAAAAAAAAAGCAGATTTTTCGTGTTTGTGAAAAATGTCAAAATTTGGCCTGGGTGGCAAAGAGGGCAATCCATCTCACTTTGGGAGATTTCCTCTCACTTCCTGTTCGTCTCCAGGGCAAGAAATTTCCCCAACAAACTAACCTGATGTTAAGAAACACGGAGTGAGCTCCACACCGATTGTCGTTGAGTCCCGAAATCTAAATGTACGTTTTCCGAGTTCAGCCGAGCCGTCCCCGGGCTTTTCCGAGTGTTTCCGAGGCTCTCCGGCGCCCCTCCACCTCTGGCCACATCCGGTATTGCATGCCATAGAAGTCAATGCGGAACAAATTATTTTCGTTCCCATTGACTTCTATGGGGAAACTTGCTTTGATATGCGAGTGCTTTGGATTACGAGCATTCTCCTGGAACGGATTATGCTCGTAATCCAAGGTTCCACTGTATAGGTCTTTAATCGGGATGACACAAGCTGGTGTAAGTGACACGTTTCGGTGAGGTCACAGAGGTCTCCTTCATCAGGGCTTTGGAAACTGTATAGAACTGGGAGGCAGCACTCTTATAAAAAGAGATCAATTACCTTATGTGATTTGAGAAGCTGCAGCAGCCAGGTAGTTTCTACCCAGCAGGGGTTTTAACCCTAACCTACTCTGTCCAAAACCAAATCCTAACGTTTTGGCCAAACCTACAGAGTGAAGCAGGATGATTTCAGCAATTGGCTCCGCCCTACATGTTTTGTCTCATCAGACGTCATCCGGGGCTTATATAGTATGGAGATGCTACAGCAGCTAGGCAGGGGTTTTAATCCTTTCTGACACTATCCAAAAACTTGGCGTATACATACCCTTTAAAGCCCAACTGAACCGTCAGATGAAATCAGCTAAATACATTTCAGGTGCATCAAAACAAAAGGTGTTCCATGTCTTATGGTGTGTTTTCTTTATAAATCATCCACAGCCTGAGTAGAAAAACCTGTTCCCTGCCAGCAGCTGCAGAGAAGGACCATTGCTCTCTGTGTGGAAGCAGTGGTCTCTATGCAGAGGTCTGACCCCCCCCTGCTGAATTAGAGCTATAACTTTTGCAATCAGCAAGGCTCATGTTCCTTGCTGATTGGAGATCTCTGACTGTGACACTGAGCCAGAGGCAAGTCAGGCTTCTGCAGAGAGACCACCGGTTCCCCACAGAGAGCAAGAGTCCTTCCTTGAAACATGCGGGCAGGAGTTTTTAGGCGAGGTGCGGCTTTGGCCTAGTCCGCCACGATCCTGGGAAAAGGCCACGGACTAGGCCGAAGCTACGGCCTCGCCTAAAAAATCCTGCACGCAGCTCGCCGCGATCCTGGGAAAAGGCCCTTTTCCCAGGATCGCTGCTAGCTGCGGGCAGGATTTTTTAGGCGAGGCCGCGGCTTCGGCCTAGTCCGCGGAGCGCTGGTCCTATGGAAAAAAAAAAATTTGATTTGGTCGAAATCTGAATCGATTTGACCTCACAACTCGGTTCAAGATTCAAATCGATTTTTTCCCCAGCCCTGCTAGTCCCTGCTATCTTCTGGGACCTGTGTGTCTCCCAGAAGACAATAGGGGGGATGGAGGAGGGGCCGGACATGGCGTAGATCGCAGCAGAACCTGCGGCAATCTATCGCCGGAAGTGGGAGAAAATACCTGTATTAGACAGGTATCTGCTCCCCCCCCAAAGGTGCCAAATGTGACACTGGAGGTGGGGAGGAACTGGAAAAGCGGAAGTTCCATTTTTGGGTGGAACTCCGCTTTAAACCCCCTGTTGAGTAGGCCCTACCTGGCTTCTGTAGCATCTCTATACCAAATAAAGCCCAAGATGACGTCTGTTGAGACAAAACGCGTAGGGCGGAGCCCATTGCTGACGTCATCGCGATTCAGCGCCAACACGGAAGTGTCGGGAATTGTTTGCTGTCTTGTTTTATTTTATAAATGCACATGGATATTTAACCTTTGTAAGTGCATTACTTTTTTTTAAATAAAGCATTTTATTAGACTTTCTACACTATGTGGGGCATTTTTTTCCCCCCAGGAGCTACCACTGAGTTCATATTTTTTTTATTGTTATAATTGTATTTGTAGGGCAACACTTTGTTTAGGTTTATGTAAGCTAAAAGGTTTCCTTTTTTATCAGAGTCCTTCCCCCCTGTCCTTATGAGCCCTGACAAAGGGAGAACTTTGTGACCCCCTGAAACGCGTTGGTTGTTACAGATTTCCAAAGCCCTGATGCCGTAATTGGTTTGCGTAGCAATTTTTTATAATTTTTTATTTTTTTTTTCAATAATGTGTTTAGTTCTTTTTCTATATCTGCCCTTTGTGGACAGTCATGTAGTTGACTGTATAGAAGCTGGTCTAGGTAGTGTGAGTTACCAGACCCTCAACCTTCCTTGTTACCCGCCCCCCCCTCCCCCCAAGGTTTTCTCTCCACCTCCATTGTTTGCATTTTTTTAAATATGTGTTGAGCTTTATTCAGACTGGACACTTTGTTTCTTTTTACCTCTCTGTACACAGTTGCCTCCAAGATCCGATACCTACATGAGTACCACCACCGCGTCATCCATAATACCTACCCAGTGCCAACGGGAACTGACATCGCCAACACCCTGAAGTACTTCTCTCAGACACTGTTAAGGTGAGAATTCTATTTTCCTCCCAGAGAATAAAAAAATGAAACAACGAGGCACAGCTCAGTTCTGCCTGGATTTCTGCTTTCTCAATGCTCCTATAAAACAAAAAAAAAATCCTATTAACCACACGATCTCTGCAATCAAGGCTTTTTGAAGCCCAATTTAAAGGAATTCTCCATCCAAAAGCCAAAGTGGGAGGAGATTTAAAGTAATCGTCCACCTAAAGCCAAAGTGGGAGGGGATTTAAAGGAATCATCCATCCAAAGCCAAAGTGGGAGGAGATTTAAAGGAATCATCCATCCAAAGCCAAAGTGGGAGGAGATTTAAAGGAATCATCCATCCAAAGCCAAAGTGGGAGGGGATTTAAAGGAATCATCCACCCAAAGCCAAGGTGGGAGGAGATTTAAAGGAATCATCCACACAAAGCCAAAGTGGGAGGAGATTTAAAGTAATTGTCCACCTAAAGCCAAAGTGGGAGGAGATTTAAAGGAATCCTCCATCCAAAGCTAAAGTGGGTGGGGGATTTAAAGGAATCATCCACCCAAAGCCAAAGTAGGTGGAGATTAAAAGGAAGCATCCACCCAAAGTGGGTGGGTATTTAAAGTAATAATTCACCCAAAGTGGGTGGAGATTTAAAGAAATTCTCCACCCAAAGCCAAAGTGGGTGGGAATTTAAAGGAATAATTGGCATTCTAAAAACGTTGTATTACCCCCCGAGGGCAAGTGGAGGAGGACAATGGGTGGGAAGAAGATGGAAAGCTGGTGGCTTTTGCTGCTGTGAATGATGGGGCTCTTCCTTGGCACATGATGAGTGTTGTCACCACCTCTCAGTAGAAATTTGGTGGTGGAAGGGTGTTTGGGGGTGGAATAGATTACAGCACAGATTTGAATAGGACTAAATTCTACATGCACTTGGTCCCCTGGGGGGGGGGGAGGGGGGATTCAAGAACAATTTTCAGGTAGTAATGATACTTCACATGCGATCTCTGCCCCGATCTCTTAAGTCACCCCCTGCTGCAGACATCACTGTCCCCCTAGTAATGTTTCATTTATTTTAATTCTGTATTTAAACCCAATACCAAAAATTTCATATATTGCAGCTCACCAGCCCTTAGTGGCGGCTGCATTTGTTGTATTTTTTTTTTTAGGCTTTTTATTGCTTTATTTTTACCTGGTGATCCTGCCAGTAACACACTTGCTCTCCTAGGGTAACAGCACTCACTACTATATCTATGGAGGAGCATTGTTGCCACCTCAAATCATGCCCACTTTATGGGTTGGCCCCATCTGCACTCCATCTGTAAATATGCAGGGAATGCCCATTATGCCCTTTTACATCGGTGGGTCCTATCCAGACTCCACCCGTAACTATGCAGGGAACGCCCATTATGCCCAATTTATGGGTTGGTCCTATCCAGACTCCGCCTGTAACTATGCAGGGAAGGCCAATTTTTCCCACTAAATGGGGTGGGTCCTATTTAGACTTTGTCTGTAACTATGCAGGGAACACCCATTATGCCCACTTTATGGATTGGTCCTATTCAGACTCCACCTAAAATCATGCAGGGAACGCCCATTATGCCCACTTTATGGGTTGGTCCCATTCAGACTCCACCTGAAATCCTGTAGGGAATGCCCATTATGCCACTTTATGAGTTGGTCCTATTCAGACTCCGTCTGTAACTATGCAGGGAACACCCATTATGCCCACTTTATGGGTTGGTCCTATTCAGACTCCACCTGAAATCATGCAGGGAACGTCCATAATGCCCACTTTATGGGTTGGTCCCATTCAGACTCCACCTGAAATCCTGTAGGGAATGCCCATTATGCCACTTTATGAGTTGGTCCTATTCAGACTCCGTCTGTAACTATGCAGGGAACACCCATTATGCCCACTTTATGGGTTGGTCCTATTCAGACTCCACCTGAAATCATGCAGGGAACGTCCATAATGCCCACTTTATGGGTTGGTCCCATTCAGACTCCACCTGAAATCCTGCAGGGAATGCCCATTATGCCACTTTATGAGTTGGTCCTATCCAGACTCCGTCTGTAACTATGCAGGGAAGGCCAATTTTTCCCACTAAATGAAGTGGGCCCTATTTAGACTTTGTCTGCAGAGAATACCCATTATGCCACCTTATTAATGGGTCCTATTCAGACTCTGTCTGTAACTATGCAGGGAACACCCATTATAGTTCACAGAGCAGAACTAGTAAGAGCTGGTAACATTGGTGTTCAGTGCCCAGGATGTTACAGACATGCTGGATTTCTGTCAGGATCAACTGGTATTTTTCTGCACTTGCAGAAGCGTACTTAGCCTGAAAATGGAAAACCAACGCAGCCTCCAGATCTAAGGACTGGTAAACTGCAATGTGACATTTTTTGTTTTTGTGTTTAGATACATTTAAACATTACAGGAGCCCCAGATAGACTCCACAAGAACCAGGACAGGTTGGTGGACCTCAGGACCTACCCGCTGGTGTCTCCGAGAGAGGGGGGAGGAGTTAGTGGGAGCGATTCATCTGCGCACTTCCCTTTAGGGGAAATTACCCTTTACCTGCCGGGCTGATCTGATGATCTGGTCGGGTTATGAGAGTGAAGAAGAAACGATTGATAAAATCTGACATCTCCAGCGATCGTGTGGCTAATAATCCTTCAGCCGTCATCGCTCCTCTTCACTGGCAATCCATTAGAGAGCTGGGAGTGGATGGTGTGTGATTGGTGAGATCTTCCGGGAAATATTCCACCTCATTCTTTACACAATCCAACAATTCTCCCCAAATATGTATGTAGGATGATTTCTCCGGATAGATCCGCTTCTGGCATCAGGAGATCACTGCTTTCCTCATAACCCTAACACTAACCTTCACACCTGTAACCCTAACCCTAACCTTCACACCTGTAACCCTAACACTAACCTTCACACCTGTAACCCTAACACTGATCTTCACACCTGTAACCCTAACACTAACCTTCACACCTGTAACCCTAACACTAACCTTCACACCTGTAACCCTAACACTAACCTTCACACCTGTAACCCTAACACTAACCTTCACACCTGTAACCCTAACCTTCACACCTGTAACCCTAACACTAACCTTCACACCTGTAACCCTAACACTGACCTTCACACCTGTAACCCTAACACTAACCTTCACACCTGTAACCCTAACACTAACCTTCACACCTGTAACCCTAACACTAACCTTCACACCTGTAACCCTAACACTGACCTTCACACCTGTAACCCTAACACTAACCTTCACACCTGTAACCCTAACACTAACCTTCACACCTGTAACCCTAACACTAACCTTCACACCTGTAACCCTAACACTGACCTTCACACCTGTAACCCTAACAGTAACCTTCACACCTGTAACCCTAACACTAACCTTCACACCTGTAACCCTAACACTAACCTTCACACCTGTAACCCTAACACTAACCTTCACACCTGTAACCCTAACACTAACCTTCACACCTGTAACCCTAACACTAACCTTCACACCTGTAACCCTAACACTGACCTTCACACCTGTAACCCTAACACTGACCTTCACACCTGTAACCCTAACACTAACCTTCACACCTGTAACCCTAACACTGACCTTCACACCTGTAACCCTAACACTAACCTTCACACCTGTAACCCTAACACTGACCTTCACACCTGTAACCCTAACACTAACCTTCACACCTGTAACCCTAACACTAACCTTCACACCTGTAACCCTAACACTGACCTTCACACCTGTAACCCTAACAGTAACCTTCACACCTGTAACCCTAACACTAACCTTCACACCTGTAACCCTAACACTAACCTTCACACCTGTAACCCTAACACTAACCTTCACACCTGTAACCCTAACACTAACCTTCACACCTGTAACCCTAACACTAACCTTCACACCTGTAACCCTAACACTGACCTTCACACCTGTAACCCTAACACTGACCTTCACACCTGTAACCCTAACACTAACCTTCACACCTGTAACCCTAACACTGACCTTCACACCTGTAACCCTAACACTAACCTTCACACCTGTAACCCTAACACTAACCTTCACACCTGTAACCCTAACACTAACCTTCACACCTGTAACCCTAACACTGACCTTCACACCTGTAACCCTAACACTAACCTTCACACCTGTAACCCTAACACTAACCTTCACACCTGTAACCCTAACACTAACCTTCACACCTGTAACCCTAACACTAACCTTCACACCTGTAACCCTAACACTGACCTTCACACCTGTAACCCTAACACTAACCTTCACACCTGTAACCCTAACACTAACCTTCACACCTGTAACCCTAACACTGACCTTCACACCTGTAACCCTAACACTAACCTTCACACCTGTAACCCTAACACTAACCTTCACACCTGTAACCCTAACACTGACCTTCACACCTGTAACCCTAACACTAACCTTCACACCTGTAACCCTAACACTAACCTTCACACCTGTAACCCTAACACTAACCTTCACACCTGTAACCCTAACACTGACCTTCACACCTGTAACCCTAACACTGACCTTCACACCTGTAACCCTAACACTAACCTTCACACCTGTAACCCTAACCCTAACCTTCACACCTGTAACCCTAACACTGACCTTCACACCTGTAACCCTAACACTAACCTTCACACCTGTAACCCTAACACTAACCTTCACACCTGTAACCCTAACACTAACCTTCACACCTGTAACCCTAACACTAACCTTCACACCTGTAACCCTAACACTGACCTTCACACCTGTAACCCTAACACTGACCTTCACACCTGTAACCCTAACACTGACCTTCACACCTGTAACCCTAACACTAACCTTCACACCTGTAACCCTAACACTAACCTTCACACCTGTAACCCTAACACTGACCTTCACACCTGTAACCCTAACACTGACCTTCACACCTGTAACCCTAACACTAACCTTCACACCTGTAACCCTAACACTAACCTTCACACCTGTAACCCTAACACTAACCTTCACACCTGTAACCCTAACACTAACCTTCACACCTGTAACCCTAACCCTAACCTTCACACCTGTAACCCTAACACTGACCTTCACACCTGTAACCCTAACACTAACCTTCACACCTGTAACCCTAACACTAACCTTCACACCTGTAACCCTAACACTGACCTTCACACCTGTAACCCTAACACTAACCTTCACACCTGTAACCCTAACACTAACCTTCACACCTGTAACCCTAACACTGACCTTCACACCTGTAACCCTAACACTAACCTTCACACCTGTAACCCTAACACTGACCTTCACACCTGTAACCCTAACACTAACCTTCACACCTGTAACCCTAACCCTAACCTTCACACCTGTAACCCTAACACTGACCTTCACACCTGTAACCCTAACACTAACCTTCACACCTGTAACCCTAACACTAACCTTCACACCTGTAACCCTAACACTAACCTTCACACCTGTAACCCTAACACTGACCTTCACACCTGTAACCCTAACACTGACCTTCACACCTGTAACCCTAACACTAACCTTCACACCTGTAACCCTAACACTGACCTTCACACCTGTAACCCTAACACTGACCTTCACACCTGTAACCCTAACACTAACCTTCACACCTGTAACCCTAACAGTAACCTTCACACCTGTAACCCTAACAGTAACCTTCACACCTGTAACCCTAACACTGACCTTCACATCTGTAACCCTAACACTGACCTTCACTTCTGTAACCCTAACACTGACCTTCACACCTGTAACCCTAACACTGACCTTCACACCTGTAACCCTAACACTAACCTTCACACCTGTAACCCTAACACTAACCTTCACACCTGTAACCCTAACACTGACCTTCACACCTGTAACCCTAACACTAACCTTCACACCTGTAACCCTAACACTAACCTTCACACCTGTAACCCTAACACTAACCTTCACACCTGTAACCCTAACACTGACCTTCACACCTGTAACCCTAACACTAACCTTCACACCTGTAACCCTAACACTGACCTTCACACCTGTAACCCTAACACTGACCTTCACTTCTGTAACCCTAACACTAACCTTCACACCTGTAACCCTAACACTAACCTTCACACCTGTAACCCTAACACTAACCTTCACACCTGTAACCCTAACACTAACCTTCACACCTGTAACCCTAACACTAACGTTCACACCTGTAACCCTAACACTAACCTTCACATCTGTAACCCTAACACTAACCTTCACATCTGTAACCCTAACACTAACCTTCACACCTGTAACCCTAACAGTAACCTTCACACCTGTAACCCTAACAGTAACCTTCACACCTGTAACCCTAACACTGACCTTCACATCTGTAACCCTAACACTGACCTTCACTTCTGTAACCCTAACACTAACCTTCGCACCTGTAACCCTAACACTAACCTTCACACCTGTAACCCTAACACTAACCTTCACACCTGTAACCCTAACACTAACCTTCACATCTGTAACCCTAACACTGACCTTCACATCTGTAACCCTAACACTGACCTTCACACCTGTAACCCTAACACTAACCTTCACACCTGTAACCCTAACACTAACCTTCACACCTGTAACCCTAACACTAACCTTCACATCTGTAACCCTAACACTAACCTTCACTTCTGTAACCCTAACACTAACCTTCACACCTGTAACCCTAACACCTGTAACCCTAACACTGACCTTCACATCTGTAATCCTAACACTAACCTTCACATCTGTAACCCTAACACTGACCTTCACATCTGTAACCCTAACACTAACCTTCACATCTGTAACCCTAACGCTGACCTTCACACCTGTAACCCTAACACTAACCTTCACACCTGTAACCCTAACACTAACCTTCACACCTGTAATCCTAACACTAACCTTCACACCTGTAATCCTAACACTGACCTTCACATCTGTAATCCTAACACTAACCTTCACATCTGTAACCCTAACACTAACCTTCACTTCTGTAACCCTAACACTAACCTTCACACCTGTAACCCTAACACCTGTAACCCTAACACTGACCTTCACATCTGTAATCCTAACACTAACCTTCACATCTGTAACCCTAACACTGACCTTCACATCTGTAACCCTAACACTAACCTTCACACCTGTAATCCTAACACTAACCTTCACACCTGTAACCCTAACACTGACCTTCACATCTGTAACCCTAACACTAACCTTCACTTCTGTAACCCTAACACTAACCTTCACACCTGTAACCCTAACACCTGTAACCCTAACACTGACCTTCACATCTGTAATCCTAACACTAACCTTCACATCTGTAACCCTAACACTGACCTTCACATCTGTAATCCTAACACTGACCTTCACATCTGTAATCCTAACACTAACCTTCACATCTGTAACCCTAACACTAACCTTCACTTCTGTAACCCTAACACTAACCTTCACACCTGTAACCCTAACACCTGTAACCCTAACACTGACCTTCACATCTGTAATCCTAACACTAACCTTCACATCTGTAACCCTAACACTGACCTTCACATCTGTAATCCTAACACTAACCTTCACACCTGTAACCCTAACACTGACCTTCACTTCTGTAACACTAACACTAACCTTCACACCTGTAACCCTAACACCTGTAACCCTAACACTAACCTTCACACCTGTAACCCTAACACCTGTAACCCTAACACTAACCTTCACACCTGTAACCCTAACACTAACCTTCACACCTGTAACCCTAACACTGACCTTCACACCTGTAACCCTAACACTGACCTTCACACCTGTAACCCTAACACTGACCTTCACACCTGTAACCCTAACACTAACCTTCACACCTGTAACCCTAACACTAACCTTCACACCTGTAACCCTAACACTAACCTTCACACCTGTAACCCTAACACTAACCTTCACACCTGTAACCCTAACCCTAACCTTCACACCTGTAACCCTAACACTGACCTTCACACCTGTAACCCTAACACTAACCTTCACACCTGTAACCCTAACACTAACCTTCACACCTGTAACCCTAACACTGACCTTCACACCTGTAACCCTAACACTAACCTTCACACCTGTAACCCTAACACTAACCTTCACACCTGTAACCCTAACACTGACCTTCACACCTGTAACCCTAACACTAACCTTCACACCTGTAACCCTAACACTGACCTTCACACCTGTAACCCTAACACTAACCTTCACACCTGTAACCCTAACCCTAACCTTCACACCTGTAACCCTAACACTGACCTTCACACCTGTAACCCTAACACTAACCTTCACACCTGTAACCCTAACACTAACCTTCACACCTGTAACCCTAACACTAACCTTCACACCTGTAACCCTAACACTGACCTTCACACCTGTAACCCTAACACTGACCTTCACACCTGTAACCCTAACACTAACCTTCACACCTGTAACCCTAACACTAACCTTCACACCTGTAACCCTAACACTAACCTTCACACCTGTAACCCTAACACTGACCTTCACACCTGTAACCCTAACACTGACCTTCACACCTGTAACCCTAACACTAACCTTCACACCTGTAACCCTAACCCTAACCTTCACACCTGTAACCCTAACACTGACCTTCACACCTGTAACCCTAACACTAACCTTCACACCTGTAACCCTAACACTGACCTTCACACCTGTAACCCTAACACTGACCTTCACACCTGTAACCCTAACACTAACCTTCACACCTGTAACCCTAACCCTAACCTTCACACCTGTAACCCTAACACTGACCTTCACACCTGTAACCCTAACACTAACCTTCACACCTGTAACCCTAACACTGACCTTCACACCTGTAACCCTAACACTAACCTTCACACCTGTAACCCTAACACTAACCTTCACACCTGTAACCCTAACACTGACCTTCACACCTGTAACCCTAACACTAACCTTCACACCTGTAACCCTAACCCTAACCTTCACACCTGTAACCCTAACACTGACCTTCACACCTGTAACCCTAACACTAACCTTCACACCTGTAACCCTAACACTGACCTTCACACCTGTAACCCTAACACTAACCTTCACACCTGTAACCCTAACACTAACCTTCACATCTGTAACCCTAACACTAACCTTCACACCTGTAACCCTAACACTAACCTTCACATCTGTAACCCTAACACTAACCTTCACACCTGTAACCCTAACACTAACCTTCACACCTGTAACCCTAACACTGACCTTCACTTCTGTAACCCTAACACTAACCTTCGCACCTGTAACCCTAACACTAACCTTCACACCTGTAACCCTAACACTGACCTTCACTTCTGTAACCCTAACACTAACCTTCACACCTGTAACCCTAACACTAACCTTCACACCTGTAATCCTAACACTGACCTTCACATCTGTAACCCTAACACTAACCTTCACATCTGTAACCCTAACACTAACCTTCACACCTGTAACCCTAACACCTGTAACCCTAACACTGACCTTCACATCTGTAATCCTAACACTAACCTTCACATCTGTAACCCTAACACTGACCTTCACATCTGTAACCCTAACACTAACCTTCACACCTGTAATCCTAACACTAACCTTCACACCTGTAATCCTAACACTGACCTTCACATCTGTAACCCTAACACTAACCTTCACATCTGTAACCCTAACACTGACCTTCACACCTGTAACCCTAACACTAACCTTCACACCTGTAACCCTAACACTGACCTTCACACATGTAACCCTAACACTGACCTTCACACCTGTAACCCTAACACTAACCTTCACACCTGTAACCCTAACACTGACCTTCACACCTGTAACCCTAACACTAACCTTCACACCTGTAACCCTAACACTGACCTTCACACCTGTAACCCTAACACTAACCTTCACACCTGTAACCCTAACACTAACCTTCACACCTGTAACCCTAACACTAACCTTCACACCTGTAACCCTAACACTGACCTTCACACCTGTAACCCTAACACTAACCTTCACACCTGTAACCCTAACACTAACCTTCACACCTGTAACCCTAACACTAACCTTCACACCTGTAACCCTAACACTGACCTTCACACCTGTAACCCTAACACTAACCTTCACACCTGTAACCCTAACACTAACCTTCACATCTGTAACCCTAACACTAACCTTCACACCTGTAACCCTAACACTAACCTTCACACCTGTAACCCTAACACTAACCTTCACACCTGTAACCCTAACACTATCCTTCACACCTGTAACCCTAACACTGACCTTCACACCTGTAACCCTAACACTAACGTTCACACCTGTAACCCTAACACTGACCTTCACACCTGTAACCCTAACACTAACCTTCACACCTGTAACCCTAACACTAACCTTCACACCTGTAACCCTAACACTAACCTTCACACCTGTAACCCTAACACTAACCTTCACACCTGTAACCCTAACACTGACCTTCACACCTGTAACCCTAACACTGACCTTCACACCTGTAACCCTAACACTGACCTTCACACCTGTAACCCTAACACTAACCTTCACACCTGTAACCCTAACACTAACCTTCACACCTGTAACCCTAACACTAACCTTCACACCTGTAACCCTAACACTAACCTTCACACCTGTAACCCTAACACTAACCTTCACACCTGTAACCCTAACACTGACCTTCACACCTGTAACCCTAACACTGACCTTCACACCTGTAACCCTAACACTGACCTTCACACCTGTAACCCTAACACTAACCTTCACACCTGTAACCCTAACACTGACCTTCACACCTGTAACCCTAACACTAACCTTCACACCTGTAACCCTAACACTAACCTTCACACCTGTAACCCTAACACTAACCTTCACACCTGTAACCCTAACACTGACCTTCACACCTGTAACCCTAACACTAACCTTCACACCTGTAACCCTAACACTAACCTTCACACCTGTAACCCTAACACTAACCTTCACACCTGTAACCCTAACACTGACCTTCACACCTGTAACCCTAACACTAACCTTCACACCTGTAACCCTAACACTAACCTTCACACCTGTAACCCTAACACTAACCTTCACACCTGTAACCCTAACACTAACCTTCACATCTGTAACCCTAACACTAACCTTCACACCTGTAACCCTAACACTAACCTTCACATCTGTAACCCTAACACTAACCTTCACACCTGTAACCCTAACACTAACCTTCACACCTGTAACCCTAACACTAACCTTCACACCTGTAACCCTAACACTAACCTTCACACCTGTAACCCTAACACTAACCTTCACACCTGTAACCCTAACACTGACCTTCACACCTGTAACCCTAACACTGACCTTCACACCTGTAACCCTAACACTGACCTTCACACCTGTAACCCTAACACTGACCTTCACACCTGTAACCCTAACACTGACCTTCACATCTGTAACCCTAACACTAACCTTCACACCTGTAACCCTAACACTAACCTTCACATCTGTAACCCTAACACTGACCTTCACACCTGTAACCCTAACACTAACCTTCACACCTGTAACCCTAACACTGACCTTCACACCTGTAACCCTAACACTGACCTTCACACCTGTAACCCTAACACTGACCTTCACACCTGTAACCCTAACCCTAACCTTCACACCTGTAACCCTAACACTGACCTTCACACCTGTAACCCTAACACTGACCTTCACATCTGTAACCCTAACACTAACCTTCACACCTGTAACCCTAACACTAACCTTCACATCTGTAACCCTAACACTGACCTTCACACCTGTAACCCTAACACTAACCTTCACACCTGTAACCCTAACACTGACCTTCACACCTGTAACCCTAACACTAACCTTCACACCTGTAACCCTAACACTGACCTTCACACCTGTAACCCTAACACTGACCTTCACACCTGTAACCCTAACACTAACCTTCACACCTGTAACCCTAACACTGACCTTCACACCTGTAACCCTAACACTAACCTTCACACCTGTAACCCTAACACTAACCTTCACATCTGTAACCCTAACACTAACCTTCACACCTGTAACCCTAACACTGACCTTCACACCTGTAACCCTAACACTGACCTTCACACCTGTAACCCTAACACTGACCTTCACATCTGTAACCCTAACACTAACCTTCACACCTGTAACCCTAACACTAACCTTCACATCTGTAACCCTAACACTAACCTTCACACCTGTAACCCTAACACTAACCTTCACACCTGTAACCCTAACACTAACCTTCACATCTGTAACCCTAACACTAACCTTCACACCTGTAACCCTAACACTAACCTTCACACCTGTAACCCTAACACTAACCTTCACATCTGTAACCCTAACACTGACCTTCACACCTGTAACCCTAACACTGACCTTCACATCTGTAACCCTAACACTAACCTTCACACCTGTAACCCTAACACTATCCTTCACACCTGTAACCCTAACACTGACCTTCACACCTGTAACCCTAACACTAACCTTCACACCTGTAACCCTAACACTGACCTTCACACCTGTAACCCTAACACTGACCTTCACACCTGTAACCCTAACACTAACCTTCACACCTGTAACCCTAACACTGACCTTCACACCTGTAACCCTAACACTAACCTTCACACCTGTAACCCTAACACTGACCTTCACTTCTGTAACCCTAACACTAACCTTCACACCTGTAACCCTAACACTAACCTTCACACCTGTAACCCTAACACTGACCTTCACACCTGTAACCCTAACACTAACCTTCACACCTGTAACCCTAACACTGACCTTCACACCTGTAACCCTAACACTAACCTTCACATCTGTAACCCTAACACTGACCTTCACACCTGTAACCCTAACACTAACCTTCACACCTGTAACCCTAACACTGACCTTCACACCTGTAACCCTAACACTGACCTTCACACCTGTAACCCTAACACTGACCTTCACACCTGTAACCCTAACACTAACCTTCACACCTGTAACCCTAACACTAACCTTCACATCTGTAACCCTAACACTGACCTTCACACCTGTAACCCTAACACTAACCTTCACACCTGTAACCCTAACACTGACCTTCACACCTGTAACCCTAACACTGACCTTCACACCTGTAACCCTAACACTGACCTTCACACCTGTAACCCTAACACTGACCTTCACACCTGTAACCCTAACACTGACCTTCACACCTGTAACCCTAACACTGACCTTCACACCTGTAACCCTAACACTAATCCTCATGTAATGACATGGAATATAAGGAACTGTTAGGGGGTTTAAAGCTGAACTCTGGTAATTGCACATAAATCCCCTCCCCCCCCCATACTACAGTTAGTTGGGTCCAGGGTTAGGGGAGTAAGATGTAACCCTTACCCTTTTTCGGTATTCCCCCCCCCTCTGGAATGCTCTGGGTTGTGGGCGGGCCTTCGCTGTCCTTATGTACAATGCAGGGCTGATGACACCGCTGTCCGGAGTGCCTCAGGGGGTGACAGGGCAGAGCAAAGAAGAAGGTGAGTTTTCCATCTTATTCCTCCACCCCTGGGCCGAGCTGGCAGGTAACCCCCTGCATGCAATGTGGGGGGAGGGGGGATCTTTTGTGTAATTCCAAAATTTTAGCATTACAGGGAGGGGTTAGTGTTAGGATTACAGGGAGGGGTTAGTGTTAGGATTACAGGGAGGGGTTAGTGTTAGGATTACAGGGAGGGGTTAGTGTTAGGATTACGGGGAGGGGGTTAGTGTCAGGATTACAGGGAGGGGTTAGTGTTAGGATTACAGGGAGGGGTTAGTGTTAGGATAACGGGGAGGGGTTAGTGTTAGGATTACGGGGAGGGGTTAGTGTTAGGATTACAGGGAGGGGGTTGGTGTTAGGATTACAGGGAGGGGTTAGTGTTAGGATAACGGGGAGGGGTTAGTGTTAGGATTACGGGGAGGGGTTAGTGTTAGGATTACAGGGAGGGGTTAGTGTCAGGATTACGGGGAGGGGGTTAGTGTTAGCATTACAGGGAGGGGTTAGTGTTAGGATTACAGGGAGGGGGTTAGTGTTAGGATTACGGGGAGGGGTTAGTGTTAGGATTACAGGGAGGGGGTTAGTGTTAGGATTACGGGGAGGGGTTAGTGTTAGGATTACAGGGAGGGGTTAGTGTTAGGATTACAGGGAGGGGTTAGTGTTAGGATTACAGGGAGGGGGTTAGTGTTAGGATTACAGGGAGGGGGTTAGTGTCAGGATTACAGGGAGGGGTTAGTGTTAGGATTACAGGGAGGGGGTTGGTGTTAGGATTACAGGGAGGGGTTAGTGTTAGGATAACGGGGAGGGGTTAGTGTTAGGATTACGGGGAGGGGTTAGTGTTAGGATTACAGGGAGGGGTTAGTGTCAGGATTACGGGGAGGGGGTTAGTGTTAGGATTACAGGGAGGGGGTTAGTGTTAGGATTACGGGGAGGGGTTAGTGTTAGGATTACAGGGAGGGGTTAGTGTCAGGATTACGGGGAGGGGGTTAGTGTTAGGATTACAGGGAGGGGGTTAGTGTTAGGATTACAGGGAGGGGTTAGTGTTAGGATTACGGGGAGCGGTTAGTGTTAGGATTACAGGGAGGGGTTGGTGTTAGGATTACAGGGAGGGGTTAGTGTTAGGATTACAGGGAGGGGTTAGTGTTAGGATTACGGGGAGGAGTTAGTGTTAGGATTACAGGGAGGGGTTAGTGTTAGGATTACGGGGAGCGGTTAGTGTTAGGATTACAGGGAGGGGTTAGTGTTAGGATTACAGGGAGGGGTTAGTGTTAGGATTACAGGGAGGGGTTAGTGTTAGGATTACGGGGAGGAGTTAGTGTTAGGATTACAGGGAGGGGGTTAGTGTTAGGATTACGGGGAGGGGTTAGTGTTAGGATTACAGGGAGGGGTTAGTGTTAGGATTACGGGGAGGGGGTTAGTGTTAGGATTACGGGGAGGGGTTAGTGTTAGGATTACAGGGAGGGGTTAGTGTTAGGATTACAGGGAGGGGCTAGTGTTAGGATTACAGGGAGGGGTTAGTGTTAGGATTACGGGGAGGGGTTAGTGTTAGGATTACGGGGAGGGGTTAGTGTTAGGATTACAGGGAGGGGTTAGTGTTAGGATTACAGGGAGGGGGTTAGTGTTAGGATTACAGGGAGGGGTTGGTGTTAGGATTACAGGGAGGGGTTAGTGTCAGGATTATGAGGAGGGGTTAGTGTTAGGATTACAGGGAGGGGTTAGTGTTAGGATTACAGGGAGGGGTTAGTGTTAGGATTACGGGGAGGGGTTAGTGTTAGGATTACGGGGAGGGGTTAGTGTTAGGATTACGGGGAGGGGTTAGTGTTAGGATTACGGGGAGGGGGTTAGTGATGGGATTACGGGGAGGGGGTTAGTGTTAGGATTACGGGGAGGGGTTAGTGTTAGGATTACAGGGAGGGGCTAGTGTTAGGATTACAGGGAGGGGCTAGTGTTAGGATTACGGGGAGGGGTTAGTGTTAGGATTACGGGGAGGGGTTAGTGTTAGGATTACAGGGAGGGGTTAGTGTCAGGATTACAGGGAGGGGTTAGTGTTAGGATTACAGGGAGGGGTTAGTGTCAGGATTACGGGGAGGGGTTGGTGTTAGGATTACAGGGAGGGGTTAGTGTTAGGATTACAGGGAGGGGTTAGTGTTAGGATTACGGGGAGGGGTTAGTGTTAGGATTACAGGGAGGGGCTAGTGTTAGGATTACAGGGAGGGGCTAGTGTTAGGATTACAGGGAGGGGTTAGTGTTAGGATTACAGGGAGGGGTTAGTGTTAGGATTACAGGGAGGGGCTAGTGTTAGGATTACAGGGAGGGGCTAGTGTTAGGATTACGGGGAGGGGTTAGTGTTAGGATTACGGGGAGGGGTTAGTGTTAGGATTATGGGGAGGGGTTAGTGTTAGGTTTACGGGGAGGGGTTAGTGTTAGGATTACGGGGAGGGGTTAGTGTTAGGATTACAGGGAGGGGCTAGTGTTAGGATTACAGGGAGGGGGTTAGTTTTAGGATTACAGGGAGGGGGTTAGTGTTGGGATTATGGGGAGGGGTTAGTGTTAGGATTACGGGGAGGGGGTTGGTGTCAGGATTACAGGGAGGGGTTAGTGTTAGGATTACAGGGAGGGGGTTAGTGTTAGGATTACGGGGAGGGGGTTGGTGTCAGGATTACAGGGAGGGGTTAGTGTTAGGATTACAGGGAGGGGGTTAGTGTTAGGATTACAGGGAGGGGGTTAGTGTTAGGATTACAGGGAGGGGTTAGTGTTAGGATTACGGGGAGGGGTTAGTGTTAGGATTACAGGGAGGGGTTAGTGTTAGGATTACAGGGAGGGGTTAGTGTTAGGATTACAGGGAGGGGTTAGTGTTAGGATTACAGGGAGGGGTTAGTGTTAGGATTACAGGGAGGGGTTAGTGTTAGGATTACGGGGAGGGGTTAGTGTCAGGATTACAGGGAGGGGTTAGTGTTAGGATTACAGAGAGGGGTTAGTGTCAGGATTATGAGGAGGGGTTAGTGTTAGGATTACAGGGAGGGGTTAGTGTTAGGATTACAGGGAGGGGTTAGTGTCAGGATTATGAGGAGGGGTTAGTGTCAGGATTACAGGGAGGGGTTAGTGTTAGGATTACAGGGAGGGGTTAGTGTTAGGATTACGGGGAGGGGTTAGTGTTAGGATTACGGGGAGGGGGTTGGTGTTAGGATTACAGGGAGGGGTTAGTGTTAGGATTACAGGGAGGGGTTAGTGTTAGGATTACAGCGAGGGGGTTAGTGTTAGGATTACAGGGAGGGGTTAGTGTTAGGATTACAGGGAGGGGTTAGTGTTAGGATTACAGGGAGGGGTTAGTGTTAGGATTACGGGGAGGGGTTAGTGTTAGGATTACGGGGAGGGGTTAGTGTTAGGATTACAGCGAGGGGGTTAGTGTTAGGATTACGGGGAGGGGTTAGTGTTAGGATTACAGGGAGGGGGCTAGTGTTAGGATTACGGGGAGGGGTTAATGTTAGGATTACAGGGAGGGGTTAGTGTTAGGATTACAGGGAGGGGGCTAGTGTTAGGATTACAGGGAGGGGGTTAGTGTCAGGATTACAGGGAGGGGGTTAGTGTTAGGATTACGGGGAGGGGGCTAGTGTTAGGATTACAGGGAGGGGGTTAGTGTTAGGATTACAGGGAGGGGGCTAGTGTTAGGATTACAGGGAGGGGGCTAGTGTTAGGATTACGGGGAGAGGGTTAGTGTTAGAATTACGGGGAGGGGTTAGTGTTAGGATTACGGGGAGGGGTTAGTGTCAGGATTACGGGGAGGGGGTTAGTGTCAGGATTACGGGGAGGGGTTAGTGTAAGGATTACAGGGAGGGGTTAGTGTTAGGATTACGGGGAGGGGTTAGTGTTAGGATTACAGGGAGGGGTTAGTTTTAGGATTACGGGGAGGGGTTAGTGTTAGGATTACGGGGAGGGGTTAGTGTTAGGATTATAGGGAGGTGTTAGTGTCAGGATTACAGGGAGGGGTAAGTGTCAGGATTACGGGGAGGGGTTAGTGTTAGGATTACAGGGAGGGGGTTAGTGTTAGGATTACAGGGAGGGGTTGGTGTTAGGATTACAGGGAGGGGTTAGTGTTAGGATTACAGGGAGGGGTTAGTGTTAGGATTACAGGGAGGGGTTAGTGTTAGGATTACAGGGAGGGGTTAGTGTTAGGATTACGGGGAGGGGTTAGTGTTAGGATTACAGGGAGGGGGCTAGTGTTAGGATTACGGGGAGGGGGTTAGTGTTAGGATTACAGCGAGGGGTTAGTGTTAGGATTACGGGGAGGGGTTAGTGTTAGGATTACGGGGAGGGGTTAGTGTTAGGATTACGGGGAGGGGTTAGTGTTAGGTTTACGGGGAGGGGTTAGTGTTAGGATTATAGGGAGGTGTTAGTGTCAGGATTACAGGGAGGGGTAAGTGTCAGGATTACAGGGAGGGGTTAGTGTTAGGATTACAGGGAGGGGGTTAGTGTTAGGATTACAGGGAGGGGTTGGTGTTAGGATTACAGGGAGGGGTTAGTGTTAGGATTACAGGGAGGGGTTAGTGTTAGGATTACAGGGAGGGGTTATTGTTAGGATTACAGGGAGGGGTTAGTGTTAGGATTACGGGGAGGGGTTAGTGTTAGGATTACAGGGAGGGGGCTAGTGTTAGGATTACGGGGAGGGGGTTAGTGTTAGGATTACAGGGAGGGGTAAGTGTCAGGATTACGGGGAGGGGTTAGTGTTAGGATTACGGGGAGGGGGTTAGTGTTAGGATTAGAGGGAGGGGGTTAGTGTTAGGATTACGGGGAGGGGTAAGTGTTAGGATTACAGGGAGGGGTTAGTGTTAGGATTACGGGGAGGGGCTAGTGTTAGGATTACAGGGAGGGGGTTAGTGATGGGATTACAGGGAGGGGGTTAGTGTCAGGATTATGGGGAGGGGTTAGTGTTAGGATTACGGGGAGGGGTTAGTGTCAGGATTACAGGGAGGGGTTAGTGTTAGGATTACAGGGAGGGGGCTTGTGTTAGGATTACGGGGAGGGGGTTAGTGTTAGGATTACAGGGAGGGGTAAGTGTCAGGATTACGGGGAGGGGTAAGTGTCAGGATTACGGGGAGGGGTTAGTGTTAGGATTAGAGGGAGGGGGTTAGTGTTAGGATTACGGGGAGGGGTAAGTGTTAGGATTACAGGGAGGGGTTAGTGTTAGGATTACGGGGAGGGGCTAGTGTTAGGATTACAGGGAGGGGGTTAGTGATGGGATTACAGGGAGGGGGTTAGTGTCAGGATTATGGGGAGGGGTTAGTGTTAGGATTACGGGGAGGGGTTAGTGTCAGGATTACAGGGAGGGGTTAGTGTTAGGATTACAGGGAGGGGGCTTGTGTTAGGATTACAGGGAGGGGTTAGTGTTAGGATTACAGGGAGGGGGTAAGTGTTAGGATTACAGGGAGGGGTTAGTGTTAGGATTACAGGGAGGGGTTAGTGTTAGGATTACAGGGAGGGGGTTAGTGTTAGGATTAGAAGGAGGGGTTAGTGTTAGGATTACAGGGAGGGGGTTAGTGTTAGGATTACAGGGAGGGGGTTAGTGTTAGGATTACAGGGAGGGGTTGGTGTTAGGATTACAGGGAGGGGTTAGTGTTAGGATTACAGGGAGGGGCTAGTGTTAGGATTACAGGGAGGGGCTAGTGTTAGGATTACGGGGAGGGGTTAGTGTTAGGATTACGGGGAGGGGTTAGTGTTAGGATTACGGGGAGGGGTTAGTGTTAGGTTTACGGGGAGGGGTTAGTGTTAGGATTACGGGGAGGGGTTAGTGTTAGGATTACAGGGAGGGGCTAGTGTTAGGATTACAGGGAGGGGTTAGTGTTAGGATTACGGGGAGGGGTTAGTGTTAGGATTACAGGGAGGGGTTAGTGTTAGGATTACAGGGAGGGGTTAGTGTTAGGATTACAGGGAGGGGTTAGTGTTAGGATTACGGGGAGGGGTTAGTGTCAGGATTACAGGGAGGGGTTAGTGTTAGGATTACAGGGAGGGGTTAGTGTCAGGATTATGAGGAGGGGTTAGTGTTAGGATTACAGGGAGGGGTTAGTGTTAGGATTACAGGGAGGGGTTAGTGTTAGGATTACAGGGAGGGGTTAGTGTCAGGATTATGAGGAGGGGTTAGTGTTAGGATTTCAGGGAGGGGGTTAGTGTTAGGATTACAGGGAGGGGTTAGTGTTAGAATTACAGGGAGGGGTTAGTGATGGGATTACAGGGAGGGGGCTAGTGTTAGGATTACAGGGAGGGGTTAGTGTTAGGATTACAGGGAGGGTTAGTGTTAGGATTACAGGGAGGGGGTTAGTGTTAGGATTACAGGGAGGGTAAGTGTTAGGATTACAGGGAGGGGTTAGTGTTAGGATTACAGGGAGGGGGTTAGTGTTAGGATTACAGGGAGGGGGTTAGTGTTAGGATTACAGGGAGGGGGTTAGTGTTAGGATTACGGGAGGGGGTTGGTGTTAGGATTACAGGGAGGGAGTTAGTGTTAGGATTACGGGGAGGGGTTGGTGTTAGGATTACAGGGAGGGGTTAGTGTTAGGATTACAGGGAGGGGTTAGTGTTAGGATTACGGGGAGGGGGTTGGTGTTAGGATTACGGGGAGGGGGTTAGTGTTAGGATTACGGGGAGGGGTTAGTGTTAGGATTACGGGGAGGGGTTAGTGTTAGGATTACGGGGAGGGGCTTAGTGTTAGGATTACGGGGAGGGGTTGGTGTTAGGATTACAGGGAGGGGGTTAGTGTCAGGATTACGGGGAGGGGTTAGTGTTAGGATTACAGGGAGGGGGTTAGTGTTAGGATTACGGGGAGGGGTTAGTGTTAGGATTACGGGGAGGGGGTTGGTGTTAGGATTACAGGGAGGGGGTTAGTGTTAGGATTACGGGGAGGGGTTAGTGTTAGGATTACGGGGAGGGGTTAGTGTTAGGATTACAGGGAGGGGGTTGGTGTTAGGATTACAGGGAGGGGGTTAGTGTTAGGATTACAGGGAGGGGTTAGTGTTAGGATTACAGCGAGGGGTTAGTGTTAGGATTACAGGGAGGGGGTTAGTGTCAGGATTACAGGGAGGGGTTAGTGTTAGGATTACGGGGAGGGGGTTGGTGTTAGGATTACAGGGAGGGGGTTAGTGTTAGGATTACGGGGAGGGGTTAGTGTTAGGATTACGGGGAGGGGTTAGTGTTAGGATTACGGGGAGGGGGTTAGTGTTCGGATTACGGGGCGGGGGTTAGTGTTAGGATTACGGGGAGGGGTTAGTGTTAGGATTACGGGGAGGGGTTAGTGTTAGGATTACAGGGAGGGGGTTAGTGTTAGGATTACAGCGAGGGGTTAGTGTTAGGATTACAGGGAGGGGGTTAGTGTCAGGATTACGGGGAGGGGTTAGTGTTAGGATTACAGCGAGGGGTTAGTGTTAGGATTACAGGGAGGGGGTTAGTGTCAGGATTACAGGGAGGGGTTAGTGTTAGGATTACGGGGAGGGGGTTGGTGTTAGGATTACAGGGAGGGGGTTAGTGTTAGGATTACGGGGAGGGGTTAGTGTTAGGATTACGGGGAGGGGGTTGGTGTTAGGATTACAGGGAGGGGGTTAGTGTTAGTATTACGGGGAGGGGTTAGTGTCAGGATTACAGGGAGGGGTTAGTGTCAGGATTACAGGGGGGGTTAGTGTTAGGATTTCAGGGAGGGGGTTAGTGTTAGGATTACAGGGGGGGGTTAGTGTTAGGATTTCAGGGAGGGGGTTAGTGTTAGGATTACAGGGAGGGGTTAGTGTCAGGGTTACAGGGAGGGGTAAGTGTTAGGATTACGGGGAGGGGGTTGGTGTCAGGATTACGGGGAGGGGTTAGTGTTAGGATTACGGGGAAGGGTTAGTGTTAGGATTACAGGGGGGTTAGTGTTAGGATTACAGGGAGGGGGTTAGTGTTAGGATTACGGGGAGGGGGTTAGTGTTAGGATTACGGGGAGGGGTTAGTGTTAGGATTACAGGGAGGGGTTAGTGTTAGGATTAGAGGGAGGGGTTAGTGTTAGGATTAGAGGGAGGGGTTAGTGTTAGGATTACAGGGAGGGGGCTAGTGTTAGGATTACAGGGAGGGGTTAGTGTTAGGATTACAGGGAGGGGGTTAGTGTTAGGATTACAGGGAGGGGTTAGTGTCAGGATTACAGGGAGGGGTTAGTGTTAGGATTAGAGGGAGGGGTTAGTGTTAGGATTACAGGGATGGGGTTAGTGTTAGGATTACAGGGAGGGGTTAGTGTTAGGATTAGAGGGAGGGGTTAGTGTTAGGATTAGAGGGAGGGGTTAGTGTTAGGATTACGGGGAGGGGTTAGTGTTAGGATTACAGGGAGGGGTTAGTGTTAGGATTACAGGGAGGGGTTAGTGTTAGGATTACAGGGAGGGGTTAGTGTTAGGATTACAGGGAGGGGTTAGTGTTAGGATTACAGGGAGGGGTTAGTGTTAGGATTAGAGGGAGGGGTTAGTGTTAGGATTACGGGGAGGGGTTAGTGTTAGGATTACAGGGAGGGGTTAGTGTTAGGATTACAGGGAGGGGTTAGTGTTAGGATTACAGGGAGGGGTTAGTGTTAGGATTACAGGGAGGGGTTAGTGTTAGGATTACGGGGAGGGGTTAGTGTTAGGATTACAGGGAGGGGTTAGTGTTAGGATTACAGGGAGGGGTTAGTGTTAGGATTACGGGGAGGGTTTAATGTTAGGATTACAGGGAGGGGGTTAGTGTTAGGATTACGGGGAGGGGTTAGTGTTAGGATTACAGGGAGGGGTTAGTGTTAGGATTACAGGGAGGGGCTAGTGTTAGGATTACGGGGAGGGGTTAGTGTTAGGATTACGGGGAGGGGTTAGTGTTAGGATTACAGGGAGGGGTTAGTGTTAGGATTACAGGGAGGGGGTTAGTGTTAGGATTACAGGGAGGGGTTGGTGTTAGGATTACAGGGAGGGGTTAGTGTTAGGATTACAGGGAGGGGCTAGTGTTAGGATTACAGGGAGGGGCTAGTGTTAGGATTACGGGGAGGGGTTAGTGTTAGGATTACGGGGAGGGGTTAGTGTTAGGATTACGGGGAGGGGTTAGTGTTAGGATTACGGGGAGGGGTTAGTGTTAGGATTACGGGGAGGGGTTAGTGTTAGGATTACAGGGAGGGGCTAGTGTTAGGATTACGGGGAGGGGTTAGTGTTAGGATTACGGGGAGGGGTTAGTGTTAGGATTACAGGGAGGGGTTAGTGTTAGGATTACAGGGAGGGGTTAGTGTTAGGATTATAGGGAGGGGTTAGTGTTAGGATTACGGGGAGGGGTTAGTGTCAGGATTACAGGGAGGGGTTAGTGTTAGGATTACAGGGAGGGGTTAGTGTCAGGATTATGAGGAGGGGTTAGTGTTAGGATTACAGGGAGGGGTTAGTGTTAGGATTACAGGGAGGGGTTAGTGTTAGGATTACAGGGAGGGGTTAGTGTTAGGATTATAGGGAGGGGTTAGTGTTAGGATTACGGGGAGGGGTTAGTGTCAGGATTACAGGGAGGGGTTAGTGTTAGGATTACAGGGAGGGGTTAGTGTTAGGATTACAGGGAGGGGTTAGTGTTAGGATTACAGGGAGGGGTTAGTGTTAGGATTACAGGGAGGGGTTAGTGTCAGGATTATGAGGAGGGGTTAGTGTTAGGATTACAGGGAGGGGTTAGTGTTAGGATTACAGGGAGGGGTTAGTGTTAGGATTACGGGGAGGGGAGGGGTTAGTGTTAGGATTACGGGGAGGGGTTAGTGTTAGGATTACGGGGAGGGGTTAGTGTTAGGATTACGGGGAGGGGGTTAGTGATGGGATTACGGGGAGGGGGTTAGTGTTAGGATTACGGGGAGGGGTTAGTGTTAGGATTACAGCGAGGGGTTAGTGTTAGGATTACAGGGAGGGGCTAGTGTTAGGATTACAGGGAGGGGCTAGTGTTAGGATTACGGGGAGGGGTTAGTGTTAGGATTACGGGGAGGGGTTAGTGTTAGGATTACAGGGAGGGGTTAGTGTCAGGATTACAGGGAGGGGTTAGTGTTAGGATTACAGGGAGGGGTTAGTGTTAGGATTACAGGGAGGGGTTAGTGTTAGGATTACGGGGAGGGGTTAGTGTTAGGATTACAGGGAGGGGTTAGTGTTAGGATTACAGGGAGGGGCTAGTGTTAGGATTACAGGGAGGGGTTAGTGTTAGGATTACGGGGAGGGGTTAGTGTTAGGATTACAGGGAGGGGTTAGTGTTAGGATTACAGGGAGGGGCTAGTGTTAGGATTACAGGGAGGGGCTAGTGTTAGGATTACGGGGAGGGGTTAGTGTTAGGATTACGGGGAGGGGTTAGTGTTAGGATTACGGGGAGGGGTTAGTGTTAGGATTACGGGGAGGGGTTAGTGTTAGGTTTACGGGGAGGGGTTAGTGTTAGGATTACGGGGAGGGGTTAGTGTTAGGATTACAGGGAGGGGCTAGTGTTAGGATTACAGGGAGGGGGTTAGTGTTAGGATTACAG
The DNA here is from genome assembly GCA_029206835.1 of Rana muscosa. Lineage (NCBI taxonomy): Eukaryota > Metazoa > Chordata > Amphibia > Anura > Ranidae > Rana > Rana muscosa. The sequence continues at coordinate 6,836,713 of JARGYO010005628.1, forward strand.
GGAGGGGGTTAGTGTTGGGATTATGGGGAGGGGTTAGTGTTAGGATTACGGGGAGGGGGTTGGTGTCAGGATTACAGGGAGGGGTTAGTGTTAGGATTACAGGGAGGGGGTTAGTGTTAGGATTACGGGGAGGGGGTTGGTGTCAGGATTACAGGGAGGGGTTAGTGTTAGGATTACAGGGAGGGGGTTAGTGTTAGGATTACAGGGGGGGGTTAGTGTTAGGATTTCAGGGAGGGGGTTAGTGTTAGGATTACAGGGAGGGGTTAGTGTCAGGATTACAGGGAGGGGTAAGTGTTAGGATTACGGGGAGGGGGTTGGTGTCAGGATTACGGGGAGGGGTTAGTGTTAGGATTACGGGGAAGGGTTAGTGTTAGGATTACAGGGGGGTTAGTGTTAGGATTACAGGGAGGGGGTTAGTGTTAGGATTACAGGGAGGGGTTAGTGTTAGGATTACGGGGAGGGGGTTAGTGTTAGGATTACGGGGAGGGGTTAGTGTTAGGATTACAGGGAGGGGTTAGTGTTAGGATTAGAGGGAGGGGTTAGTGTTAGGATTAGAGGGAGGGGTTAGTGTTAGGATTACAGGGAGGGGGCTAGTGTTAGGATTACAGGGAGGGGTTAGTGTTAGGATTACAGGGAGGGGGTTAGTGTTAGGATTACAGGGAGGGGTTAGTGTCAGGATTACAGGGAGGGGTTAGTGTTAGGATTAGAGGGAGGGGTTAGTGTTAGGATTACAGGGAGGGGTTAGTGTTAGGATTAGAGGGAGGGGTTAGTGTTAGGATTAGAGGGAGGGGTTAGTGTTAGGATTACGGGGAGGGGTTAGTGTTAGGATTACGGGGAGGGGTTAGTGTTAGGATTACAGGGAGGGGTTAGTGTTAGGATTACAGGGAGGGGTTAGTGTTAGGATTACAGGGAGGGGTTAGTGTTAGGATTAGAGGGAGGGGTTAGTGTTAGGATTACGGGGAGGGGTTAGTGTTAGGATTACAGGGAGGGGTTAGTGTTAGGATTACAGGGAGGGGTTAGTGTTAGGATTACAGGGAGGGGTTAGTGTTAGGATTACAGGGAGGGGGTTGGTGTTAGGATTACGGGGAGTGGTTAGTGTTAGGATTACGGGGAGCGGTTAGTGTTAGGAATACGGGGAGGGGTTAGTGTTAGGATTACAGGGAGGGGGTTAGTGTTAGGATTACAGGGAGGGGTTAGTGTTAGGATTACGGGGAGGGGTTAGTGTTAGGATAACGGGGAGGGGTTAGGGTTAGGATTACGGGGAGGGGTTAGTGTTAGGATAACGGGGAGGAGTTAGTGTTAGGAATACGGGGAGGGGTTAGTGTTAGGATTACAGGGAGGGGGTTAGTGTTAGGATTACAGGGAGGGGTTAGTGTTAGGATTACGGGGAGGGGTTAGTGTTAGGATTACGGGGAGGGGGTTAGTGTCAGGATTACGGGGAGGGGGTTAGTGTCAGGATTACAGGGAGGGGTTAGTGTTAGGATTACGGGGAGGGGGCTAGTGTTAGGATTACGGGGAGAGGGTTAGTGTTAGGATTACGGGGAGGGGGTTAGTGTCAGGATTACGGGGAGGGGGTTAGTGTCAGGATTACAGGGAGGGGTTAGTGTTAGGATTACGGGGAGGGGGCTTGTGTTAGGATTACAGGGAGGGGGTTAGTGTCAGGATTACAGGGAGGGGGTTAGTGTCAGGATTACAGGGAGGGGTTAGTGTTAGGATTACAGGGAGGGGCTAGTGTTAGGATTACAGGGAGGGGGTTAGTGTTAGGATTACAGGGAGGGGTTAGTGTTAGGATTACAGGGAGGGGCTAGTGTTAGGATTACGGGGAGGGGTTAGTGTTAGGATTACGGGGAGGGGTTAGTGTCAGGATTACAGGGAGGGGGTTAGTGTCAGGATTACAGGGAGGGGGTTAGTGTTAGGATTACAGGGAGGGGTTAGTGTTAGGATTACGGGGAGGGGTTAGTGTCAGGATTACAGGGAGGGGGTTAGTGTCAGGATTACAGGGAGGGGGTTAGTGTCAGGATTACGGGAGGGGGTTAGTGTTAGGATTACGGGGAGGGGTTAGTGTCAGGATTACAGGGAGGGGGTTGGTGTTAGGATTACAGGGAGGGGGTTGGTGTCAGGATTACAGGGAGGGGGTTGGTGTTAGGATTACAGGGAGGGGGTTAGTGTCAGGATTACAGGGAGGGGGTTAGTGTTAGGATTACGGGGAGGGGGTTGGTGTTAGGATTACAGGGAGGGGGTTAGTGTCAGGATTACAGGGAGGGGGTTAGTGTTAGGATTACGGGGAGGGGTTAGTGTTAGGATTACGGGGAGGGGGTTGGTGTTAGGATTACAGGGAGGGGGTTAGTGTTAGGATTACGGGGAGGGGTTAGTGTCAGGATTACAGGGAGGGGGTTAGTGTCAGGATTACAGGGAGGGGGTTAGTGTTAGGATTACAGGGAGGGGGTTAGTGTCAGGATTACAGGGAGGGGTTAGTGTTAGGATTAGAGGGAGGGGTTAGTGTTAGGATTACGGGGAGGGGTTAGTGTTAGGATTACAGGGAGGGGTTAGTGTTAGGATTACAGGGAGGGGTTAGTGTTAGGATTACAGGGAGGGGTTAGTGTTAGGATTACAGGGAGGGGTTAGTGTTAGGATTAGAGGGAGGGGTTAGTGTTAGGATTACGGGGAGGGGTTAGTGTTAGGATTACAGGGAGGGGTTAGTGTTAGGATTACAGGGAGGGGTTAGTGTTAGGATTACAGGGAGGGGTTAGTGTTAGGATTACAGGGAGGGGGTTGGTGTTAGGATTACGGGGAGTGGTTAGTGTTAGGATTACGGGGAGCGGTTAGTGTTAGGAATACGGGGATGGGTTAGTGTTAGGATTACGGGGAGGGGGTTAGTGTTAGGATTACAGGGAGGGGTTAGTGTTAGGATTACGGGGAGGGGTTAGTGTTAGGATAACGGGGAGGGGTTAGGGTTAGGATTACGGGGAGGGGTTAGTGTTAGGATAACGGGGAGGGGTTAGTGTTAGGAATACGGGCAGGGGTTAGTGTTAGGATTACAGGGAGGGGGTTAGTGTTAGGATTACAGGGAGGGGTTAGTGTTAGGATTACGGGGAGGGGTTAGTGTTAGGATTACGGGGAGGGGGTTAGTGTCAGGATTACGGGGAGGGGGTTAGTGTCAGGATTACAGGGAGGGGTTAGTGTTAGGATTACGGGGAGGGGTTAGTGTCAGGATTACAGGGAGGGGGTTAGTGTCAGGATTACAGGGAGGGGTTAGTGTTAGGATTACGGGGAGGGGGTTGGTGTCAGGATTACAGGGAGGGGTTAGTGTTAGGATTACGGGGAGGGGTTAGTGTTAGGATAACGGGGAGGGGTTAGTGTTAGGATTACGGGGAGGGGTTAGTGTTAGGATAACGTGGAGGGGTTAGTGTTAGGAATACGGGGAGGGGTTAGTGTTAGGATTATAGGGAGGGGGTTAGTGTTAGGATTACAGGGAGGGGTTAGTGTTAGGATTACGGGGATGGGTTAGTGTTAGGATTACGGGGAGGGGGTTAGTGTCAGGATTACGGGGAGGGGGTTAGTGTCAGGATTACAGGGAGGGGTTAGTGTTAGGATTACGGGGAGGGGTTAGTGTCAGGATTACAGGGAGGGGGTTAGTGTCAGGATTACAGGGAGGGGTTAGTGTTAGGATTACGGGGAGGGGGTTGGTGTCAGGATTACAGGGAGGGGTTAGTGTTAGGATTACGGGGAGGGGTTAGTGTTAGGATTACGGGGAGGGGGTTAGTGTCAGGATTACGGGGAGGGGGTTAGTGTCAGGATTACAGGGAGGGGTTAGTGTTAGGATTACGGGGAGGGGTTAGTGTCAGGATTACAGGGAGGGGGTTAGTGTCAGGATTACAGGGAGGGGTTAGTGTTAGGATTACGGGGAGGGGTTAGTGTCAGGATTACAGGGAGGGGGTTAGTGTCAGGATTACAGGGAGGGGTTAGTGTTAGGATTACGGGGAGGGGGTTGGTGTCAGGATTACAGGGAGGGGTTAGTGTTAGGATTACGGGGAGGGGTTGGTGTCAGGATTACAGGGAGGGGTTAGTGTTAGGATTACGGGGATGGGGTTAGTGTCAGGATTACAGGGAGGGGTAAGTGTTAGGATTACGGGGAGGGGTTAGTGTTAGGATTACGGGGAGGGGTTAGTGTTAGGATTACGGGGAGGGGTTAGTGTCAGGATTACAGGGAGGGGGTTAGTGTCAGGATTACAGGGAGGGGGTTAGTGTCAGGATTACGGGAGGGGGTTAGTGTTAGGATTACGGGGAGGGGTTAGTGTCAGGATTACAGGGAGGGGGTTGGTGTTAGGATTACAGGGAGGGGGTTAGTGTCAGGATTACAGGGAGGGGGTTGGTGTTAGGATTACAGGGAGGGGGTTAGTGTCAGGATTACAGGGAGGGGGTTGGTGTCAGGATTACAGGGAGGGGGTTAGTGTCAGGATTACAGGGAGGGGGTTAGTGTTAGGATTACGGGGAGGGGGTTGGTGTTAGGATTACAGGGAGGGGGTTAGTGTCAGGATTACAGGGAGGGGGTTGGTGTTAGGATTACGGGGAGGGGTTAGTGTTAGGATAACGGGGAGGGGTTAGTGTTAGGATTACGGGGAGGGGTTAGTGTTAGGATTACAGGGAGGGGGTTAGTGTCAGGATTACAGGGAGGGGGTTAGTGTTAGGATTACGGGGAGGGGTTAGTGTTAGGATTACGGGGAGGGGGTTGGTGTTAGGATTACAGGGAGGGGGTTAGTGTTAGGATTACGGGGAGGGGTTAGTGTTAGGATAACGGGGAGGGGTTAGTGTTAGGATTACGGGGAGGGGTTAGTGTTAGGATTACAGGGAGGGGGTTAGTGTTAGGATTACGGGGAGGGGGTTGGTGTTAGGATTACAGGGAGGGGGTTAGTGTCAGGATTACAGGGAGGGGGTTGGTGTTAGGATTACGGGGAGGGGTTAGTGTTAGGATAACGGGGAGGGGTTAGTGTTAGGATTACGGGGAGGGGTTAGTGTTAGGATTACAGGGAGGGGGCTTGTGTTAGGATTACAGGGAGGGGTTAGTGTTAGGATTACAGGGAGGGGGTAAGTGTTAGGATTACAGGGAGGGGTTAGTGTTAGGATTACAGGGAGGGGTTAGTGTTAGGATTACAGGGAGGGGGTTAGTGTTAGGATTAGAAGGAGGGGTTAGTGTTAGGATTACAGGGAGGGGGTTAGTGTTAGGATTACAGGGGGGGTTAGTGTTAGGATTTCAGGGAGGGGGTTAGTGTTAGGATTACAGGGAGGGGTTAGTGTTAGAATTACAGGGAGGGGGTTAGTGATGGGATTACAGGGAGGGGGCTAGTGTTAGGATTACAGGGAGGGGGCTAGTGTTAGGATTACAGGGAGGGGGTTAGTGTTAGGATTACAGGGAGGGTAAGTGTTAGGATTACAGGGAGGGGTTAGTGTTAGGATTACAGGGAGGGGGTTAGTGTTAGGATTACAGGGAGGGGGTTAGTGTTAGGATTACAGGGAGGGGGTTAGTGTTAGGATTACGGGAGGGGGTTGGTGTTAGGATTACAGGGAGGGAGTTAGTGTTAGGATTACGGGGAGGGGTTGGTGTTAGGATTACAGGGAGGGGTTAGTGTTAGGATTACAGGGAGGGGTTAGTGTTAGGATTACGGGGAGGGGGTTAGTGTTAGGATTACGGGGAGGGGTTAGTGTTAGGATTACGGGGAGGGGTTAGTGTTAGGATTACGGGGAGGGGCTTAGTGTTAGGATTACGGGGAGGGGGTTAGTGTTAGGATTACGGGGAGGGGTTAGTGTTAGGATTACGGGGAGGGGTTAGTGTTAGGATTACGGGGAGGGGCTTAGTGTTAGGATTACGGGGAGGGGTTGGTGTTAGGATTACAGGGAGGGGGTTAGTGTCAGGATTACGGGGAGGGGTTAGTGTTAGGATTACAGGGAGGGGGTTAGTGTTAGGATTACGGGGAGGGGTTAGTGTTAGGATTACGGGGAGGGGGTTGGTGTTAGGATTACAGGGAGGGGGTTAGTGTTAGGATTACGGGGAGGGGTTAGTGTTAGGATTACGGGGAGGGGTTAGTGTTAGGATTACAGGGAGGGGGTTGGTGTTAGGATTACAGGGAGGGGGTTAGTGTTAGGATTACAGGGAGGGGTTAGTGTTAGGATTACAGCGAGGGGTTAGTGTTAGGATTACAGGGAGGGGGTTAGTGTCAGGATTACAGGGAGGGGTTAGTGTTAGGATTACGGGGAGGGGGTTGGTGTTAGGATTACAGGGAGTGTGTTAGTGTTAGGATTACGGGGAGGGGTTAGTGTTAGGATTACGGGGAGGGGTTAGTGTTAGGATTACGGGGAGGGGGTTAGTGTTCGGATTACGGGGCGGGGGTTAGTGTTAGGATTACGGGGAGGGGTTAGTGTTAGGATTACGGGGAGGGGTTAGTGTTAGGATTACAGGGAGGGGGTTAGTGTTAGGATTACAGCGAGGGGTTAGTGTTAGGATTACAGGGAGGGGGTTAGTGTCAGGATTACGGGGAGGGGTTAGTGTTAGGATTACAGCGAGGGGTTAGTGTTAGGATTACAGGGAGGGGGTTAGTGTCAGGATTACAGGGAGGGGTTAGTGTTAGGATTACGGGGAGGGGGTTGGTGTTAGGATTACAGGGAGGGGGTTAGTGTTAGGATTACGGGGAGGGGTTAGTGTTAGGATTACGGGGAGGGGGTTGGTGTTAGGATTACAGGGAGGGGGTTAGTGTTAGTATTACGGGGAGGGGTTAGTGTCAGGATTACAGGGAGGGGTTAGTGTTAGGATTACAGGGGGGGTTAGTGTTAGGATTTCAGGGAGGGGGTTAGTGTTAGGATTACAGGGGGGGGGTTAGTGTTAGGATTTCAGGGAGGGGGTTAGTGTTAGGATTACAGGGAGGGGTTAGTGTCAGGATTACAGGGAGGGGTAAGTGTTAGGATTACGGGGAGGGGGTTGGTGTCAGGATTACGGGGAGGGGTTAGTGTTAGGATTACGGGGAAGGGTTAGTGTTAGGATTACAGGGGGGTTAGTGTTAGGATTACAGGGAGGGGGTTAGTGTTAGGATTACAGGGAGGGGTTAGTGTTAGGATTACGGGGAGGGGGTTAGTGTTAGGATTACGGGGAGGGGTTAGTGTTAGGATTACAGGGAGGGGTTAGTGTTAGGATTAGAGGGAGGGGTTAGTGTTAGGATTAGAGGGAGGGGTTAGTGTTAGGATTACAGGGAGGGGGCTAGTGTTAGGATTACAGGGAGGGGTTAGTGTTAGGATTACAGGGAGGGGGTTAGTGTTAGGATTACAGGGAGGGGTTAGTGTCAGGATTACAGGGAGGGGTTAGTGTTAGGATTAGAGGGAGGGGTTAGTGTTAGGATTACAGGGATGGGGTTAGTGTTAGGATTACAGGGAGGGGTTAGTGTTAGGATTAGAGGGAGGGGTTAGTGTTAGGATTAGAGGGAGGGGTTAGTGTTAGGATTACGGGGAGGGGTTAGTGTTAGGATTACAGGGAGGGGTTAGTGTTAGGATTACAGGGAGGGGTTAGTGTTAGGATTACAGGGAGGGGTTAGTGTTAGGATTACAGGGAGGGGTTAGTGTTAGGATTAGAGGGAGGGGTTAGTGTTAGGATTACGGGGAGGGGTTAGTGTTAGGATTACAGGGAGGGGTTAGTGTTAGGATTACAGGGAGGGGTTAGTGTTAGGATTACAGGGAGGGGTTAGTGTTAGGATTACAGGGAGGGGGTTGGTGTTAGGATTACGGGGAGTGGTTAGTGTTAGGATTACGGGGAGCGGTCAGTGTTAGGAATACGGGGAGGGGTTAGTGTTAGGATTACAGGGAGGGGGTTAGTGTTAGGATTACAGGGAGGGGTTAGTGTTAGGATTACGGGGAGGGGTTAGTGTTAGGATAACGGGGAGGGGTTAGGGTTAGGATTACGGGGAGGGGTTAGTGTTAGGATAACGGGGAGGAGTTAGTGTTAGGAATACGGGGAGGGGTTAGTGTTAGGATTACAGGGAGGGGGTTAGTGTTAGGATTACAGGGAGGGGTTAGTGTTAGGATTACGGGGAGGGGTTAGTGTTAGGATTACGGGGAGGGGGTTAGTGTCAGGATTACGGGGAGGGGGTTAGTGTCAGGATTACAGGGAGGGGTTAGTGTTAGGATTACGGGGAGGGGGCTAGTGTTAGGATTACGGGGAGAGGGTTAGTGTTAGGATTACGGGGAGGGGGTTAGTGTCAGGATTACGGGGAGGGGGTTAGTGTCAGGATTACAGGGAGGGGTTAGTGTTAGGATTACGGGGAGGGGGCTTGTGTTAGGATTACAGGGAGGGGGTTAGTGTCAGGATTACAGGGAGGGGGTTAGTGTCAGGATTACAGGGAGGGGTTAGTGTTAGGATTACAGGGAGGGGGTTGGTGTCAGGATTACAGGGAGGGGTTAGTGTTAGGATTACGGGGAGGGGTTAGTGTTAGGATTACGGGGAGGGGTTAGTGTTAGGATAACGGGGAGGGGTTAGTGTTAGGATTACGGGGAGGGGTTAGTGTTAGGAATACGGGGAGGGGTTAGTGTTAGGATTACAGGGAGGGGGTTAGTGTTAGGATTACAGGGAGGGGTTAGTGTTAGGATTACGGGGAGGGGTTAGTGTTAGGATTACGGGGAGGGGGTTAGTGTCAGGATTACGGGGAGGGGGTTAGTGTCAGGATTACAGGGAGGGGGTTAGTGTTAGGATTACGGGGAGGGGTTAGTGTCAGGATTACAGGGAGGGGGTTAGTGTCAGGATTACAGGGAGGGGTTAGTGTTAGGATTACGGGGAGGGGGTTGGTGTCAGGATTACAGGGAGGGGTTAGTGTTAGGATTACGGGGAGGGGTTAGTGTTAGGATTACGGGGAGGGGGTTAGTGTCAGGATTACGGGGAGGGGGTTAGTGTCAGGATTACAGGGAGGGGCTAGTGTTAGGATTACGGGGAGGGGGTTAGTGTTAGGATTACAGCGAGGGGTTAGTGTTAGGATTACAGGGAGGGGGTTAGTGTCAGGATTACAGGGAGGGGTTAGTGTTAGGATTACGGGGAGGGGTTAGTGTCAGGATTACAGGGAGGGGTTAGTGTCAGGATTACAGGGAGGGGTTAGTGTTAGGATTACGGGGAGGGGGTTGGTGTCAGGATTACAGGGAGGGGTTAGTGTTAGGATTACGGGGAGGGGTTGGTGTCAGGATTACAGGGAGGGGTTAGTGTTAGGATTACGGGGATGGGGTTAGTGTCAGGATTACAGGGAGGGGTAAGTGTTAGGATTACGGGGAGGGGTTAGTGTTAGGATTACGGGGAGGGGTTAGTGTTAGGATTACGGGGAGGGGTTAGTGTCAGGATTACAGGGAGGGGGTTAGTGTCAGGATTACAGGGAGGGGGTTAGTGTTAGGATTACAGGGAGGGGTTAGTGTTAGGATTACGGGGAGGGGTTAGTGTCAGGATTACAGGGAGGGGGTTAGTGTCAGGATTACAGGGAGGGGGTTAGTGTCAGGATTACGGGAGGGGGTTAGTGTTAGGATTACGGGGAGGGGTTAGTGTCAGGATTACAGGGAGGGGGTTGGTGTTAGGATTACAGGGAGGGGGTTAGTGTCAGGATTACAGGGAGGGGGTTGGTGTTAGGATTACAGGGAGGGGGTTAGTGTCAGGATTACAGGGAGGGGGTTAGTGTTAGGATTACGGGGAGGGGGTTGGTGTTAGGATTACAGGGAGGGGGTTAGTGTTAGGATTACGGGGAGGGGTTAGTGTCAGGATTACAGGGAGGGGGTTAGTGTCAGGATTACAGGGAGGGGGTTAGTGTTAGGATTACAGGGAGGGGGTTAGTGTCAGGATTACAGGGAGGGGTTAGTGTTAGGATTAGAGGGAGGGGTTAGTGTTAGGATTACGGGGAGGGGTTAGTGTTAGGATTACAGGGAGGGGTTAGTGTTAGGATTACAGGGAGGGGTTAGTGTTAGGATTACAGGGAGGGGTTAGTGTTAGGATTACAGGGAGGGGTTAGTGTTAGGATTAGAGGGAGGGGTTAGTGTTAGGATTACGGGGAGGGGTTAGTGTTAGGATTACAGGGAGGGGTTAGTGTTAGGATTACAGGGAGGGGTTAGTGTTAGGATTACAGGGAGGGGTTAGTGTTAGGATTACAGGGAGGGGGTTGGTGTTAGGATTACGGGGAGTGGTTAGTGTTAGGATTACGGGGAGCGGTTAGTGTTAGGAATACGGGGATGGGTTAGTGTTAGGATTACAGGGAGGGGGTTAGTGTTAGGATTACAGGGAGGGGTTAGTGTTAGGATTACGGGGAGGGGTTAGTGTTAGGATAACGGGGAGGGGTTAGGGTTAGGATTACGGGGAGGGGTTAGTGTTAGGATAACGGGGAGGGGTTAGTGTTAGGAATACGGGCAGGGGTTAGTGTTAGGATCACAGGGAGGGGGTTAGTGTTAGGATTACAGGGAGGGGTTAGTGTTAGGATTACGGGGAGGGGTTAGTGTTAGGATTACGGGGAGGGGGTTAGTGTCAGGATTACGGGGAGGGGGTTAGTGTCAGGATTACAGGGAGGGGTTAGTGTTAGGATTACGGGGAGGGGTTAGTGTCAGGATTACAGGGAGGGGGTTAGTGTCAGGATTACAGGGAGGGGTTAGTGTTAGGATTACGGGGAGGGGGTTGGTGTCAGGATTACAGGGAGGGGTTAGTGTTAGGATTACGGGGAGGGGTTAGTGTTAGGATAACGGGGAGGGGTTAGTGTTAGGATTACGGGGAGGGGTTAGTGTTAGGATAACGTGGAGGGGTTAGTGTTAGGAATACGGGGAGGGGTTAGTGTTAGGATTATAGGGAGGGGGTTAGTGTTAGGATTACAGGGAGGGGTTAGTGTTAGGATTACGGGGAGGGGTTAGTGTTAGGATTACGGGGAGGGGGTTAGTGTCAGGATTACGGGGAGGGGGTTAGTGTCAGGATTACAGGGAGGGGTTAGTGTTAGGATTACTGGGAGGGGTTAGTGTCAGGATTACAGGGAGGGGGTTAGTGTCAGGATTACAGGGAGGGGTTAGTGTTAGGATTACGGGGAGGGGGTTGGTGTCAGGATTACAGGGAGGGGTTAGTGTTAGGATTACGGGGAGGGGTTAGTGTTAGGATTACGGGGAGGGGGTTAGTGTCAGGATTACGGGGAGGGGGTTAGTGTCAGGATTACAGGGAGGGGTTAGTGTTAGGATTACGGGGAGGGGTTAGTGTCAGGATTACAGGGAGGGGGTTAGTGTCAGGATTACAGGGAGGGGTTAGTGTTAGGATTACGGGGAGGGGTTAGTGTCAGGATTACAGGGAGGGGGTTAGTGTCAGGATTACAGGGAGGGGTTAGTGTTAGGATTACGGGGAGGGGGTTGGTGTCAGGATTACAGGGAGGGGTTAGTGTTAGGATTACGGGGAGGGGTTGGTGTTAGGATTACAGGGAGGGGTTAGTGTTAGGATTACGGGGAGGGGTTAGTGTCAGGATTACAGGGAGGGGTTAGTGTTAGGATTACAGGGAGGGGTTAGTGTTAGGATTACGGGGATGGGGTTAGTGTCAGGATTACAGGGAGGGGTAAGTGTTAGGATTACGGGGAGGGGTTAGTGTTAGGATTACGGGGAGGGGTTAGTGTTAGGATTACGGGGAGGGGTTAGTGTCAGGATTACAGGGAGGGGGTTAGTGTCAGGATTACAGGGAGGGGGTTAGTGTTAGGATTACAGGGAGGGGTTAGTGTTAGGATTACGGGGAGGGGTTAGTGTCAGGATTACAGGGAGGGGGTTAGTGTCAGGATTACAGGGAGGGGGTTAGTGTCAGGATTACGGGAGGGGGTTAGTGTTAGGATTACGGGGAGGGGGTTGGTGTTAGGATTACAGGGAGGGGGTTAGTGTCAGGATTACAGGGAGGGGGTTGGTGTTAGGATTACAGGGAGGGGGTTAGTGTCAGGATTACAGGGAGGGGGTTGGTGTTAGGATTACAGGGAGGGGGTTAGTGTCAGGATTACAGGGAGGGGGTTGGTGTTAGGATTACAGGGAGGGGGTTAGTGTCAGGATTACAGGGAGGGGGTTAGTGTTAGGATTACGGGGAGGGGGTTGGTGTTAGGATTACAGGGAGAGGGTTAGTGTCAGGATTACAGGGAGGGGGTTGGTGTTAGGATTACGGGGAGGGGTTAGTGTTAGGATAACGGGGAGGGGTTAGTGTTAGGATTACGGGGAGGGGTTAGTGTTAGGATTACAGGGAGGGGGTTAGTGTCAGGATTACAGGGAGGGGGTTAGTGTTAGGATTACGGGGAGGGGTTAGTGTTAGGATTACGGGGAGGGGGTTGGTGTTAGGATTACAGGGAGGGGGTTAGTGTTAGGATTACGGGGAGGGGTTAGTGTTAGGATAACGGGGAGGGGTTAGTGTTAGGATTACGGGGAGGGGTTAGTGTTAGGATTACAGGGAGGGGGTTAGTGTTAGGATTACGGGGAGGGGGTTGGTGTTAGGATTACAGGGAGGGGGTTAGTGTCAGGATTACAGGGAGGGGGTTGGTGTTAGGATTACGGGGAGGGGTTAGTGTTAGGATAACGGGGAGGGGTTAGTGTTAGGATTACGGGGAGGGGTTAGTGTTAGGATTACAGGGAGGGGGTTAGTGTCAGGATTACAGGGAGGGGGTTAGTGTTAGGATTACGGGGAGGGGTTAGTGTTAGGATTACGGGGAGGGGGTTGGTGTTAGGATTACAGGGAGGGGGTTAGTGTTAGGATTACGGGGAGGGGTTAGTGTTAGGATTACAGGGAGGGGGTTAGTGTTAGGATTACGGGGAGGGGTTAGTGTCAGGATTACGGGGAGGGGGTTAGTGTTAGGATTACAGGGAGGGGGTTAGTGTCAGGATTACAGGGAGGGGGTTAGTGTTAGGATTACGGGGAGGGGTTAGTGTTAGGATAACGGGGAGGGGGTTAGTGTCAGGATTACAGGGAGGGGGTTAGTGTCAGGATTACAGGGAGGGGGTTAGTGTCAGGATTACAGGGAGGGGGTTAGTGTTAGGATTACAGGGAGGGGGTTAGTGTTAGGATTACAGGGAGGGGGTTAGTGTTAGGATTACAGGGAGGGGGTTAGTGTCAGGATTACAGGGAGGGGGTTAGTGTTAGGATTACAGGGAGGGGGTTAGTGTCAGGATTACAGGGAGGGGGTTAGTGTTAGGATTACAGGGAGGGGGTTAGTGTCAGGATTACAGGGAGGGGGTTAGTGTCAGGATTACAGGGAGGGGGTTAGTGTCAGGATTACAGGGAGGGGGTTAGTGTTAGGATTACGGGGAGGGGGTTGGTGTTAGGGTCACATGAAGAGTATTTTTAGTGTAATTCCTGGAGCTCAGCTTTATCTCTCCATCCTTCATTCATTGAACTCGGACAGATCAGTTTTGGGTAGACTGGCCCTTTAATAAGCACACATTGCTGCTTCCCCCTGGTGGTCGGATATCATATCTCAGGTGACCACAATTTCTTTAGCTGTTGGCCCCATAATTTGGGGTTTCGGTGGGTGGGTGGGGGGGGGGGAGGGTGGGGAATTGTATGGAGTATGAATGGCGGAGTGCATGTTGCGGTTTTGCTCACAATCTTCACACTTCATCCTGAAAGTCACTTCCATTCATCGCGGTTTTCGGGGCTCGGCGAAGTCCAGTGCCGCCGTCAGCAAAAAAGGGGTGACTTTTCATCCACCGGGCATTGATTATCAGAAACCGTATTGATCCAGAAATGACTCCTTACACCAGGCTCCAGTGGTGACCCACAACCCACAGCAACCAATCACGTGTCAGCATGCCTTTGTCAGAGATGAGTGGTGATTGGTTGCTGGGGGGGGAGGGACTCTGCACTTACTGAATCTTTTGGTTTGATTAGCAGAGAGGACAAACATTGGCAATGTTATTTTTTAACCCTCGGAGAGACAGATGAAGCTGATTTACTAAGGAAAAGCATCTTTACAACGAGAAGAACTGACTAAGGGGTGCAAACTTCATCCCAAAAAATGATAAAGAAAAATGTTTTTGAGAATGAAGTTTACACTATTTAGTAGATCTGCACTTTCCACATGTTGATTGTTTGCCTTTTATCTACAAAATTGGGCCAGAAAAAAAAAAAGTAAATTCTGACACTTCGCTCCTACGTGTAAAAGAATATTTTTAATTTTTTTTAAATTACACAGAACCCCCTAAACATTATAAATTCTTTTTTTTTAAGCAGAGACCCTAGAGAACAAAATGGCAGCTGTTGCAACTTTTTATGTCACGCGGTATTTGCGCAGCGCTTTTTCAAACGCGTTTTTTTTTTTTTTTGGGGGGAAAAAACCAACTAAAAAGTAAAGTTAGCCCTTTTTTTACGCCGAGTAAATAGACACCTAACCTGTCACGTTTTAAAATTGCGCACGCTCGGGGAATGGCGCCAAACTTCGGGACTTAAAAATCTCCATAGGCGACGCTTTAATTTTTTTTTTTTTTTACAGGTTACATGTTTAGAGTTAGAGAGGAGGTCTTGGGCTAGAATTGTTACTCCCACTCTAACGTTCGATCCCTCACGTGTGGTTTGAACATATGTGGGCGCGACGTACTTATGTCAGGGACGGGGGCGCTTTAACAATTTAAAAAAAAATATATTTATTGTTAATTTTCATTTACTTTATTTCATCAATTCTCCTTTTATTTATATTTTTCATTACAAAACACAAACAAAAATAAATAAAAAAATAAATAAAATTACAACAAAAAAGAAAAAAAGCAAATCCATAACGAATAAACCCCCCTAATATATCTTCAAATATATATCTAAATATATATATATATATATATATATATATATATATATATATATATATATATAAAAGGGAAAAATAGAAGAGCAAAGAAAAAAAAAAAGAGCGATCATTTATTTTATTTTAATATTTTTTTATTTTTTTATTTTTTTTTACACTTTCCCTTTTAAAAAAAAAAAAATGTGGTCACTTTTATTCCTATTACAAGGAATGTAAACATGTACTGTAATAGGAATATGGCATGACAGGTCCTCTTTTTGGAGAGATATGGGGTCTAGAAGACCCCACATCTGTCCTCCAGGCAGAAAAGACCAAGATCAAAAAGAAAAAAGAAACCATCTCAGCCTTTCCAGCCGAGTCCCGGCAATGTTTTCTTCCGCCGGGCCGGACGTGACGTCATAACGTCGAACCTGGGTCTCCAAAGGGGACCATCTGTCCCTTAGAAATCTCTATGCTCGACTTCTGGCCTTAGGGTTAGTGTTAGGGGTTTTCCCATGAAGAATAAGGCTAGGACTCAGGAATTGGAACAGGGACCTCCCCCAGAGGTCAAAGGTCAGAAGGCGGGTTCCCACAGGTCAAAGGTCACGAGGCGTGACTGACCCACCCCTACCAAAGTGTACCGCCTACCCCAACTAAGTTGGGGAATGAACAAGTCGGGGAAAGTGCTTCTCTGGCTCGCCGATCGCACGGGCGAGCCAGTAGAAGCACCAGAGGGTGGCGGGAAGGGGGGGTCCCCTCAGAAGGGGGGGTCCCTTCCCGCCACCTGTAAGAACGATCCAGCGGCTGAAATGCCGCTATGATTGTTTTTATGGTGTAGGGAATCGCCGGCTGAAAAAGAGGATGTCTGGATGATGACTGTCGCTGTAACCATCATTCAGATGTCCCCACTCAAAGTCCAGGATGTCATATGACGCACCGTGGGTGGGAAGTGGTTAAGCACTATTTTTGTCTAAATGGGCCGTGTGCCATAACACCAGAGCCAATGACAGAAGAAAGTACACGAAGCAGAGGCGGCTCTCTAATTAGGCAAATTAGGTGGCCCCCTAAGGCCTCGCACTCACAGGGGCCTCGCGGCCGCCTAATTTGCCTGTGCTCGATCACTAATGCGGACTGACCAACTGGCTCCAGGGGCAATCTCTAAAAGGCGCACCGGGCGGGCCGCAAGTCCATGTGGGCTCCTTCTGCCCGCGCCGCTCACCTGGCCTCTCCGCATCTGGCCGGCTGTCTATTCGGGTCAGCAGTCAGGCCAGGCGGCCAAAACTATCCAACTGCCCTATGACTGTCTGTGAAGGGGAAGGAGGAGCTCCAATGGATGGATCCCATCCCGGCGCCTGCTGCAGCCTGGCCGACCGCCCAGAGAGAAAGTCAGTGCCCATCCGTGCAGCCCTCCTGTGTGCCTGGATAGGAGGAGTGGGGCCTCGTGTCTAAATTTTGCCTAAGGCCTCACAAAGCCTAGAGCCGCCTCTGACACGAAGACATGCTAAAATAATTAATTTTTTTTAAAATGGTGCCACTTCAGGCTCTAATAGGTCCCTATTAAAGTTTAGGAAAGGAAAGAACTCAACTCGGCTTCACAGAAGTCAATGAAGAAGGAAAAAAAGGTCCCAGGAGCCACACATCAAACAAAACCCTCATGTAAAGCGTGGAAGTAGCCTCAGCCTAAGTTCTGTCCAGGCCACACACCCCTGACATGTTTCGCTCTGCCCATGGGGCTTAGTCATGGGAAGACCTGTGGACGGGGCGTAACATGTCGGGGGTGTGGCCTGGACAGAGTCTAGGCTGAGGCTGCATCCACTCTTCTGAGACTTCTTTTCCTTCCTCATTGATGCTAAAATGACATCCTCTGCCCGAGGGGCCACTTTAGCGTGCATTAAGGGCACTTCAGGCCTCCCTTTTAATGGACTGTGACCCATTGGAGGAACTGCAGACGCAATGTATCCCTATGAGCTCCTGTGTCTCCAAGTCTTTGTTTTGGCCAAATTAGGCAGAAGAAGGCGGCAAACATGAACCATCCAAGCTTTGAGAAATGTGGCCCCTAGTGAATCAGCTCCATTCTTCAAAGCCTATAGAACTTGACGAAAATGTGCAAAACAGTTACTGTTGCTGACAGATGTGTGATTATCAGTTTGCAGATCTTTTATACTGTAAAATGATTTTGAAAGGATGCCCACCGTGCATAATGAAGGCGGACATTTTGAGGGACTTTTTTGGAGATGAAGCCATATCATTAGGAACACAAGAGACACCTCTTGGTGCCTTGTGCTCCACTGAGGCCTTGACTTCCTTGTAAGTGAATGTGCCAAATATTGGCCCACCCGTCAAAATGTCGGCCTACACTGTGACCGGTACTCTTTAGGGGGATGAAACTGCTGCTTATGTTGCCATTGTGGGTTACAAAAAAACAGGGGTACTAGAAAAGTAACCCTAGGTCGGACCTTATAGGCATAGAAAACAATGAAGAAGTAGAAAAAAATATTACAATATTTATTGAAAAAAGTACATCATATAAATTAAGCATTCAAAAGACATTAAAAATCATATAAAATGATAGAGAGTATACAGTGAGCCCTTGTGCATCAACGCGTTTCACCATTAGGCTTCATCAGGACAAGTTCAAGGTTCAAAGATAGCAAAGAGAAAACGGATCTCACTGTCTTTTAGTAGAGTTAGCCTTATACATAAATATCCGAAAACAATGATATACCTATACCTATATACAGACTATTGGAACTAGTCTCCTTACTGGAAGACATTTTTTTATGTATCATTGTTTTCGGATATTTACCGTATATACTCGAGTATAAGCCGAGTTTTTCAGCACATTTTTTTTGTGCTGAAAATTCCCCCCTTGGCTTATACTCGAGTCATATTTTTGCGCCTGATCTCCCAGACTTTGGGGACCCGGTACCGGCCGGCCGTAGGTCCCCTGGACCCCAAGCGTGGCACACATGTAGCCCCACTCTTTCTCTACAAGTGTGCAAAGTTTGTTGTCCGGGGGACCTACGGCCGGGGAGCACCGATTTTTCAAAGCTGAGCACTCCTTCCATAGACTCCCATGTTTAATGGTCATTTCTCAGTTGACTTTGGGGACCCGGTACCGGCCGGTCGAAACTTGGCACACATGTAGCCCCATTTCTCCTCTACAAGTGTGCAAAGTTTTTTTTGTCTGGGAGACCTACGGCCGGGAAGCACCGATTTTTCAAACCCGGGCATCCCTTCCATAGACTCCCATGTTAAACGTCAGTCTAGTAATGGACACAGTGAGGCATGCACATGGACACAGTGAGGCAAAGTGAGGCACAGTGAGGCATGCAGATGGACACCCTAGGCTTATACTCGAGTCAATACGCTTTCCCATTTTTTTGTGGTAAAATTAGGTGCCTCGGCTTATATTCGGGTCAGCTTATACTTGAGTATATCTGGTATGTATGAGGCTAACTCTACTAAAAGACAGTGAGATCCGTTTTCTCTTTGCTATCTTTGAACCTTGAACGTGTCCTGATGAAGCCTGATGGTGAAACGTGTTGACGCACATGGGCTCACTGTATACTCTGTATCATTTTATGTGATTTTTAATGTCTTTTGAATGCTCAATTTATACAATATTACAATATTTATTGAAAAAAGTAATTTTTTTTCTTCTTCTCCATTGTTTTCTATGCCTACAAAGTCCGACTTAGGGTTACTTTTCTAGTACCCCTGTTTTTTTGTTCCCCTCTAATCTACGGATGTGGCAATGTGAGTGCTTCCTCTTCTATTTGCCATTGGGGGGTTCTCATGTAATATGAATTACTGTGATGGTTCTGAGTATTTACAGGTTGAGTAATTAAAATGAACTAAAATCAAATTCTAACTCCTGGTAATAGTTCTTATTTCGTTTTGGATTGAGCCGGTAAGGTTTAGAGCATCTGTCAGGTTTTTATTGCCAGGTTTCTAATAAGAATAGTTTTCCATAATTCTAATTGGGACAGGAAGTGATAGGAAATCTCTCCAAACACAAAGACAAAAACTCATCTTTAGTAGAGTGGAGTAAGTGGAGTAAGTGGAGTAAGTGGAGTTAGTGGAGTAAGTGGAGTAAGTGGAGTTAGTGGAGTAAGTGGAGTTAGTGGAGTTAGTGGAGTTAGTGGAGTTAGTGGAGTAAGTGGAGTAAGTGGAGTCAGTGGAGTCAGTGGAGTCAGTGGAGTCAGTGGAGTCAGTGGAGTCAGTGGAGTCAGTGGAGTAAGTGGAGTTAGTGGAGTCAGTGGAGTCAGTGGAGTCAGTGGAGTCAGTGGAGTCAGTGGAGTCAGTGGAGTCAGTGGAGTCAGTGGAGTCAGTGGAGTAAGTGGAGTTAGTGGAGTTAGTGGAGTAAGTGGAGTTAGTGGAGTCAGTGGAGTCAGTGGAGTCAGTGGAGTCAGTGGAGTAAGTGGAGTCAGTGGAGTCAGTGGAGTCAGTGGAGTCAGTGGAGTCAGTGGAGTCAGTGGAGTCAGTGGAGTCAGTGGAGTCAGTGGAGTCAGTGGAGTCAGTGGAGTCAGTGGAGTAAGTGGAGTTAGTGGAGTCAGTGGAGTCAGTGGAGTCAGTGGAGTCAGTGGAGTCAGTGGAGTAAGTGGAGTTAGTGGAGTAAGTGGAGTTAGTGGAGTTAGTGGAGTAAGTGGAGTTAGTGGAGTCAGTGGAGTCAGTGGAGTAAGTGGAGTTAGTGGAGTCAGTGGAGTCAGTGGAGTAAGTGGAGTTAGTGGAGTCAGTGGAGTTAGTGGAGTAAGTGGAGTAAGTGGAGTTAGTGGAGTAAGTGGAGTTAGTGGAGTAAGTGGAGTTAGTGGAGTTAGTATTAGTTAGGGTTATTATGGCTGTGCCGGCCTTTCCATCCTGTGACAACTGTTCTTCCTATTTCATTACGGTTGACACAAGGACAGGAAGTAAGGAGAAATCTCCTAAATGGTGACACAGAGAGAAATAAACACCTGGCAGAAGTTTTAACTATTCCTTGCGCTATTAAAAAAATATAAAAAAAGATTTAGCTGGAGTTAGGCTTTTAGACTTTACTAGTCGGAAGGAATAGTCCATGGAACCACGGGTTGCAGTAAATCAGATTACATCAGAAATTGGAACACCCGTATTATTACATCTGAAGGTCTGAAGTCTTTTATGCTGTCTTTTGGGTTAGATAAATTGTGAAGATTTTTGCACTTCCGCTGTTTACTTCTCAGTGGCATCCTGACCAATGTCTCTCCATCATGTTGTTGACCTCTTAGAAGCAACTTGACTAATGCCTCTCCAAGATGCCGTTGACCTCTCAGTGGCATCTTGACCAATGTCTCTCCATAATGCTGTTGACCTCTCAGTGGCATTTTGACCAATGTCTCTGAATGATGCTGTTGGCTTCTCAGTGGCATCTTGAACAATTTTCCTCAGTGATGCTGATGACCTGTCAGTGGTATCGTGACCAATGTCTCTCCGTGACACTTCTGACCTCTTAGTAGCATTTTGACACATATCTCTCCATAATGCTGTTGACCTCTCAGTGGCATCTTGACCAATGTCTCTTCATGATGCTGTTGACTTCTCAGTGGCATCTTGACCAATGTTCCTCAATGATGCTGTTGACATCTCAGTGGCATCATGACCAATGTCTCTCCATATTCCTGTTGACATCTCAGTGGCATTTTGACTAATGTCTCTTCATGATGCTCTTGACCTGTTGGTAGCATCTTGACCAATGTCTCTTCATGATGCTGTTGACTTCTCAGTGGCATCTTGACCAATGTCTCTCCATATTCCTGTTGACATCTCAGTGGCATTTTGACTAATGTCTCTTCATGATGCTCTTGACCTGTTGGTAGCATCTTGACCAATGTCTCTTCATGATGCTGTTGACCTCTCAGTGGTATCTTGACCAATGTCTCTTCATGATGCTGTTGACCTCTCAGTGGCATCTTGACCAATGTCTTGCAAGGATGCCATTGACTTCTCAGTGGCATCTTGACCAATGTCTCTTCATGATGCTGTTGACTTCTCAGTGGCATCTTGACCAATGTCTCTCCATATTCCTGTTGACATCTCAGTGGCATTTTGACTAATGTCTCTTCATGATGCTCTTGACCTGTTGGTAGCATCTTGACCAATGTCTCTTCATGATGCTGTTGACCTCTCAGTGGTATCTTGACCAATGTCTCTTCATGATGCTGTTGACCTCTCAGTGGCATCTTGACCAATGTCTTGCAAGGATGCCATTGACTTCTCAGTGGCATCTTGACCAATGTTCCTCAGTGATGCTGTTGACATCTCAGTGGCATCATGACCAATGTCTCTCCATATTGCTGTTGACCTCTCAGTGGCATTTTGACCAATGTCTCTTCATGATGCTCTTGACCTGTTGGTAGCATCTTGACCAATGTCTCTTCATGATGCTGTTAACCTCTCTGGCATCTTGACCAATGTCTCTTCATAATAGACACAGCTAGCAATTTCCGATCCCAACTGTAGGCTAGGTACATCCAAAACTGATCCAGTATTTTAGTTTTTCGTAGTTCTTGGGAATTATCCCAACAGAAGGCTTAGTTCTGTGCCCATTATGAGGCTCAATTTTGCTGTCATGGTCTCTTGGGGCTCTTTGTGCTTTTGGGCCCCATAGCACCAGCATGATCTGCTATGCCTGTAGTTTAGGTTCTTGGGTCCCATAGTGTGAAGGTGACAACTCTCCTATGGACGCACTGGAGTTGGCGAAATTACAGACTACTGTGGGATGCTGTCACCGCTGGGGATTATATTTGATAT
Source organism: Rana muscosa (assembly GCA_029206835.1). Lineage (NCBI taxonomy): Eukaryota > Metazoa > Chordata > Amphibia > Anura > Ranidae > Rana > Rana muscosa. Next base: position 6,858,244 of record JARGYO010005628.1, read on the forward strand.
AACAACTGGGTAGGTAGGTGATGTAACCCAGCAGTGCCCATAAAAACTAAAAAAAAAAATGGGTGCCATTGGATGTTAAAGATGCAACAGCTAGACTCTTGGAGAAGGCTTGTCAATAGGTTCCTAAAGGGTCACCAGAACATCAAACAAATGAGTTTGCAGTATTTAAGCGCTGAAACCTGATTGGATTACTTTGAATGGAGGAACAATTGACCCCCAGGTTTCATTGACCCCTCTGAGAATTCAACAGAGCCCCCCCCCCCCCCCAATGGCAACAACTCATCCATATAAAAGGCTAAATCATGTGTATTCCATGAAATGTGTTACAAAGCTATGTTTCTGAAAAATTTAATGACTACGACTACAAATGTTATAATATTGTAAATGCGTATTTTTCAGAATGTGTTAGCTTTTCAAAATCTTAAAGAGGTATTACTAGTGCTTTATGAGATAAGAAATGTGAATTATTGAATTTTCAGTATACAGCTTATGTCTAGATTTATGATTTTAGTCTATTTTCCTAAATTTTGTAAAAAAAATAATTTGAAGCACAAGCGCTCTGCAAAAGGACACCCCCCCAGGAATCTGTATGTGCCCATCAGAAAGATCCGTAGTTTCTGGAACATAGGATGAGGAGGAATATCTATTTTCATAAAGAATAGATTTTATGGCATAGAAAGCCAATCATGTAGATTAAAACAGGAGAAAGAATGAGGAGAATGTAAAAAATGGGCAATAGTCTGGTGACCCCAAGATTGAGGTGAGATCTGAGTAATTAGCAGGTACAAATATGAGCTAGAGACCACGCCGGACTGGGTCAAATGGTTGCTGAGAATTATTGGGTGGATCCGCGGGTATGTGGTGGTGCTGATCTTCCTTGAGAGGTTTGTGCTGCTACCTTACTGATACGACGAGGCGGTCACTTCCGTAGAACCAATGTTTGAATGAGAAGGAAGGAGCGCCCGGTGTCCGGAATAATGCAGCTCTTGGTGGGAGAATACAATAGTTTATTGAAAGTGTGAGAACATACAAATTGAGCCAACGCGTTTCAGGGGAAACAGCCTGCCCCTTTCTTCAGGGCTGCAGGTACATGCTAATGGAGATGGATGAACTCCGCAAAAGCAAACCTCTGCATTACACAATCCGGAATTCGCCATTTTAAAATATTCTGATACTTCTGCAGAGTTCATCCATCTCCATTATCACGTACCTGCAGCCCTGAAGATGGCTGTTCCCTCCCCAAACGCGTTGGATTGATTTGTATGTTCTCACACTTTCAATAAACGATTGTATTCTTCCACCAAGGGCTGCGTTATTCCAGGCATCGGGCGCACCTTACTTCTCATCTTAACAGGGAGGGGAAGTGAAGACAAGAGGGACACAGACAACTATTAAAGCCTGAAAGAAATTTCTAACACTTCCACACGTCTAAAAAAACAGAAAGTTTATCGTATTTTCCCTCGCACCAATTAATGACAACATACATGTGATAGTATCCCCGCCTACTCCATGTATTCTGCTATGTTGGCACCAGGAAAATAATAATTGGATCAAATGCTTACCGTAATTTTCCTTTCCTGGTGTGAGGAAGTGAGGAGAGATTCCTAAATCTAGAATACAGCCCAAAAAAAAAAAAAATGGCTAAACTAAAATAAAAAATTAAAGATATAAACTTTAGCACTGTACATCTTACACCTGAACATTTTTAAAGTGTATCTAAACCCAAGAACAAAAATGTAATGCACTATATTGCAGTTTACCGGGCCTAAGGCTCCATTCACACCGGGAGGTGCGACCAAGGCGCGTTCTTTTCTGCATTCCCGCAAATCGCATTTTATGAATTAACAGCCCCACTGTGCGTCTGCAAAGGACTTCAGTCCTTGGAGATTGCTAAAAACTTGTTTAAAACTGCAGCTAATACTCCATGATAATAGAACTGTAGCCAAAACTTGAGTAATGCCTCGTACACAAGGCCAGACTTTGGACCATGCAAAAGTCCGCTGTGAGTCAGTCGGAAGTCCGACGGAAAGAAGGAGAACAGGTTCTCTATCTAGGTCCGTCGGACTTTCAGACAAAAAAAGTCAGATGGAGGCTACACACGGTCGGACTTTCCGAGGGAAAAAAATTCGGACTTTTTTTCCTCGTGAAAGTCCGGCCGTGTGTACAAGGCATAAGGCTCGGAGACCAGTAGCCATAGCAGTAGAGAGCTTCCCACTGACCAGCAGGATAAGTATACAAACAGGTCACCCTAGCAGATGACGTGGGCTCACCGAGGTGCGGGGTCTAGGCACTAACCAGTGTTCATCAGAGCTCCTGATGGTGGAGGTGGGTTTTGCTGAGCGTTAGTACCAGGTCACAGTCCTTAGGATCACCGCACCAGGAGGTGAGCAAGCCGGGGTCCAGTAGCAGATGTAGCAGGTAGGAGTCAAACAGAAGCGTAGTTGGTAAACAAGCCAAAGGTTGGTATCAAGTGGTTGTAGGTTGGGATCAAGCAGAAGTGTAGTCGAGGTTCAAGCCAAAGGTCAATAGTAGTGAAGATACAGACAGCAGAATGAGTGACAAGAGCAATATATTGGCTGGAGAGAGCACAATAACCTGGCAAACAAAAGGTATGGCTTAAATAGAAAGTTTATGGGAGGATCAAAGAGTTCATGAAAAACAAGGTACAAGGCAAGATTGTCTAATGCAGGGTTTCTCAACTTGGGTTCCTCCAGAGGTTGCTAGCGGCTCCTTGAGCAACGAGCAAGTTCTACTAGCACCATTGATCTTTTTAGCTAACTGTAATGCCTCATAGACACGGCCGGTTTTACCGTCTGAAAAACTCAGATGAGAGCTTTTGGCCGGGAATCCCGACCGTGTGTAATGCTCCATTGGAGTTTTTCCGACGGGAAAACTGCCAAAAACAGCCGGCAAAAAAAAAGAGAACTGGCTCTCTTTTTTTCCTGTGCGGATTCCGGACTGACTTTTTCCCGTCGGAAAACCCAGCCGTGTGTGGGGGGCATAGGGGGGGGGTAATTTTTACCAATGTCCACATGTGTAAGGAACATTCTTCCCACTGATCCTCACACTAATGTATCATGAGTTGTAGATATAGTAAGTTTTAGCAGCGGTTCCCTGAGACCAAAAAGTTCTTTCAAGGTTTCCCCAGTGTTGGGAAAGTCGGCTCCATCAGATCCCAAGAGCTCTGTCCAGCATCTCAGGTGTCTCACCAAGAAGAGTTACTGCTAGACACAGCGGAGGTCGCAGGTTGAGGTCCAGGCATTATGAAAATAACCCTTTCTAGAAAACAAAAATAGCCATGACCTCTGGGATAGACACCCAGACGGATTCCTGCTTCTCTTTTGGTATTGATAAACGTATTTCGTAGAGTTTGTCCTTTTGAAAAGCGCTTGTCCTTCCAATACAGTAGACTTCATAAACGTAAGGGAATGGTGGTATTCTAGCGACTGTCAATGACAATGTTGTTTTGCATAGTCAGAAGGTAACAACAAAATAGTGTTTGTATTGCTAAAGTCCAATGTTTCCCTCCCAAACCTAGAGAATGCTAAATTCGAAGCACGAAATCTGCCATTACCATTAGCTCACCTTACTGCAACAAAATCATCAATTATATTCTTATTTTCCCCAAAGCTTCCTCCCCTGTAGCTTTAGTAAACATTTTTAGAAAGAAATATGATTTTCTTAATTCATGTGCCTGTCGAATCATTACGCCAAATGATACTGACGGAATGTCATGAAGCAGTATCATAAAATTACATACAGACATTATTTTGGTGCAATAAACATGTGTTTTTTAAGAAGACTTCTTAATAAACTTACATGTTTATTACTTGCTAAAAACATGTTTCTCAAAGTGCCACACCTATATTTCGCGGGGCCAAATTTTGTCACCAGTTTGAGTATTTACAAAAAAAAAGGAAAAAAAAAAGAAAATCGAGAGAAAGGAAAAAAAAATCTAAAATTGACTCTCTTGAATTGTTAAAAGCAAAAGTACGAATTTCAGCCGTTTTGAGTTTTCCTGGCGAGATACTAAGTGGGCGTGGGTTTTGCCAATGGACCCGCCTCCGAAGCCTGGGTGGGGCACTGAAACATGCATCCTTATATTTTTGCTCCTTATGAACCAGATAACACATGAGATGCAATGAGGTTATTCAACACAAGATTAAAATTGTCCGAATTGCTGAATTTTCTTTGTTGCCGAGAGTGAAAGTGATCTTAGCGAATCTTAGCCGTAGCTTCTGATATGGTAGACATTGCATCTTATGTGGTGCGTATCTGGTCTTTTATTCTTTGTTTTATAGTGTCATTTCAATGTAATGTGCTGTTTTTTTGTGTCTTTGTTGTCTCTTTTTTTTCTTTGTCCCCTCAACAGCATTTTGTCCCGGTCAGGCAAGAAGGACAATCAAGATGCCTCCAATTTGACAGTGCCCATGACTATGTGTCTTTTCCCTGTGCCATTCCCACTCACCCCATCTCTAAGACCACAGGTCAGTTCCATCAATCCTACTGTTACTCGCTCCCTCCTTTACAGCGTCCTGCGAGATTCTCCATCGGAACGAGGCCAACAAAGCCGCGATGCCCAATTGTCCGAGTACCCTTCTTTGGATTATCAGGGGCTCTATGTGACATTGGTTACCTTGTTGGACCTGGTGCCCTTACTCCAACATGGCCAACATGGTAAGAATTTATTACTATTGCTTTATGAAAATGGTGATGACGATGATGATGATAGTGGTGGGTTTGGAGCTTGTGAGGCACAACCAAGTCAACCTCAAATCTCAGCTCCAGCCAAAACCTTTTTTGGGAAAGGTTGGGTCATTTTTCATGGTTTTATTGCTATCTGTGCTTTCATTGGGGAGGTTTCAGTTCCTAACCTTGTGATATCATTCACACTTAATCTGGAGCATGTATGGCCAAGGCACTGGATTCAAAACCTTAATAATTCATGGTTGAAGAACGTCAATCGTATTTAGTCCTACTGCGGTAGCTCTGGTAGGGCTGCACAAATGGGGTACACTAGGGGACCCAGAGTTTGAAATCTAGGAATAGAAAGTCTTTATCTTTGGATAGAGTTAGGAAGGGTTGAGTGATGATGATGATGATGATGATGATGAGCTTGAAAGGAACAACCAATTCAACCTTAAATCCCTGCTCCAACCAAACACTTTTCTTAGCTTTGGATAGAGTTAGGAAGGGCTGGGTTATCTCCCAAGGATTTTTTGCTAAGTGTGCTTCCATTTGGGGAGGTTTCTTCTCACTTCCTAACCTTGTGATATCATGCACACTTAATTTGGAGCATCTGCGGCTGAGGCGATGGATTCCAATCATCAATAATTCATGGTTGAAGAAGATCACATTCATTTGGGGGGCAATAGCTCCAATAAAGCTGTTCACTGCATGAATGGGAGTACCTTATTGGGTGGGGGACCAAGAGTTTGGAATACAGGAATAGAAAGTCTTTAGCTTTGGATAGAGTTGGGAAGGGTTGGGTAAGCTCTCAGGGTTTTTATTGCTTTGTGTTTCAATTGGGGTGATTTCTCCTCGCTTCCTAACATGGTGATATCATGCACACTTAATCTGGTGCATGTATGGCTGAGACACTGGATTCTAATCCCCAGTAATTCATTGTTGAAGGACATGAATCACATTTGGTCGGTCCATAATTGGCTGCTCTCTGCATCAATGGGGTACCCTATGAGCTAGGGGACCCAGAGTTTGGAATCCAGGAATAGGAAGTTTTTGGCTTTGGATAAAGTTGGGAAGGGTTGGGTCATGATGATGCTGCTGATGGGTCTGCAGCTTGAGGGGCACAACCATATCAACCTTACATACCATATCCAGCCAAAATCTTTTCTTAGCTTTGGATAGAGTTGGGAAGGGTTGGGTCATCTCTCAGGGTTTTGTATTGCTCTCTGTATTTCCATTGGGGAGGTTTCTCCTCACTTCCTAACCTTGTGATCTCATATGCACTTAATCTAGAGCATGTATGGCTTAGTCACTGATTTCAAATCCTCAGTAATTCATAGTGGAAGGAGATGAATCACATTTGGTCGGGTCATAATTGTTCCAGTGAGGCTACTCTCTGCATCAGTGGGGGGCCCAGAGCTTGGAATCCAGGAATAGGAAGTCTTTAGCTTTGGATAGAGTTGGGAAGCATTGGGTCGTATTTCTCAGGGTTCTTATTGCTATCTGTGTTTCCGTTGGGGAGGTTTCTCTTCACTTCCTAACCTGGTGATATGATGTTCCCTTAATCTGGAGCATGTATGGCCGAGGAGCTGGATTCAAATCATCAGTGATTCATGGTTGAAGAAGGTCCCATTCAGTTGGGGTTGCAATAGCTCTGGTAAGGCTGCTCCCTGTACAAATGGGGTAAATGGGACAAAGTTTGTAATCCAGGAGTTGAAAGTCTTTAGCTTTGGATAGCGATGGGAAGGGTTGGGTCATGATGATGCTGCTGATGGGTTGCAGCTTGAGGGGCACAACCAAATCAACCTTAAATACCAGCTCCAGCCAAAACACACGGTCTGACTTTTCAACGGGCAAACCTCCGTCGGAATTTCTGACGGAAAAATAGAGAACCTGCTCTCTATCCAAGTCCGTCAGAAATTCCGACAGAAAAAGTCAGATGGGGCATACACACGGTCGGAATATCCGACGAAAAGCTCCCATCTGACTTTTTCTGTTGGAAGTTATGACCGTGTGTACGTGGCATTAGCTTTGGATAGAGTTTGAAAGGGTTGAGTCATCTCTCAGGGTATTTATTTGCTATCTACATCTCCATTGGGGCGGTTTCCTTTCACTTCCTCACCCAGTGATACCTTGCACACTTAATCTGAAACATGTTAGATTGAAGATTTGAATCACCAATAATTCATGGTTGAAGGAGGTCAATCCTATTTAAACAGGGCACAATAGCTCTGCTAAGGCTTCTCCCTGCACAAATGGAGTACCCGCTATGCTAGGGAAAACATAGTTTGGAATCCAGGAATATAATATTTTTATCTTTTGATAGAGTTGAGTAGGTAGTACTAGTACTAGTTGGGCTTATGGATCCAGGTCATGGTAGATCTAGTAGTAGTTGGGCTTATGGAAGAAACACCAGCATGTACAGTATATCCAGACAGGTAACAGACACCTTCACCCAATTACCATAGAATGCGTCAAGGGAGATGTTGATTGTCCAAGAACAGGATAGGAGGGGGTGACATTTGTGGAACTACCCTGTCTAGTTACATCGTCCCATCCTTGGTGTCAGTAAGTCTGCATAGGTGTCAGTCCTCTTGTTCACATTGCCGAAGGTGTGAACTGATAAATGGCCAGTATAGATATTTTAAAACTGCATTATATGTAGAAGACAGATGGTGTCAAAGGCCCCGCACCTGTTCAATGATGATTGTACCAGTTTGACGTAGATGGTATCTTTCAGCACATGTGAATGGGGAGAATTAACACCTATGCAGACTTTCTGACTCAAAGGATGGGATGTTATAATTATAAAAGGGGGGTGGGGGTTCCAGAACGTTCACATCTCTTATCCTGTTCTTGAACAACCAGCATCTGCCTTGCCTCGTTAGAACAGATGAGATGGATTGCAAAACTAAGAAACATCTTCAACATTACAGAACAAGTCTAGTTGAATGTGAGCAACTACTACTGGGCAATTCAGTTTTTTTTTTAGACAAAGCAGATGTTATTGTCCAAGAACAGGTTGGGATGAGTGAAAGTTGTGGAACCCCCCATACTAGTTAGAAAATCCCATTCTTGGTGTTAAGAAGTTTGCGTAGGTGTTAATGATTACATTTTTATAGCTGAAGGTGTGAATTGTTGTCAAATCTCCTGGGGTAGAGATGGCAAAACAGCATTATATGTGGAAGACAGATGATGTTGAAGGTTCTCTACCACTCTGTAAGGATGATTGTTCCATTTTGACCTAATTGGCCTCTTTAATGACTCTTGTGAACTAGTTGTCCTCTCTGTCCAAAATGTCCTCCTTACTGTCCTTTAAAGAATGTCCCTTTTCCTTAAGATGTAGGAAAACTGCATTGAGTCCTGACCTGTAGACTTTGCCCTCTTATGTTGGGCCATTTGTGTGTTGAGAGGTTGTCTGTATGGATATAATGGTGGGGGATGATTATTAGAACTGAAGAAGTGGCTTGAGGAAGCTACGAAACATCTTCAAAATTACAGAACAAGTTCAATTGAATACGACCAACCACTACTAGATCTGCCATGACCTGGATCTATGAGACCAACCACTACTAGATCTGCCATGACCTGGATCCATGAGACCAACTACTACTAGATCTACCATGACCTGGATCCATGAGACCAACCACTACTAGATCTACCATGACCTGGATCCATGAGACCAACTACTACTAGATCTACCATGACCTGGATCCATGAGACCAACCACTACTAGATCTACCATGACCTGGATCCATGAGACCAACTACTACTAGATCTACCATGACCTGGATCCATGAGACCAACCACTACTAGATCTACCATGACCTGGATCCATGAGACCAACCACTACTAGATCTACCATGACCTGGATCTATGAGACCAACCACTACTAGATCTACCATGACCTGGATCCATGAGACCAACTACTACTAGATCTACCATGACCTGGATTTATGAGACCAACCACTACTAGATCTACCATGACCTGGATCCATGAGACCAACCACTACTAGATCTACCATGACCTGGATCCATGAGACCAACTACTACTAGATCTACCATGACCTGGATTTATGAGACCAACCACTACTAGATCTACCATGACCTGGATCTATGAGACCAACCACTACTAGATCTACCATGACCTGGATCCATGAGACCAACTACTACTAGATCTACCATGACCTGGATCCATGAGACCAACCACTACTAGATCTACCATGACCTGGATCCATGAGACCAACCACTACTAGATCTACCATGACCTGGATCTATGAGACCAACCACTACTAGATCTACCATGACCTGGATCCATGAGACCAACTACTACTAGATCTACCATGACCTGGATTTATGAGACCAACCACTACTAGATCTACCATGACCTGGATCCATGAGACCAACCACTACTAGATCTACCATGACCTGGATCCATGAGACCAACTACTACTAGATCTACCATGACCTGGATTTATGAGACCAACCACTACTAGATCTACCATGACCTGGATCTATGAGACCAACCACTACTAGATCTACCATGACCTGGATCCATGAGACCAACTACTACTAGATCTACCATGACCTGGATTCATGAGACCAACTAGTACTAGGTATGCCATGACCTGGATCCATGAGAACCTTCTTAGACATATATACTGATCTAGCTTCATAACTCTGAATTCTGATTGATTTCACTTAATGTATATTTAAAACCAAAACTTTTTTCTTCATTTGGGTAGAGTGTGAAAAAAAAGCCACCGCACTTCACTTCTTGTCCTGTAGACACAACACTTGGGTCATTGGAGAGGAGCACCTGGTGTCTATTGAAGATAAAAGTGCGCAAGTGGAGCCAACGCATTTCGTGGGAATTGCCTCCCCCCCTTCTTCAGTGCTAGTATGTAAAGAAAAAGATAAATGGCAATAAATCCATAGCCAGTCTACAGGATACAAGATGCAAAGAAAAAATTTGTGTTGTGTGTGTGTGTGTGTGTGTGTATAGATATATATATATATATATATATATATATAGTTTCTGGATAAAGTTTGGTCTCTATAGACATATGCGGATAAAAGCACACACACACACATTGAACTTTAAATAATAAAAGGCGAAAAAACGATAAAAAAAAAGCCCAAAAGAAGGGGAAGACAATTCCCCCTGAAACGCGTTTGCTCCACTTGTACACTTTTTTATCTTCAATAAACTATAAAAATCATTAAGTGAGAATTTTTTTCTGGACACTGGGTGCTCCTCTGTAATCACCCAAGTCTTTCCCGTGGTGATGCCCTCATTGTTGTTATCAGAAAGGTGGCAACCACAGACCCCAATGGAGTCTACCACCTACAATTGGGAAATAAAAAATTCCCTTTATACCCTCCACACAGTAATTTGCTGCTAGGCAGCCTCCAGCGGCACCTGTCTTCCACCCAAACCTTGTAGGCACAACCGGAAATGTCCTCTTAACTGTCACCGGGATTCCTCCTCTCTTCCTGCTCTAGTGACAACTAACTAATTTAGGATTTTCCATAACAGAGTGGGTGAATCTTTCCAGCGGGACATAGACATAGCGAACCCGACCGGGGTACTAACCCCTCACCATTCTATCTAGAAAATGTTTTGGTTTCGGATGCCCTTTAGGAATTAGTGTTATTTTTACTGTAAGCTCATGTAGCTCCTTTTTGAGGAGGCCTAGGTTCCTCTGAGAGGTTCTCCGAGAGAGCTCCTCACTGTACCATTGTCCCCGGTGTCACGGCCATTATTCCCATACTGCCCCATTGAATAGGCCCATGTATCATAGCGATTTTATGTATGTGCCCCTCTGATTCTCTCCGTAAACCCCATTTTCAATACCTTACTGCCACAACAGCTACAGCTTACGTTACAGGGCTATCCCCATTTAATACTACAGTGATTACACCCATAATTACACCCATCAATGCCACATTAACATACTTATCAAAATTATGGTCCCACATCCCGGATACTGTTAGCTCCGCCCATGTCCGCATTTTCCCACCTGTTTTCTATGTGGACGCACCCAGATTACCCCCATATTACGCAGACCCTGCCTTCCAAAAAAAAAAGGGGGGGGCCCTCCATGCCCGCTTTACAGGTTGGCTCCACCCAGGCCCCACTTCTAATTACGCATGGACAACCCACTTGTGACCTTGATCCCGGTATATTTAGAGGTTCCTTTTAGAACTACTGCACACAGTAGCATGCAGTAACTCATTGTTTTGCTTTGTCTTTTAAAGTTCTTTGCGGTAAAAGCAAGAAATCATTAAAAGCCCTCTGTAGTGTATTAATGCTTTACTAAACAAAAAATGCTGCACATACAACTGTAGGAATAACAATTTACAACATACAAAGTATCACAAAATATGCATTCAATAAACACATGCACAAGCTATCTATCCTTTTTAGCAAATGAGCATGGACAATGTATGCAATTGGGAATACACTAAAAGTTACCTAACTTGGGTTGTAGATTTAACGTCATCCCCTGGTAGAATTTCTTTCTTTTAGTCTTTGTTCTGAAGTTGTCTTCCTTCTATGAAGGATCTCTTCCATACTGCTTCTCCGAGTCCTGCAAAACAACTAGTGCTTTTTTGAATCTTAAACACATGACTGTCTGAGTCCTTTTCCCCTCCCCCTACTTTTATGTAGCATCACTTTCTGTCCTGAGTTCATGAACCAGTCCAACAAGTTCATTAGCATATGAATAGGGGAAGCCTAACTTCTACATATATTTATAACTATAAAAACCACTAAAATAGCCCTAGCAACACACTCATATACAGTAAGGTTGATGCTGCGATCCCAGGACATGGGCCAGGACAAAGCATTGGTTGGACAGAGGGCCAAGATGTGGGGCAGTTCAGGCAAATCTGGGACAGTTGGCAACTAGTTGTTCGTTTTTACCACATTATGACTGACATTGGTGAAGGGGGCTTTTTTACTACGATAGCACAATATGACCACTAGGGGCGCTGTGATACCAGTTCTGTTATCTGATTTGTATTCTTGCTGAAAAATACATGTAATGCCGCGTACACACGACCGCTTTTCTCGACGAGAAAAACTGCATTTTTTTTTTCGCCGAGAAAAACGATCGTCTGTGGGCTTTATGTCGTTTTTCTCGTCGAGAAAAACGGCATAAAAAACGACGAGAAAAATTAGAACATGTTCTAATGCCGCGTACACACGATCATTATTCACGGCGGTTAAAAAACCGCCGTGAATAATGACAGGAAAAACGAGGGAACCGCTTCGGTTCCAAGGGTTCCCTACACACGGTCGTTTTTCCCGTCATTTTTTCTCTTGACGAGAAAAACGACCGTCTGTGGGCTCCGCGGCAGTGTCTCCCTATGGGAAAACTGCCGCGGAAAAAAATGATGGAAAAAACGATGAGAAAATTTAGAACATGTTCTAATTTTTCTCGTTGTTTTTTATGCCGTTTTTCTCGATGAGAAAAACGACATAAAGCCCACAGACGATCGTTTTTCTCGGCGAAAAAAAAAATGCAGTTTTTCTCTTCGAGAAAAGCGGTCGTGTGTACGCGGCATCAATTTTCTCATCGTTTTTTCCATCATTTTTTTCCGCGGCAGTTTTCCCATAGGGAGACACTGCCGCGGAGCCCACAGACGGTCGTTTTTCTCCTCAAGAGAAAAAATGACGGGAAAAACGACCGTGTGTAGGGAACCCTTGGAACCGAAGCGGTTCCCTCGTTTTTCCTGTCATTATTCACGGCGGTTTTTGAACCGCCGTGAATAATGATCGTGTGTACGCGGCATAAGTCTTCACTGTATCCAGTTGTGAAAATGTTTACAACAAAACAACAGATATTAACCTGATTTTTGACCATTCAAAATATCTATTATTATGTGTGACTTGGTTGTGGATTCTAAAGCTGCAGAATGTAGTATTGTATGCACTGCGTTTTTTCTGTCTTATTAAAGGCCAATCCACTCAAAACTGATATTTCAGTGTTTGGTGGGCGCTGAGGGGTTCCTGAGCCAGGTTCCCAGATCTGAAAACCTCCTGTGTACATTATGAGGGTTCCTACCAACCCTGCGCTGAATCCCCAGGTCTGTACACCTGCTGTGCCCATAAGGAGGGATTCCCACCATCCTTGTGAGTTCCCGGGTCTGTACACCCGCTGTGCCCATAAGGAGGGATTCCCACCATCCTTGTGAGTTCCCGGGTCTGTACACCCGCTGTGCCCATAAGGAGGGATTCCCACCATCCTTGTGAGTTCCCGGGTCTGTACACCCGCTGTGCCCATTATGAGGGGTTCCCACCATCCCTGTGCTGAGTTCCCAGGTCTGTACACCCGCTGTGCCCATTATGAGGGGTTCCCACCATCCCTGTGCTGAGTTCCCAGGTCTGTACAAACGCTGTGCCCATTATGAGGGGTTCCCACCATCCCTGTGCTGAGTTCCCGGGTCTGTACACCCGCTTTGCCCATTATGAGGGGTTCCCACCATCCCTGTGCTGAGTTCCCAGGTCTGTACAAACGCTGTGCCCATTATGAGGGGTTCCCACCATCCCTGTGCTGAATTCCTGGGTCTGTACACCCGCTGTGCCCATTATGAGGGGTTCCCACCATCCCTGTGCTGAGTTCCCGGGTCTGTACACCCGCTGTGCCCATTATGAGGGGTTCTCACCATCCCTGTGCTGAGTTCCCGGGTCTGTACACCCGCTGTGCTCATTATGAGGGGTTCCCACCATCCCTGTGCTGAGTTCCCGGGTCTGTACACCCGCTGTGCTCATTATGAGGAGTTCCCACCATCCCTGTGCTGAGTTCCCGGGTCTGTACACCCGCTGTGCTCATTATGAGGAGTTCCCACCATCCCTGTGCTGAGTTCCCGGGTCTGTACACCCGCTGTGCCCATCATGAGGGGTTCCCACCATCCCTGTGCTGAGTTCCCGGGTCTGTACACCCACTGTGCCCATTATGAGGGGTTCCCACCATCCCTGTGCTGAGTTCCCGGGTCTGTACACTCGCTGGGCCCATTATGAGGGGTTCCCACCATCCCTGTGCTGAGTTCCCGGGTCTGTACACCTGTTGTGCCCATTATGAGGGGTTCCCACCATCCCTGTGCTGAGTTCCCGGGTCTGTACACCTGTTGTGCCCATTATGAGGGGTTCCCTCCATCCCTGTGCTGAGGTCCCGGGTCTGTACACCCGCTGTGCTCATTATGAGGGGTTCCCACCATCCCTGTGCTGAGTTCCCGGGTCTGTACACCTGTTGTGCCCATTATGAGGGGTTCCCACCATCCCTGTGCTGAGTTCCCGGGTCTGTACACCCGCTGTGCCCATTATGAGGGGTTCCCACCATCCCTGTGCTGAGTTCCCGGGTCTGTACACCCCCTGTGCCCATTATGAGGGGTTCCCTCCATCCCTGTGCTGAGTTCCCGGGTCTGTACACCCGCTGTGCCCATTATGAGGGGTTCCCACCATCCCTGTGCTGAGTTCCCGGGTCTGTACACCCGCTGTGCTCATTATGAGGAGTTCCCACCATCCCTGTGATGAGTTCCCGGGTCTGTACACCCGCTGTGCCCATTATGAGGGGTTCCCACCATCCCTGTGCTGAGTTCCCGGGTCTGTACACCTGTTGTGCCCATTATGAGGGGTTCCCACCATCCCTGTGCTGAGTTCCCGGGTCTGTACACCCCCTGTGCCCATTATGAGGGGTTCCCACCATCCCTGTGCTGAGTTCCCGGGTCTGTACACCCGCTGTGCCCATCATGAGGGGTTCCCACCATCCCTGTGCTGAGTTCCCGGGTCTGTACACCCACTGTGCCCATTATGAGGGGTTCCCACCATCCCTGTGCTGAGTTCCCAGGTCTGTACACCTGTTGTGCCCATTATGAGGGGTTCCCACCATCCCTGTGCTGAGTTCCCGGGTCTGTACACCCGCTGTGCCCATTATGAGGGGTTCCCACCATCCCTGTGCTGAGTTCCCGGGTCTGTACACCCCCTGTGCCCATTATGAGGGGTTCCCTCCATCCCTGTGCTGAGTTCCCGGGTCTGTACACCCGCTGTGCCCATTATGAGGGGTTCCCACCATCCCTGTGCTGAGTTCCCGGGTCTGTACACCCCCTGTGCCCATTATGAGGGGTTCCCTCCATCCCTGTGCTGAGTTCCCGGGTCTGTACACCCGCTGTGCCCATTATGAGGGGTTCCCACCATCCCTGTGCTGAGTTCCCGGGTCTGTACACCCCCTGTGCCCATTATGAGGGGTTCCCTCCATCCCTGTGCTGAGTTCCCGGGTCTGTACACCCGCTGTGCCCATTATGAGGGGTTCCCACCATCCTTGTGAGTTCCCGGGTCTGTACACCCGCTGTGCTCATTATGAGGGGTTTTCACCATCCACCATTTGTTTTGTAATTGATTCAGAGTGAAATCGGGAATTGATAAGGATTTTTTTTTTCATTTATATTGCTAATAGATGATTGTGTCAAGGATCTTTTTATTTTTTTTTGTCTGTATACAATCTCCATAACTAGTAATCTATGAAAAATAGATACAAAGATGCCTGCACTGTCACTGACGTCAGATGTCACTGTCTCTTATAAATGACTTCTATCTAAAATATCAGTTTACACCAACTGAATGTCTCACTAATACTTTACCATAAAAAAATGTGCAAAAAAAAAACCTACACACTAAAAATAACTAATCAACTCCAAGTGTATGGAAATCAATATGTGCCAATATGTATATATTCAAATTACATAAAAAAACTTTCGAAAGCACTGAGTGCTCATCAACCCTGTACATTAAATCCACATATACAATTTATTATATATATATGTGTGTGTATATATATATATATATATATATATATATATATATACATATACACACAAATAAACATTATTATTATACATTATTCACATTTGGTTTTTTTTATCAAAGAATAGCATTCGGTCTACAGGGAATATAACATGAGAACAATAGATTTAAAAAAAATATATATATATATATATATATTGTGACAGCAGGAAGGTAAAGTCACCTGGTTGCATCCAGGGGGGTAGATATATTTCGCCCAGATTCAGGCTTTACGCCGATTTATACAGCTAGGTGGAGAGTTGTATAAGCCCAGCTGAGACTAGTGGGCTCATTGATGACTCATACCTCTAGGGAGAGGGCTGGGCGTCGTGCAGACAGGGAGTTGATGAGTCCAGCTGAACCTTGTCAGCTCATTTAGGCCTCTATAAGAAAGCCCAGATTCATTAGATGTTAGCTCATGCCTGGAAGCAGACCTGTGTGGACTGTCTAGGGAGAGTGAACCCCTGTGCGGTGAGAGAAAGCCTGTGTGGCTATATTTTGCTTGGACATTTAAAACCAGGGACTAGGACAGCACTAGGCTGATCCCAGTCGTTAGTTAGGAAACCTGTAAGTTTAGTCAGAGGTCAAGTTGACCAGGATTTATTTTGTGTTTGTTTTTTTTGCCTTGCTGTGTTTTTGTCACTGTAAATAGAAAATAAACCGCACCTTTTTTTGATTTTGAAAACCACAACCTCCGTCTGCTGGGCCTGTTTTTGGGTGGGGAGCCCATCCCGGGGGTCACACATACCCGCTGCCGAGCTAGCCCCCTCACAGTTGGTGGAGAATGCGGGCAGTTTTTTTTTAAGCCAGCATGGAGGAGATACTGAAACAGCTGGCTCTAGCAAATGCCAATCAACAGCAGACAAATGCAGGTTTGCAAAGGAGCCTTGCAGCCCAGCAGCAAGCTCATCAACAGAGCCTTGCAACTTTACAACAGAGTCTGGAGGCTCAGCAACAAGCCCAACAGCAATCTGAGGCCCGCTTCATAGACCTGTTGCAGAAGCAAGAGCAGAGACTACAACAACAGATGGAAGCAGTAATGCAGCAACGTCCGCAGACCGGTGAGGAAAGCCGTCCCACTAATACCGCGTCCTTTGGGGTGAGTCGTTTATTGACAAAAATGACTGGAGAGGATGATCCAGAGGTATTTTTGACCACATTTGAAAGGACCGCTGAAAGAGAAAAGTGGCCTGAGGAGCAGTGGGCTGGACTGGTGGCTCCTCTGTTAACGGGTGAATCGCAGAAAGCTTACTATGACCTAGAGCCTGACCAAGCAAAAGACTATGTGATGCTAAAAGCTGAAATATTGGCAAGGCTGGGTGTCACCCTGGCTGTCCGGGCTCAGCGTGTGCATAACTGGACTTTCCAGCTTGGAAAACCCCCCAGGTCTCAAATGTATGATCTCATTCACCTGAGCAGAAAGTGGCTACAGCCAGAGACTTTGTCCGCACCAAAGATTGTGGAACGTGTTGTAATGGATCGGTTTTTGAGAGCTCTTCCTACTGCCATCCAAAAGTGGGTAAGCCATGGAGACCCAGAGACGGCCGATGGTCTTGTGGATCGTGTGGAGAAATACTTGGCTACAGAGAACCTGACGGCCTCTTCCAGAGACACTCGGACTTTCCACCCTAAGACCAGACCATCCCCAGGGGCGGATAAGATGATTCCAAGGGGTAAGGGTGGAGAGAGTGAGAGGGTGGGAGCTCTACCCCAAGTTTGGCGAGAACAGCCTGGGAAATCAGCGGCTCAAGAGGCGGCAAGAAGGATCATTTGCTACCGCTGCCGGCAAGCGGGACATATTGCAGCAAATTGCCCGGTTTTGGAGGAACCCATGCAGTGTGACTTTCTGACGGGCAGACGTCAGTCGCTGTGTGCGACAGTCGCATGCACTGCCATTCGGGGAACTGAGAAACATTTATGCAAAATGTGTATTAATGGTAGAAATGTTGTGGTATTGCTGGATTCAGGTAGCCTTGTGACCCTGATAAAGGCTGAGTTAGTTAAAACAGAGGTCTCTGGGAATAGCAAGGTAGCCGTTATTTGTGTGCATGGGGACACCCGAGAGTATCCAGTGACTACAGTGTGTTTCGAGACCCCCAAAGGTACCCTTTCTCATCCAGTGGGCTTAGTGTCTCAGTTACCGCATGACGCCATTGTGGGAAGGGATTTTCCGAAGTTCTGGGAACTGTGGGATGATCATGAGCCCCCCACTGGTGCCCCTATGTACCAGGAATATGATAGCCAGAACTCCTCTGAGAGTGGTGAGGACTCTCCCGAATTTCCCTTGTCAGTATTGGCAGGGGAGACTCAAGAAACTGGAGAGGAGCCCACCTCCTCAGACGAAAACCTACCGTCTGTGGAGTTTTCTGATCTTGAGGTTCACAGGGAAAACTTTGCCACAGAACAGTTGAAAGACCCCGCCCTAATAAAGGCACGGGAAAACGTAGTGAAAATAGATGGCGAGTTAGTGAACCCAGATAATACCTGCACTTACCCATACTTCCGCGTAGAGAAGGACCTACTGTATCGGGTGGCAAAAAGGGCAGAAGAAACCGTTGAGCAGCTGGTGGTGCCCAAACCTTACAGGAAGTTGGTGTTGGAGTTGGCCCATGGGCACATTCTTGGAGGTCATCTGGGGACAGAGAAAACCCGAGAGAGGGTATTACAGAGATTCTATTGGCCTGGGGTGATGAAGGACATAGAAAATTATTGTTCCTCCTGCCCTGTGTGTCAGAGGTCGGCCCCGATGCCACACTTCCGTAGCCCGCTGGTCCCTCTACCCATCATTGAGGTCCCGTTTGAGAGAATCGCAATGGATTTGGTAGGTCCTATAATCAAGTCCGCTAGGGGGCACCAGTACATATTGGTTATAATGGACTATGCCACCCGTTATCCAGAAGCGATCCCTCTCAGAAATACCTCGGCCAAAACCATAGCCAAAGAGCTATCTCTTGTTTTTAGCCGGGTGGGTATTTGTAAAGAACTGCTTACGGACCAAGGTACACCCTTTATGTCCCGGGTTATGAAGGAGCTGTGTAAATTGTTCAAAGTGACGCAATTACGTACATCTGTGTATCACCCCCAAACCGATGGGCTGGTTGAAAGATTCAACAAAACCCTAAAACAAATGTTGAAGAAAGTGGTGGATAGGGATGGAAAGGATTGGGACTGTCTACTTCCTTATTTGATGTTTGCTATTAGGGAGGTGCCCCAATCCTCTACGGGATTCTCCCCCTTTGAGTTACTGTATGGGAGACACCCAAGAGGGCTGTTGGATATTGCCAAGGAAACTTGGGAAAGTGAGAGTTCTCCCCACAGGAGTGTGATTGAGCATGTCGCCCTGATGCAAGATCGAATTGCACAGGTAATGCCCATCGTGAAGGAACATTTGGCCCAAGCGCAGTTGGCACAGCAGAGAGTGTACAACCGTGGAGCCAAGACCCGTACCTTTTCCCCGGGGGATAGGATATTGGTACTTGTCCCTACGGTTGAAAGTAAATTCCTTGCCAAATGGCAAGGCCCCTACGAGATAATGGAAAAAGTGAGCGAAGTGAATTACAAGGTCAGACAACCAGGAAGGCGAAAGCCCGAACAGATCTATCACGTTAATCTGTTGAAAGCCTGGAGGGATAGAGAGTCCCTAGTCGCAGACACTTGGTCACCAGCTCAAACTGGTTGCGTGATTCCTGAGGTTGGAATCGCAGCCACCTTGTCACAACCCCAACAACAGGAGGTTAAGGAGTTTGTGCTTCGCAACAAGGAGGTATTCTCTGAGCTGCCGGGACAAACATCTGGGGTAGAGCATGACATTATTACCCCGCCCGGTGAAAGGGTGAAGTTAAAACCCTATCGGATCCCAGAGGCCCGACGGGAGGCAATACGGGAGGAAGTACAGAAAATGCTGAACTTAGGGGTGATAGAGGAGTCCCAAAGTGATTGGTCTAGTCCCATTGTGTTGGTGCCTAAACCGGATGGGAGCTGGCGATTTTGTAACGATTTTCGTCAGTTGAACAAAGTTACAAAATTTGACACCTACCCCATGCCACGTATAGATGAGTTGATCGACCGGCTGGGAACAGCCCGATACATGACGACTCTTGACCTCACAAAAGGGTATTGGCAAATCCCCCTGGCCAAGTCAGCCAAAGAGAAAACCGCATTTGTAACCCCAGACGGGGCGTTCCAATATAAAAGAATGCCGTTCGGGTTACAGAATGCGCCGGCCACATTCCAGCGGAAAATGGACCAGATGCTGAGGCCCCATCGGAAGTATGCTGCGGCTTACCTGGATGACGTAATTGTCCATAGCACAGATTGGGCCTCACATCTGCCAAAAGTGCAAGCAGTCCTGGACTCTGTTCGGGAAGCAGGGTTTACGGCTAACCCCAAGAAGTGTACCATTGGGCAGGAGGAGGCCAAATATCTTGGGTACACCATTGGGAGGGGAGTAATAAAACCCCAACTCAACAAAGTCGAGGCCATCCAGAGTTGGCCACGTCCCAACAGCAAGAAGCAGGTACGAGCCTTTCTGGGAATCGCTGGGTATTATCGGCGATTCATCCCCCACTTTGCTTCTAAGGCTGTGCCCCTAACCAACCTGACGAAGGGGAAAGGGTCGGTCATGATTAAATGGACCCCCGAGGCTGAGGCAGCATTCCAATTCTTGAAACAAGCCTTATGTAGCCAGCCAGTGTTGTACTCACCCGACTTCTCTAAAGACTTTGTCGTACAAAGTGATGCGTCAGATGTGGGGTTAGGAGCAGTATTGTCCCAGGTCTGGAACGGGGAAGAGCACCCAGTCATTTACCTCAGCAGGAAGTTGAAGTCCCATGAGGTAAATTACGCCACCGTTGAAAAGGAGTGTTTAGCGGTGAAGTGGGCTCTAGATTCCCTTCGGTACTACCTGCTAGGTAGGCACTTTGACATGGTTACGGATCACGCTCCGTTAAAGTGGATGGCTCAAAACAAGGAAACAAATAGAAGAGTGAATAGGTGGTTCCTGGCCCTCCAGGAATTCAACTTCACAGTAAAGCATCGCCCTGGCGTTCAAATGGGGAATGTGGATGCTTTGTCTCGAGTACATGAATGCCTGATTGCTGGTGTTCCAACCCCGAGGTTAAAACAAGAGGGGGGGGTATGTGACAGCAGGAAGGTAAAGTCACCTGGTTGCATCCAGGGGGGTAGATATATTTCGCCCAGATTCAGGCTTTACGCCGATTTATACAGCTAGGTGGAGAGTTGTATAAGCCCAGCTGAGACTAGTGGGCTCATTGATGACTCATACCTCTAGGGAGAGGGCTGGGCGTCGTGCAGACAGGGAGTTGATGAGTCCAGCTGAACCTTGTCAGCTCATTTAGGCCTCTATAAGAAAGCCCAGATTCATTAGATGTTGGCTCATGCCTGGAAGCAGACCTGTGTGGACTGTCTAGGGAGAGTGAACCCCTGTGCGGTGAGAGAAAGCCTGTGTGGCTATATTTTGCTTGGACATTTAAAACCAGGGACTAGGACAGCACTAGGCTGATCCCAGTCGTTAGTTAGGAAACCTGTAAGTTTAGTCAGAGGTCAAGTTGACCAGGATTTATTTTGTGTTTGTTTTTTTTGCCTTGCTGTGTTTTTGTCACTGTAAATAGAAAATAAACCG
The DNA here is from genome assembly GCA_029206835.1 of Rana muscosa. Classification (NCBI taxonomy): domain Eukaryota; kingdom Metazoa; phylum Chordata; class Amphibia; order Anura; family Ranidae; genus Rana; species Rana muscosa. The sequence goes on from JARGYO010005628.1 coordinate 6,879,417, forward strand.
CACCTTTTTTTGATTTTGAAAACCACAACCTCCGTCTGCTGGGCCTGTTTTTGGGTGGGGAGCCCATCCCGGGGGTCACACATACCCGCTGCCGAGCTAGCCCCCTCACAATATATATATATATATATATATATATAATGGAAAAATCTATTGTTGTCGGGTTATATTCCCTGTATATCGAATGCATGAAAAAATCTATTGTTCTCGAGTTATATTCCCTGTAGATCGAATGCTATTCTTTTGCAATAAAAAATGTGAATAATAAAAATACCACATTGTGGTCACTAGATGGTGCTGAGTATCACATATACTCAGCATGCTCCTCAGCTCCCTCTAGTGGGCATAATTTGGTATAGCATTCAATCTGCAGGAAAATATACCCTGATAATTTTTTTTATAAATACACCTCAGTCTTATTTATAAAATGGAAAGTGAACTATCACAAGGCAACAATCACGAGGCTCTTCTATGTGATGTGATTATGCACACAAAAAAGCAGGGAGACCACGTGTGTTGTCCTCATGAGGTCAGACAGCAAACCTCTGATTATGGCACCCAGACAAGGAACGTCAAGCTCATTAAAGCAGCAAATCGAAATCTTATGACAAGTAAACCTGCACAGGTGTAATCACTCTGCTATTCTTGTATAGGTCCATTCATTTTCATCTCTGTATAGTGCCTGTAAAGAGATAAGTGTTGCTGACAGACGGTGCTAATTATACAGTTACGGCTTTAACACTGATGATAAATTTGATAAATCTGTTTTAGAATCCACTAAACCGTGACCTGTATGTTTTGTTGCTCAGTACAAGAGACAGGTGAGAAGACTTCTGGAAAAATTTCCATTAGCCAAGTTTGTCTGAGTCCCAGAAAGCTGCACGAGCCACTGTGCTGTGTTCCTTATGGACTAGTGACGGCACAGCGCCATCACATGGCCTGTTTGTGTCATGACCTGGTGCTGGCATCTGGGATCTGCCAACGTTGGTTATAGGCTGCGTTTTGTAAGGTAAGTGCACCCAAACAGAAACTCCGTAAAACAAACCAAAAAAGAATATATACTGATATGGGCCAAAACTGATATTCGGTGGTATTCAGTTGACCACATACTTAGTTCTCCGTTTTTGGTAGATGTTACCAAGTTGAATCCCCCATCGACTTGACAGAGTTAAGGTGATAAGTTCTCTGTGATGGAGTTCCCGGTGCTCTCCTTCGGAAACATAGTTATAGTTAGTCTGGTTAAAAAAAAAAAACACAAGTCCATCCAGTTCAACCAATAAAAGGGGGAAAAAAAATTGGATTTTTTTTTTAATTCACATTGATGAACAAAAACACCTAAGTGTACAAAAAAAGTGCATCTGAACAACGCACACAAAAAAAGTGCACTTAAGGGTGTATCTCACCCCCCCCCCGAAGGAGTAGGACCTTACACTGACCCCATACCCCCTCCACCCAGGGGACAAGGCTCCTGACAGGGGCAAGGCTCAACTTGGTCCAACTAGCCAAAGCCAACCAACGAGTACTAGGTGAGGGGCTCTCCTGAAGAGAGAACCCCCCCAGGTTCAGGGAAGAAAGGAACCTGGTGGCCACACATCCTCCCCCTAGACTTCAGGGTGCCTGGGAACCCACACCCTCCTTCCAGTGAGAAAAGAAACACAGACCAAAGTGACAAAACATGAGAGAAAATTGCCCTGGTAGGTGCACTGGCTAGGCCCAAAGGCCTGGTAGCAAAAATTGACTTGGACCTAGCCAAAAGGCCAATAGTGTTACTAAGACCACCCCTGGGGCGACCAACTCCCAGGGGGCATTGACACTGCGGATTCTCTGCCTTCCCAGCCCATGGCCAGACAAGGTAGACCCATTCAAATCAAGAGGGCTCCTCCAGTCTTCCCGGGGAATTGCTCTCATGCCCCAAATTCTGTTCCAGCCAGTACTAGCCTTCAGATGCACCATCATTTCAGCAGGGACACTATACAGCCAGCCATTCCTACCAAAAGGCCAGAAAGATGGAAAAGCGCCCCTACTGGACACTGAGGAGGACAAATACTACACTTTGAAAAAAGGTAATGGACTCCCTAATGGATGTGAGAATATAAAGAAGGAATTCAAATTGCAGCACTTGCAGCAGGACTTGGGGTGGTAGGAGATGAATCTGTCAGGGTTATGAAGAGCAAAACACTCCAGACAAAGTTTTTAAAATGTTTTGGGTTGATATCCAGTGTAACTATTGAGACATTTTGTAGCAGAAGTACAACATTAAACTGCTGTCTAGTATAATGCGTGAGGTGGAAGTCCAACCATGCAGCTAGGGAATCAGATTTTGTGTTTCTGAATTCAGTTTGAAGCAGGCAGAGCCAATCTTCCTCACTGTATGGTAGGCCATATAAAGTCCAACATCTCCCAGAGAATGATGGGCAGGGGGATAATTGCTCATCTTCAAGTAATTCTTTGGAGCTCTGGAACCCAATGTGGTTCCCTTCAGAGCACTGGGACCCACCATAGTCCTCATCAGAGCACTGGGATCTACCACAATCCTCATAAGACCACTAGGACCTACAGTGATGTTCGTTGGAGCACTGTTACACACTTTGATCCTTGAGAGCACTGGAATCCCCTTCCAAGCACTGAAATTCAACCAAAGTTCCTCTTTACAGCACTGGGATCCACCAAAATCCTACTCAGACCATTGGAATCGATCACAACCCTCTTTGGAGCTCAAGACCCCTGCAATCCTCTTTGGAGCCCTGGAACCCACCATGATCCTCTTCGGAGCACCAATCTACCTCAATATTCATCAAAGCACTGGGACCCACAGTGATGCCTTTTGGAGCACATGTATTCCCTGGGATCCTCACAAGCACTGGTGCCCACCAAAGTCCTCTGTAAAGCAATGGAATCCACCACAATCCTCTTCGGAATGCTGGGATCCACCGCAATCCTCATCAGAGCACTGAAACCCATCATGATACTCATTGAAGCCCTGGTACCCAACGCAGTCCTACTCAGACCATTGGAACCCACCACAATCATCTTTGTAGCACTGGGATCCACCACAATCCTTGTCAGAGCACTGGAAGCCATCATGATCCTCCTTGAAGCCCTGGTACCCAACACAGTCCTACTCAGACCATTAGAACCCATCACAATCATCTTTGGAGCACTGGGATCCACCACAATCTTTGTCAGGGCACAAATATCCCTGCAATCCCATTTAAAGCCCTGCCTGTCACGAATGTCACATCTACCCCAACGCAGGTGGTCAGACACTATAACTGGCTACTGTGCGCTTCACCTATAGCAGCCCCCTTTCCCTTAAGGCCAGCAGGCCTACCGGTACTTGGTTGCCCCCAGGAGTTAAACACAATGCTATAGTGTCTGGCTACCATGCCAGGGCAGATGCAAACTGAACAAAGCAAACAGGTACTTGCAGTTTAGCAGATCGCATGGTTCACAGACAGTTCAGGGGATAATCCAGTATCCGTTCCAGGTAAAAGGCAGGCTGAGTTCAGGGGATCATCCAGTCCAATCCGGGTCATACACGGGGAATCCAACAGCAAGCAAGGCAGACTAACAGGAGGCTTGGCCTGGGACAATGCAGGTAAGTCTGTCTCTATCACAAGCAAGGGATAGAGTGTTCAGTTTGCTTATATCAGGTGACTGAGCAGATCACCCAACAGGTAAACACAGACAGGGAGGAAAGCAACAGCCAACACCCGGGTGCTAGAATGAGGAACAGGGGCACTAAGTGATCATGACACTGCCCTTGTGTTTGTGACCTGGCAATCCTGGAACTTCCTTGCTGGTGATGGCGGAACACCCTCCTAGGCTACCTATCACCCACACTGTTGCAGGGCTTACTGGAAAACCTTATAAGCCCATTGAATGCTGGGCACTTGCCTGGAATCCCTCTTTAGTTGGTCCTTTTAAGGTCAGACAAAGTCAACCTCTGTCTCCTCATTTCCCAGCTACCTTGGCTGTTTAAATAAAAGGATTGGGCCTAGATGACCTGTTTTTGGGTTGAGTGACTTTCATTGCCTTATTTATAGAACAGCAATCACTCCCCTGCTTGGAATAGCCCCACTTCTGTACTTTAGGAACCAAACTCCCATTGTCTTTCGTTATACTGATTATGATTTGTGTTCTCTGTGTTTTGGCTAAACTTTTCCTGTTCATATTTCCAGATCTGGGACAATCCATATTTTATACCACCGCTTGCCTGTTACCGTTTCTGAGTGACGATATACTGAGCACGTTACCGTACACCATGATCTCCACACTGGCCACCTTCCCTCCCTTCCTGCACAAGGACATCACCGAGTATCTCAGTACATCCTTCCTGCCCATGGCCATCTGTAAGTCGCCTCCTTTTATCTCTCTTCCCTATTTTCTATACAAAGTCTCTTTTCTTGTGTTCTGATAATTATTTTAAATGGTCCACTTTTGTAAAAAAAAAAAAAAAACAATATAGGAAATAGAAAAAAAAAATAGTATATCGTCTACAATTGCCACACAAGCCATGTTGTATTTTGGTGTTCTTAAAATGTATCTTTTTACCTGTAATGCCTTGTACACACGATCCGGATTTTCCGTCGGGATAAACTCTGACGGATTTTTCAGACGGAATTCCGTTCACGCTGTCTTGCATACACACTGTCACACCAAATTCCGACCGTCAAGAACGCGGGTGACGTACAACACTACGACGAGCCGAGAAAAATGAAGTTCAGTGCTTCCGAGCATGCGTCGATTGGATTCTGAGCATGCATGTTTTTTTCTCCGTCGGAGTTCCATACAGACGAACGGAATTTCCGATAGAGCATGTTCTCTTTCTAACTCCGTCGGAATTTCCGACGGAAAAGGTCTGATGGGGCACACACACGGTCGGAATATCCGATGAAAAAATTCCATCTGACTTTTTTCATCGGAAATTCCGTCCGTGTGTACGCGGCATTAGATCTTTTATTTTTAATCTGCAGCCGCTGTAATTTTCTGTAAAATTCAATAGAATATGGCAACCTGGAGGAGTTCTGTACACAGATGGTGTACAAAATGCCTCCAGAAATGTCAATTCCTGCTTGTGAGATTGGCTCCCTGGTTTTCCCAGAAGTCTGCACTAAGATATATGTCAGATTTTAGGCATCCCCTGCAATAGATATTTCAGTTGTGTTGAGATACTCCACAAGGGTTAAAGGAGAAGTACGGGTAAAGCTCTTTTGGCCATTCTTCTCCTGTGGGTCACAGGAGTGCATTTAGTTCTGCACTCCTGTGACCCGGTCTAGACTCTGGAGAGATCCCGACTTTAGGCCCCAGCTTGAAGCTCCAAAACACTGGAGGAAAAAAAAACAATTATTCTCTATGGAGACGGTTCACATCTCCACTACAAGTCACCTGAAGCCAAACCCCTGAAGCTCAAAAAATAATTTTTTTTTTTTTTGTAGCCTAAATCGGGCAAATTGGTGCTGTTGTTTTTTTTTTTTGTTTTTTTTTAAGTTGTTTAATGTTACTTTTTTTTTGTTTTTGTTGAAATGTATGAAAGGGTTTTTTAGCTTTTTAGCGTGTTTTGTTGCGTGTTTTTGAGCATCAATGCAATAATTAAATAAAAAATAATAATAATAATCAAAAAATCAAAAAATTCAATGCATACATAATAAATCTAATACATAAAATAAATAAATAAATAAAATAGAAAACCTCAACCCTAATTTTAGCCCCAAACCCTAATCCTAACCCCTAATCCTAACAGATAATCCTAATATTACCCCCTAACTCTCTAATATTAACCCCTAATCCCAACCCATAACCTAACAAAATAAATACATAAAATTTAAGTAAATAAAACAAATAAATTTAACCCCCTAACCCTAACCTTTAACCGCTAACCCTTAACCCTTAAATAATAAATAAAAGTAGATGAAAAAGCTGAAAAACATAGCAACAAATGATGAAACCGATTTATATTTTTCCCTAATGGCTACTAAAAAAAACGCCAAAGCTCAAAAACGCTTTTAACATTGTACAAGTTTGCACAAAGAACTAAATGAGCTTTATGTGCAGGGTTCAGGTGGGGAAAACCTTCCACAGAACAGCCCAAATTCAGATTTTTACAGTAATACCTTGGATTGCAAGCATAATTCGTTCCAGAAGCATGCTTGTAATCCAAAGCACTCGTATATCAAAGCAAATTTTCCCGTAAGAAATTTTCCCAAATGTTCCCAAATGTTCCCATAAGAAACCATCTATTCATATAAAAATTATCAAAATATGAGCAAAATCTTATATTAATATTGTAGTAGGAATACTGTACTGTAAGGTTTTAGCCTCTGTTTTACTTGTCTGCGTTCCTGTGCCGACAGCACACCCCCTTTTATTCCTGAGAAAAAAAAAAAAAGACACCGTCAAACTGTAGTGTCCAATGCTTTTAAAACATTATTCCAGGACAAACCTCAAGAAGCCCTGCTTGGAACCTCCAGAGGCCTCCTCTCCTAGAAGAGGTCTTAGTCTCGGACCTCCCTCTCCTAGAGGAAGGTCTGTATCTGGGACCTCCTTCTCCTTGAGGAAGGACTGTATCTGGGACCGCCTTCTCCTGGAGGAAGGACTATCTCGGACCTCCCTCTCCTAGAGAAAGGTCTGTATCTGGGACCTCCTTCTCCTTGAGGAAGGACTGTATCTGGGACCGCCTTCTCCTGGAGGAAGGACTGTATCTCGGACCTCCTTCTCCTAGAGCAAGGACTGTATCTGGGACCTCCTTCTCCTAGAGAAAGGTCTGTATCTGGGACCTCCTTCTTCTAGAGGAAGGTCTGTATCTGGGACCTCCTTCTTCTGGAGGAGGTCTGTATCTGGGACCTCCCTCTCCTGGAGGAAGGTCTGTATCTGGGACCTCCTTCTCCTAGAGGAAGGTCTGTATCTGGGACCTCCTTCTCCTGGAGGAAGGTCTGTATCTGGGACCTCCTTCTTCTGGAGGAGGTCTGTATCTGGGACCTCCTTCTTCTGGAGGAAGGTCTGTATCTGGGACCTCCTTCTTCTCCTGGAGGAAGGTCTGTATCTGGGACCTCCTTCTTCTCCTGGAGGAAGGTCTGTATCTGGGACCTCCTTCTTCTCCTGGAGGAAGGTCTGTATCTGGGACCTCCTTCTCCTGGAGGAAGGTCTGTTACTGGGACCTCCTTCTTCTCCTGGAGGAAGGTCTGTTACTGGGACCTCCTTCTTCTGGAGGAGGTCTGTATCTGGGACCTCCTTCTCCTAGCGGAAGGTCTGTATCTGGGACCTCCTTCTCCTAGAGGAAGGTCTGTATCTGGGACCTCCTTCTTCTGGAGGAGATCTGTATCTGGGACCTCCTTCTTCTGGAGGAGGTCTGTATCTGGGACCTCCTTCTTCTGGAGGAGGTCTGTATCTGGGACCTCCCTCTCCTGGAGGAAGGTCTGTATCTGGGACCTCCCTCTCCTGGAGGAAGGTCTGTATCTGGGACCTCCTTCTCCTGGAGGAAGGTCTGTATCTGGGACCTCCTTCTCCTGGAGGAAGGTCTGTATCTGGGACCTCCTTCTCCTGGAGGAAGGTCTGTATCTGGGACCTCCTTCTCCTGGAGGAAGGTCTGTACCTGGGACCTCCTTCTCCTGGAGGAAGGTCTGTATCTGGGACCTCCTTCTTCTGGAGGAGGTCTGTATCTGGGACCTCCTTCTTCTGGAGGAAGGTCTGTATCTGGGACCTCCTCCTGGAGGAAGGTCTGTATCTGGGACCTCCTTCTTCTTCTGGAGGAGGCTTCAGTTCAGAGGGTCTCTTGAGGTTCCAGGCAGGGCCGCTTGAATTTTGCCCTGGAACAATAAAACGTTACAATTGTTGGGTGTTATGATCTGGTGCCGGCTGTATTTCTGTGGATGTGTGGACAGGTGGAGCAGGACGAGCCCCTGCTTGACTTTTGCACCTGCTCAGCTGAGGGGAGTGATCAACTATATTCGATTTAAGGGGGAAGGGGAAATTTTTACTCCCCATTTCTGGTTTGGATATATCAGGGACAGGAGGTAAAATAAAATCTTCCTGGTGGACTCACAAACAGAACTTAAAAAAAAAAAAAACAACATAAATTCTATGTAGAGGAAGAAAAGACGTTCGGTGAGTCTACAGAAGAGGCAGCCAAACGTTTGTGAGTTCCCATTAAGAAGGAAACGAGGCCTAATTGTCCTGATATTAAAGGGCTTTATTAGGACCATTAGACTCCATAAAATGCTTTTAGTGGCTTAAAAAGTCCACATCTTCAGGGTAAGTGAGAGAACAATGGTTGGCGAGGCATCCAATGCCATGAATGATGCTGAGGCACCTGGAAACAGAGAGTGGAAACCTGCCTATAGACTCCGATAGCTGAACGCTCACTGAGAGTTGTCCCCACAATCCCAAAGAAGTGGCATTTAAAACCATGAAACGGGTTGTATGTTGTATCACCTTTTATTTGAGCCTTGTCCCCTTGCTTGTGGGAACTCGCACAGTTGGACTCGTCTGCCGTAGGCTCACTTTAAGGCCTTTTCTTTTCCGGTGGAGGTTGTTGTGATGATCATGATGGTGGTGATGGAGTTGGTTGTGATGATGATGATGATAGCGGTGGAGGTGGTGGTTTCGATGATGATGGTGGTGGTGGTCTCGATGATGATGGTGGTGGTGGTCTCGATGATGATGATGATGGTGGTGGTGGTCTTGATGGTGGACATGGTGGTCTTGATAATGGTGGTGGTCTTAATGGTGAACGAGGTGGTCTTGATGATGGTGGTGTGGTCTCGATGATGATGATGGTGGTGGTCTCGATGATGATGATGGTGATGGTCTCGATGATGGTGGTTGTGGTGGTGGTCTTGATGGTGGTGGTCTCGATGATGATGATGTTGATGATAATGGTGGTGGTCTCGATGATGGTCGTGATGATGGTGGATGTGGTGGTGATCTTGAAGATGATGATGATGATGGTGGTGGTGGTGGTCTCGATGATGGTGGACGTGGTGGTGGTCTTGATGATGGTAGTGTGGTCTCGATGATGATGATGGTGGTCTTGATGATGATGATGATGATGATAATGGTGGTGGTCTTAATGATGATGGTAGACGTGGTGGTGGTCTTGATGATGGTGGTGTGGTCTCGATGATGAGGATAGTGGTGTTCTCGTTGATGATGATGATGGTGGTAATGGTGGTGGTTTTGATGATGGTGGACGTGGTGGTGGTCTTGATGGTGGTGGTCTCGATGATGATGATGATAATGTTGATGGTGGATGTGGTGGTGGTCTTGATGATGGTGGTGGTGTGGTCTTGATGATGATGGTGGTGGTGGTCTCGATGATGATGTTGATGTTGATGATGATGATGATTATAATGGTGGTGGTCTCGATGATGGTGGTGATGATATTGGACATGGTGGTGGTCTTGATGATGATGGTGTGGTCTCGATGATGATGGTGGTGGTCTCGTTGATGATGATGATGGTGGTAATGGTGGTGGTCTCGATGATGGTGGTGATGATGGTGGACGCGGTGGTGGTCTTGATGATGGTGGTGGTCTTGAAGAAGATGATGGTAATGGTGGTGGTCTCGATGATGGTGGTGATGATGGTGGACGTGGTGGTGGTCTTGATGATGATGGTGTGGTCTCGATGATAATGGTGGTGATGATGTTGATGATGATGATAATGGTGGTGGTGATGATGATGATGATGGTGGACGTGATGGTGGTCTTGGTGGTGATGATGATGATGGTGGTGATGATGATGGTAATGGTGGTGGTCTCGATGATGGTGGTGATGATGGTGGACGTGGTGGTGGTCTTGATGATGATGGTGTGGTCTCGATGATGATGGTGGTGATGATGTTGATGATGATAATGGTGGTGGTGATGATGATGATGGTGGTGATGATGGTGGACGTGGTGGTGGTCTTGATGATGGTGGTGGTCTTGAAGAAGATGATGATAATGATGATGATGGTGGTGGTGGTCTCGATGATGATGCTGGACGTGATGGTGGTCTTGGTGGTGGTGATGATGATGATGATGGTAATGGTGGTGGTCTCGATGATGGTGGTGATGATGGTGGACGTGGTGGTGGTCTTGATGATGATGGTGTGGTCTCGATGATGATGGTGGTGGTCTCGTTGATGATGATGATGGTGGTAATGGTGGTGGTCTCGATGATGGTGGTGATGATGGTGGACGCGGTGGTGGTCTTGATGATGGTGGTGGTCTTGAAGAAGATGATGGTAATGGTGGTGGTCTCGATGATGGTGGTGATGATGGTGGACGTGGTGGTGGTCTTGATGATGATGGTGTGGTCTCGATGATAATGGTGGTGATGATGTTGATGATGATGATAATGGTGGTGGTGATGATGATGATGATGGTGGACGTGATGGTGGTCTTGGTGGTGATGATGATGATGATGATGGTGGTGATGATGATGGTAATGGTGGTGGTCTCGATGATGGTGGTGATGATGGTGGACGTGGTGGTGGTCTTGATGATGATGGTGTGGTCTCGATGATGATGGTGGTGATGATGTTGATGATGATAATGGTGGTGGTGATGATGATGATGGTGGTGATGATGGTGGACGTGGTGGTGGTCTTGATGATGGTGGTGGTCTTGAAGAAGATGATGATAATGATGATGATGATGGTGGTGGTCTCGATGATGATGGTGGACGTGATGGTGGTCTTGGTGGTGATGATGATGATGGTGGTGATGATGATGGTAATGGTAATGGTGGTGGTGGTCTCGATGATGATGGTGATGATGGTGGACGTGGTGGTGGTCTTGATGATGGTGGTGGTCTTGAAGAAGATGATGATAATGATGATGATGATGGTGGTGGTCTCGATGATGATGGTGGACGTGATGGTGGTCTTGGTGGTGATGATGATGATGGTGGTGATGATGATGGTAATGGTAATGGTGGTGGTGGTCTCGATGATGATGGTGATGATGGTGGACGTGGTGGTGGTCTTGATGATGATGGTGTGGTCTCGATGATGATGATGATGATGATGATGATGATGATGATAATGGTGGTGGTCTCAATGATGGTGGATGTGGTGGTGGTCTTGATGATGGTGGTGGTCTTGAAGAAGATGATGATGATGATGGTGGTGGTGGTCTCGATGATGATGCTGGACGTGATGGTGGTCTTGGTGGTGGTGATGATGATGATGATGGTAATGGTGGTGGTCTCGATGATGGTGGTGATGATGGTGGACGTGGTGGTGGTCTTGATGATGATGGCGTGGTCTCGATGATGATGGTGGTGATGATGATGGTGGTGGTCTTGATGGTGGTGTGGTCTTGATTGATGATGGTGGTGGTGGTAATGATGGTGGTCTCGGTGGAGGTGGGGGTGATGAATTTGTCTCTGACCCAATTGGTTCTTTTTCCGCAGGCTCCAGAGGAAGAGAAGGAAGTGTACCACAACATGTTAATCTCTCCGCCTCATCAATGCTTATGATTGCCATGCAGTACACCTCCAACCCAGGTATGTACTTAGAGATATTGGTAAAACATGCAAGACTGGGGACATTTTGTTAATATTATGTACATATTTTATTTTTTTTAAGGTTGGAAAAAGAGAGTCTGACCTGTAATTTCTATTCGCTAACAATTCCCATAGCACCGTATATTCTGCTTCCTGAGGAAGACCTCTAAATCTTTTCTGAAGTTGTTGACTTGTGTCCAGTGAACCTGAACTCAGACACATGCAGGATATTGAGTTGACCCCCTTTCTAGAAAATGTTCGTTGCATGGCTGTCTTGGGCTTTACCAGCGGAGCCATGGGGGGAGGATTCATGAATCACACGGATGCATTGCTGAGCATTCTGCACTTAAATCCAAAACATATCTGATGCTGGGACCCCCTTAAAGCCAGAGACAGCCAGGCACCCAACATTTTCAGAAGGCAATGGCAGCGCCCGTATGCCTTTTCAGTTTAGGTTTCCTTGATTTACTTTGAGACGTAAATGTTGTAGCAGTAATACTAGAAGTGAGATTGTAGTGATAGTTATTATTGTTGTTCATCATCCTTTGTACGTTGGGTGGTGTGAAGATAGTCGTCGTCTCTCCAGTAATGTGTTGGGTGGTGTGAAGATAGTCGTCGTCTCTCCAGTAATGTGTTGGGTGGTGTGAAGATAGTCGTCGTCTCTCCAGTAATACGTTGTGTGGTGTGAAGATAGTCGTCGTCTCTCCAGTAATGTGTTGGGTGGTGTGAAGATAGTCGTCGTCTCTCCAGTAATACATTGTGTGGTGTGAAGATAGTCGTAGTCTCTCCAGTAATACATTGTGTGGTGTGAAGATAGTCGTCGTCTCTCCAGTAATGTGTTGTGTGGTGTGAAGATAGTCGTCGTCTCTCCAGTAATACGTTGGGTGGTGTGAAGATAGTCGTCGTCTCTCCAGTAATGTGTTGGGTGGTTTGAAGATAGTCGTAGTCTCTCCAGTAATGTGTTGGGTGGTTTGAAGATAGTCGTCGTCTCTCCAGTAATGTGTTGGGTGGTTTGAAGATAGTCGTAGTCTCTCCAGTAATGTGTTGGGTGGTTTGAAGATAGTCGTAGTCTCTCCAGTAATGTGTTGGGTGGTGTGAAGATAGTCGTAGTCTCTCCAGTAATGTGTTGGGTGGTTTGAAGATAGTCGTCGTCTCTCCAGTAATGTGTTGGGTGGTTTGAAGATAGTCGTAGTCTCTCCAGTAATGTGTTGGGTGGTGTGAAGATAGTCGTAGTCTCTCCAGTAATGTGTTGGGTGGTTTGAAGATAGTCGTCGTCTCTCCAGTAATGTGTTGGGTGGTTTGAAGATAGTCGTAGTCTCTCCAGTAATGTGTTGGGTGGTTTGAAGATGGTCGTCGTCTCTCCAGTAATGTGTTGGGTGGTGTGAAGATAGTCGTCGTCTCTCCAGTAATGTGTTGGGTGGTGTGTAGATAGTCGTCGTCTCTACAGTAATGTGTTGGGTGGTGTGAAGATAGTCGTCGACTCTCCAGTAATGTGTTGGGTGGTGTGAAGATAGTCGTCGTCTCTCCAGTAATGCGTTGGGTGGTGTGAAGATAGTCGTCGTCTCTCCAGTAATGTGTTGGGTGGTGTGAAGATAGTCGTCGTCTCTCCAGTAATGTGTTGGGTGGTGTGTAGATAGTCGTCGTCTCTACAGTAATGTGTTGGGTGGTGTGAAGATAGTCGTCGACTCTCCAGTAATACGTTGGGTGGTGTGAAGATAGTCGTCGTCTCTCCAGTAATACGTTGGGTGGTGTGAAGATAGTCGTCGTCTCTCCAGTAATGTGTTGGGTGGTGTGAAGATAGTCGTCGTCTCTCCAGTAATGTGTTGGGTGGTGTGAAGATAGTCGTCGTCTCTCCAGTAATGTGTTGGGTGGTGTGAAGATAGTCGTCGTCTCTCCAGTAATGTGTTGGGTGGTGTGAAGATAGTCGTCGTCTCTCCAGTAATGTGTTGGTTGTGTGTTTGTCTTCCAGTCTATCACTGTCAGCTCCTGGAGTGTCTCATGAAGTACAAGCAGGAAGTGTGGAAAGTAAGTAAGAAGCATTGAAATGTATGGTTGTTGTTGAGTCGTGTCCAACTCTTGGTGACCTCATGGACCATAGAGAGCCAGGATCTTCTGTCCTCCACTGGCTCTTCTGTCCTCCACTGGCTCTTCTGTCCTCCACTATTCTCTTCTGTCCTTCACTTTGCTCTTCTGTCCTCCACTTTGCTCTTCTGTCCTCCATTTTGCTCTTCTGTCCTTCACTTTGCTCTTCTGTCCTCCACTTTGCTCTTCTGTCCTCCACTTTGCTCTTCTGTCCTCCACTGGATCTTCTGTCCTCCACTTTGCTCTTCTGTCCTCCACTTTGCTCTTCTGTCCTCCACTTTGCTCTTCTGTCCTCCACTTTGCTCTTCTGTCCTCCACTGGCTCTTCTGCCCTCCACTTTGCTCTTCTGTCCTCCACTTTGCTCTTCTGTCCTTCACTTTGCTCTTCTGTCCTCCACTTTGCTCTTCTGTCCTCGACTTTGCTCTTCTGTCCTCCACTTTGCTCTTCTGTCCTCCACTTTGCTCTTCTGTCCTCCACTGGCTCTTCTGTCCTCCACTTTGCTCTTCTGTCCTCCACTTTGCTCTTCTGTCCTCCACTTTGCTCTTCTGTCCTCCACTTTGCTCTTCTGTCCTTCACTTTGCTCTTCTGTCCTCCACTTTGCTCTTCTGTCCTCCACTGGCTCTTCTGTCCTCCACTGGCTCTTCTGTCCTCCACTTTGCTGTTCTGTCCTCCACTTTGCTCTTCTGTCCTCCACTTTGCTCTTCTGTCCTTCACTTTGCTCTTCTGTCCTTCACTTTGCTCTTCTGTCCTTCACTTTGCTCTTCTGTCCTCCACTTTGCTCTTCTGTCCTCCACTTTGCTCTTCTGTCCTCCACTTTGCTCTTCTGTCCTCCACTGGATCTTCTGTCCTCCACTTTACTCTTCTGTCCTCCACTGGATCTTCTGTCCTCCACTTTGCTCTTCTGTCCTCCACTTTGCTCTTCTGTCCTCTTCTGTCCTCCACTTTGCTCTTCTGTCCTCCACTTTGCTCTTCTGTCCTCCACTTTGCTCTTCTGTCCTCCACTTTGCTCTTCTGTCCTCCACTTTGCTCTTTTGTCCTTCACTTTGCTCTTCTGTCCTCCAATTTGCTCTTCTGTCCTCCACTTTGCTCTTCTGTCCTCCACTTTGCTCTTCTGTCCTCCACTTTGCTCTTCTGTCCTTCACTTTGCTCTTCTGTCCTTCACTTTGCTCTTCTGTCCTCCACTTTGCTCTTCTGTCCTCCACTTTGCTCTTCTGTCCTCCACTTTGCTCTTCTGTCCTCCACTTTGCTCTTCTGTCCTTCACTTTGCTCTTTTGTCCTTCACTTTGCTCTTCTGTCCTCCACTTTGCTCTTCTGTCCTCCACTTTGCTCTTCTGTCCTTCACTTTGCTCTTCTGTCCTCCACTTTGCTCTTCTGTCCTCCACTTTGCTCTTCTGTCCTTCACTTTGCTCTTCTGTCCTCCACTTTGCTCTTCTGTCCTCCACTTTGCTCTTCTGTCCTCCACTTTGCTCTTCTGTCCTCCACTTTACTTTGCTCTTCTGTCCTCCACTTTGCTCTTCTGTCCTCCACTGGCTCTTCTGTCCTCCACTGGCTCTTCTGTCCTTCACTTTGCTCTTCTGTCCTCCACTTTGCTCTTCTGTCCTCCACTTTGCTCTTCTGTCCTCCACTTTGCTCTTCTGTCCTCCACTGGCTCTTCTGTCCTTCACTTTGCTCTTCTGTCCTCCACTTTGCTCTTCTGTCCTCCACTTTGCTCTTCTGTCCTCCACTTTGCTCTTCTGTCCTCCACTTTGCTCTTCTGTCCTCCACTTTGCTCTTCTGTCCTCCACCTCCACTTTGCTCTTCTGTCCTCCACTTTGCTCTTCTGTCCTCCACTTTGCTCTTCTGTCCTCCACTTTGCTCTTCTGTCCTCCACTTTGCTCTTCTGTCCTTCACTTTGCTCTTCTGTCCTCCACTTTGCTCTTCTGTCCTTCACTTTGCTCTTCTGTCCTCCACTTTGCTCTTCTGTCCTCCACTTTGCTCTTCTGTCCTCCACTTTGCTCTTCTGTCCTCCACTGGATCTTCTGTCCTCCACTGGCTCTTCTGTCCTCCACTTTACTCTTCTGTCCTTCACTTTGCTCTTCTGTCCTCCACTTTGCTCTTCTGTCCTCCACTTTGCTCTTCTGTCCTCCACTTTGTACTTCTGTCCTCCACTTTGCTCTTCTGTCCTCCACTGGATCTTCTGTCCTCCACTGGCTCTTCTGTCCTCCACTTTGCTCTTCTGTCCTCCACTTTGCTCTTCTGTCCTTCACTTTGCTCTTCTGTCCTCCACTTTGCTCTTCTGTCCTCCACTTTGCTCTTCTGTCCTCCACTTTGCTCTTCTGTCCTCCACTTTGCTCTTCTGTCCTCCACTTTGCTCTTTTGTCCTTCACTTTGCTCTTTTGTCCTTCACTTTGCTCTTCTGTCCTCCACTTTGCTCTTCTGTCCTCCACTTTGCTCTTCTGTCCTTCACTTTGCTTTTCTGTCCTTCACTTTGCTCTTCTGTCCTCCACTTTGCTCTTCTGTCCTCCACTGGATCTTCTGTCCTCCACTTTCCTCTTCTGTCCTCCACTTTCCTCTTCTGTCCTCCACTTTCCTCTTCTGTCCTCCACTTTGCTCTTCTGTCCTTCACTTTGCTCTTCTGTCCTCCACTTTGCTCTTCTGTCCTCCACTTTGCTCTTCTGTCCTCCACTTTGCTCTTCTGTCCTCCACTTTGCTCTTCTGTCCTCCACTTTGCTCTTCTGTCCTCCACTTTGCTCTTCTGTCCTCCACCTCCACTTTGCTCTTCTGTCCTCCACTTTGCTCTTCTGTCCTCCACTTTGCTCTTCTGTCCTCCACTTTGCTCTTCTGTCCTTCACTTTGCTCTTCTGTCCTCCACTTTGCTCTTCTGTCCTTCACTTTGCTCTTCTGTCCTCCACTTTGCTCTTCTGTCCTCCACTTTGCTCTTCTGTCCTCCACTTTGCTCTTCTGTCCTCCACTGGATCTTCTGTCCTCCACTGGCTCTTCTGTCCTCCACTTTGCTCTTCTGTCCTCCACTTTACTCTTCTGTCCTTCACTTTGCTCTTCTGTCCTCCACTTTGCTCTTCTGTCCTCCACTTTGCTCTTCTGTCCTCCACTTTGTACTTCTGTCCTCCACTTTGCTCTTCTGTCCTCCACTGGATCTTCTGTCCTCCACTGGCTCTTCTGTCCTCCACTTTGCTCTTCTGTCCTCCACTTTGCTCTTCTGTCCTTCACTTTGCTCTTCTGTCCTCCACTTTGCTCTTCTGTCCTCCACTTTGCTCTTCTGTCCTCCACTTTGCTCTTCTGTCCTCCACTTTGCTCTTTTGTCCTTCACTTTGCTCTTCTGTCCTCCACTTTGCTCTTCTGTCCTCCACTTTGCTCTTCTGTCCTTCACTTTGCTTTTCTGTCCTTCACTTTGCTCTTCTGTCCTCCACTTTGCTCTTCTGTCCTCCACTGGATCTTCTGTCCTCCACTTTCCTCTTCTGTCCTCCACTTTCCTCTTCTGTCCTCCACTTTCCTCTTCTGTCCTCCACTTTGCTCTTCTGTCCTTCACTTTGCTCTTCTGTCCTCCACTTTGCTCTTCTGTCCTCCACTTTGCTCTTCTGTCCTCCACTTTGCTCTTCTGTCCTCCACTTTGCTCTTCTGTCCTCCACTTTGCTCTTCTGTCCTCCACTTTGCTCTTCTGTTCTTCACTTTGCTCTTCTGTCCTTCACTTTGCTCTTCTGTCCTCCACTTTCCTCTTCTGTCCTCCACTTTGCTCTTCTGTCCTCCACTTTCCTCTTCTGTCCTCCACTTTGCTCTTCTGTCCTCCACTTTGCTCTTCTGTCCTCCACTTTGCTCTTCTGTCCTCCACTTTGCTCTTCTGTCCTCCACTTTGCTCTTCTGTCCTCCACTTTCCTCTTCTGTCCTCCACTTTCCTCTTCTGTCCTCCACTTTGCTCTTCTGTCCTCCACTGGATCTTCTGTCCTCCACTTTCCTCTTCTGTCCTCCACTTTGCTCTTCTGTCCTCCACTTTGCTCTTCTGTCCTCCACTTTGCTCTTCTGTCCTCCACTGGATCTTCTGTCCTCCACTTTCCTCTTCTGTCCTCCACTTTCCTCTTCTGTCCTCCACTTTGCTCTTCTGTCCTCCACTTTGCTCTTCTGTCCTCCACTTTGCTCTTCTGTCCTCCACTTTGCTCTTCTGTCCTCCACTGGATCTTCTGTCCTCCACTTTCCTCTTCTGTCCTCCACTTTGCTCTTCTGTCCTCCACTTTGCTCTTCTGTCCTCCACTTTGCTCTTCTGTCCTCCACTGGATCTTCTGTCCTCCACTTTCCTCTTCTGTCCTCCACTTTCCTCTTCTGTCCTCCACTTTGCTCTTCTGTCCTCCACTTTTCTCTTCTGTCCTCCACTTTGCTCTTCTGTCCTCCACTGGATCTTCTGTCCTCCACTTTCCTCTTCTGTCCTCCACTTTCCTCTTCTGTCCTCCACTTTGCTCTTCTGTCCTCCACTTTGCTCTTCTGTCCTCCACTTTGCTCTTCTGTCCTCCACTTTGCTCTTCTGTCCTCCACTGGATCTTCTGTCCTCCACTTTCCTCTTCTGTCCTCCACTTTCCTCTTCTGTCCTCCACTTTCCTCTTCTGTCCTCCACTTTGCTCTTCTGTCCTCCACTTTGCTCTTCTGTCCTCCACTTTGCTCTTCTGTCCTCCACTTTGCTCTTCTGTCCTCCACTGGATCTTCTGTCCTCCACTTTCCTCTTCTGTCCTCCACTTTCCTCTTCTGTCCTCCACTTTGCTCTTCTGTCCTCCACTTTGCTCTTCTGTCCTCCACTTTGCTCTTCTGTCCTCCACTTTGCTCTTCTGTCCTCCACTGGATCTTCTGTCCTCCACTTTGCTCTTCTGTCCTCCACTTTCCTCTTCTGTCCTCCACTTTCCTCTTCTGTCCTCCACTTTGCTCTTCTGTCCTCCACTTTCCTCTTCTGTCCTCCACTTTGCTCTTCTGTCCTCCACTTTGCTCTTCTGTCCTCCACTTTGCTCTTCTGTCCTCCACTGGATCTTCTGTCCTCCACTTTGCTCTTCTGTCCTCCACTTTGCTCTTCTGTCCTCCACTTTGCTCTTCTGTCCTCCACTTTCCTCTTCTGTCCTCCACTTTCCTCTTCTGTCCTCCACTTTGCTCTTCTGTCCTCCACTTTGCTCTTCTGTCCTCCACTTTGCTCTTCTGTCCTCCACTGGATCTTCTGTCCTCCACTTTGCCCTTTTGTCCTCCACTTTCCTCTTCTGTCCTCCACTTTCCTCTTCTGTCCTCCACTTTGCTCTTCTGTCCTCCACTTTGCTCTTCTGTCCTCCACTTTGCTCTTCTGTCCTCCACTTTGCCCTTCTGTCCTCCACTTTGCCCTTCTGTCCTCCACTTTGCTCTTCTGTCCTTCACTTTGCTCTTCTGTCCTCCACTTTCCTCTTCTGTCCTCCACTTTGCTCTTCTGTCCTCCACTTTCCTCTTCTGTCCTCCACTTTGCTCTTCTGTCCTCCACTTTGCTCTTCTGTCCTCCACTTTGCTCTTCTGTCCTCCTCCACTTTGCTCTTCTGTCCTCCACTTTGCTCTTCTGTCCTCCACTTTGCTCTTCTGTCCTCCACTGGATCTTCTGTCCTCCACTTTCCTCTTCTGTCCTCCACTTTCCTCTTCTGTCCTCCACTTTGCTCTTCTGTCCTCCACTTTGCTCTTCTGTCCTCCACTGGATCTTCTGTCCTCCACTTTGCTCTTCTGTCCTCCACTTTGCTCTTCTGTCCTCCACTTTGCTCTTCTGTCCTCCACTTTGCTCTTCTGTCCTCCACTTTCCTCTTCTGTCCTCCACTTTGCTCTTCTGTCCTCCACTTTGCTCTTCTGTCCTCCACTTTGCTCTTCTGTCCTCCACTGGATCTTCTGTCCTCCACTTTGCCCTTTTGTCCTCCACTTTCCTCTTCTGTCCTCCACTTTCCTCTTCTGTCCTCCACTTTGCTCTTCTGTCCTCCACTTTGCTCTTCTGTCCTCCACTTTGCTCTTCTGTCCTCCACTTTGCCCTTCTGTCCTCCACTTTGCCCTTCTGTCCTCCACTTTGCTCTTCTGTCCTTCACTTTGCTCTTCTGTCCTCCACTTTGCTCTTCTGTCCTCCACTTTGCTCTTCTGTCCTCCACTGGATCTTCTGTCCTCCACTTTGCTCTTCTGTCCTCCACTTTGCTCTTCTGTCCTCCACTGGATCTTCTGTCCTCCACTTTGCCCTTTTGTCCTCCACTTTCCTCTTCTGTCCTCCACTTTGCTCTTCTGTCCTCCACTTTGCTCTTCTGTCCTCCACTTTGCTCTTCTGTCCTCCACTTTGCCCTTCTGTCCTCCACTTTGCTCTTCTGTCCTTCACTTTGCTCTTCTGTCCTCCACTTTGCTCTTCTGTCCTCCACTGGATCTTCTGTCCTCCACTTTGCTCTTCTGTCCTCCACTTTGCTCTTCTGTCCTCCACTTGCTCTTCTGTCCTCCACTTTGCTCTTCTGTCCTCCACTTTGCTCTTCTGTCCTTCACTTTGCTCTTCTGTCCTCCACTTTGCTCTTCTGTCCTCCACTTTGCTCTTCTGTCCTCCACTTTGCTCTTCTGTCCTCCACTTTACTCTTCTGTCCTCCACTGGATCTTCTGTCCTCCACTGGATCTTCTGTCCTCCACTTTGCTCTTCTGTCCTCCACTTTGCTCTTCTGTCCTCCACTTGCTCTTCTGTCCTCCACTTTGCTCTTCTGTCCTCCACTTTGCTCTTCTGTCCTTCACTTTGCTCTTCTGTCCTCCACTTTGCTCTTCTGTCCTCCACTTTGCTCTTCTGTCCTCCACTTTGCTCTTCTGTCCTCCACTTTGCTCTTCTGTCCTCCACTGGCTCTTCTGTCCTCCACTTTGCTCTTCTGTCCTCCACTTTGCTCTTCTGTCCTCCACTTTGCTCTTCTGTCCTCCACTTTGCTCTTCTGTCCTCCACTTTGCTCTTCTGTCCTCCACTGGCTCTTCTGTCCTCCACTTTGCTCTTCTGTCCTCCACTTTGCTCTTCTGTCCTCCACTTTGCTCTTCTGTCCTCCACTGGCTCTTCTGTCCTCCACTTTGCTGTTCTGTCCTCCACTTTGCTCTTCTGTCCTCCACTTTGCTCTTCTGTCCTTCACTTTGCTCTTCTGTCCTTCACTTTGCTCTTCTGTCCTTCACTTTGCTCTTCTGTCCTCCACTTTGCTCTTCTGTCCTCCACTTTGCTCTTCTGTCCTCCACTTTGCTCTTCTGTCCTCCACTTTGCTCTTCTGTCCTCCACTGGATCTTCTGTCCTCCACTTTACTCTTCTGTCCTCCACTGGATCTTCTGTCCTCCACTGGATCTTCTGTCCTCCACTTTGCTCTTCTGTCCTCCACTTTGCTCTTCTGTCCTCCACTTTGCTCTTCTGTCCTCCACTTTGCTCTTCTGTCCTCCACTTTGCTCTTCTGTCCTCCACTTTGCTCTTCTGTCCTCCACTTTGCTCTTTTGTCCTTCACTTTGCTCTTCTGTCCTCCAATTTGCTCTTCTGTCCTCCACTTTGCTCTTCTGTCCTTCACTTTGCTCTTCTGTCCTTCACTTTGCTCTTCTGTCCTCCACTTTGCTCTTCTGTCCTCCACTTTGCTCTTCTGTCCTCCACTTTGCTCTTCTGTCCTTCACTTTGCTCTTCTGTCCTCCACTTTGCTCTTCTGTCCTCCACTTTGCTCTTCTGTCCTCCACTTTGCTCTTCTGTCCTCCACTTTGCTCTTCTGTCCTTCACTTTGCTCTTCTGTCCTCCACTTTGCTCTTCTGTCCTCCACTGTCCTCCACTTTGCTCTTCTGTCCTCCACTTTGCTCTTCTGTCCTCCACTTTGCTCTTCTGTCCTTCACTTTGCTCTTCTGTCCTTCACTTTGCTCTTCTGTCCTTCACTTTGCTCTTCTGTCCTCCACTTTGCTCTTCTGTCCTCCACTTTGCTCTTCTGTCCTCCACTTTGCTCTTCTGTCCTCCACTTTGCTCTTCTGTCCTCCACTGGATCTTCTGTCCTCCACTTTACTCTTCTGTCCTCCACTGGATCTTCTGTCCTCCACTGGATCTTCTGTCCTCCACTTTGCTCTTCTGTCCTCCACTTTGCTCTTCTGTCCTCCACTTTGCTCTTCTGTCCTCCACTTTGCTCTTCTGTCCTCCACTTTGCTCTTCTGTCCTCCACTTTGCTCTTCTGTCCTCCACTTTGCTCTTTTGTCCTTCACTTTGCTCTTCTGTCCTCCAATTTGCTCTTCTGTCCTCCACTTTGCTCTTCTGTCCTTCACTTTGCTCTTCTGTCCTTCACTTTGCTCTTCTGTCCTCCACTTTGCTCTTCTGTCCTCCACTTTGCTCTTCTGTCCTCCACTTTGCTCTTCTGTCCTCCACTTTGCTCTTCTGTCCTTCACTTTGCTCTTCTGTCCTCCACTTTGCTCTTCTGTCCTCCACTTTGCTCTTCTGTCCTCCACTTTGCTCTTCTGTCCTTCACTTTGCTCTTCTGTCCTCCACTTTGCTCTTCTGTCCTCCACTGTCCTCCACTTTGCTCTTCTGTCCTCCACTTTGCTCTTCTGTCCTCCACTTTGCTGTCCTCCACTTTGCTCTTCTGTCCTCCACTTTGCTCTTCTGTCCTCCACTTTGCTCTTCTGTCCTCCACTTTGCTCTTCTGTCCTCCACTTTGCTCTTCTGTCCTCCACTTTGCTCTTCTGTCCTTCACTTTGCTCTTCTGTCCTCCACTTTGCTCTTCTGTCCTCCACTTTGCTCTTCTGTCCTCCACTTTGCTCTTCTGTCCTCCACTTTGCTCTTCTGTCCTCCACCTCCACTTTGCTCTTCTGTCCTCCACTTTGCTCTTCTGTCCTCCACTTTGCTCTTCTGTCCTCCACTTTGCTCTTCTGTCCTCCACTTTGCTCTTCTGTCCTTCACTTTGCTCTTCTGTCCTCCACTTTGCTCTTCTGTCCTCCACTTTGCTCTTCTGTCCTTCACTTTGCTCTTCTGTCCTCCACTTTGCTCTTCTGTCCTCCACTTTGCTCTTCTGTCCTCCACTGGATCTTCTGTCCTCCACTTTGCTCTTCTGTCCTCCACTGGCTCTTCTGTCCTCCACTTTGCTCTTCTGTCCTCCACTTTGCTCTTCTGTCCTCCACTTTGCTCTTCTGTCCTCCACTTTGCTCTTCTGTCCTTCACTTTGCTCTTCTGTCCTCCACTTTGCTCTTCTGTCCTCCACTGGCTCTTCTGTCCTCCACTGGCTCTTCTGTCCTCCACTTTGCTGTTCTGTCCTCCACTTTGCTCTTCTGTCCTCCACTTTGCTCTTCTGTCCTCCACTTTGCTCTTCTGTCCTTCACTTTGCTCTTCTGTCCTTCACTTTGCTCTTCTGTCCTCCACTTTGCTCTTCTGTCCTCCACTTTGCTCTTCTGTCCTCCACTTTGCTCTTCTGTCCTCCACTGGATCTTCTGTCCTCCACTGGATCTTCTGTCCTCCACTTTGCTCTTCTGTCCTCCACTTTGCTCTTCTGTCCTCCACTTTGCTCTTCTGTCCTCCACTTTGCTCTTCTGTCCTCCACTGGCTCTTCTGTCCTCCACTTTGCTCTTCTGTCCTCCACTTTGCTCTTCTGTCCTCCACTTTGCTCTTCTGTCCTCCACTGGCTCTTCTGTCCTCCACTTTGCTGTTCTGTCCTCCACTTTGCTCTTCTGTCCTCCACTTTGCTCTTCTGTCCTTCACTTTGCTCTTCTGTCCTTCACTTTGCTCTTCTGTCCTTCACTTTGCTCTTCTGTCCTCCACTTTGCTCTTCTGTCCTCCACTTTGCTCTTCTGTCCTCCACTTTGCTCTTCTGTCCTCCACTTTGCTCTTCTGTCCTCCACTGGATCTTCTGTCCTCCACTTTACTCTTCTGTCCTCCACTGGATCTTCTGTCCTCCACTGGATCTTCTGTCCTCCACTTTGCTCTTCTGTCCTCCACTTTGCTCTTCTGTCCTCCACTTTGCTCTTCTGTCCTCCACTTTGCTCTTCTGTCCTCCACTTTGCTCTTTTGTCCTTCACTTTGCTCTTCTGTCCTCCAATTTGCTCTTCTGTCCTCCACTTTGCTCTTCTGTCCTTCACTTTGCTCTTCTGTCCTTCACTTTGCTCTTCTGTCCTCCACTTTGCTCTTCTGTCCTCCACTTTGCTCTTCTGTCCTCCACTTTGCTCTTCTGTCCTCCACTTTGCTCTTCTGTCCTTCACTTTGCTCTTCTGTCCTCCACTTTGCTCTTCTGTCCTCCACTTTGCTCTTCTGTCCTCCACTTTGCTCTTCTGTCCTCCACTTTGCTCTTCTGTCCTTCACTTTGCTCTTCTGTCCTTCACTTTGCTCTTCTGTCCTCCACTTTGCTCTTCTGTCCTCCACTGTCCTCCACTTTGCTCTTCTGTCCTCCACTTTGCTCTTCTGTCCTCCACTTTGCTCTTCTGTCCTCCACTTTGCTCTTCTGTCCTCCACTTTGCTCTTCTGTCCTTCACTTTGCTCTTCTGTCCTCCACTTTGCTCTTCTGTCCTCCACTTTGCTCTTCTGTCCTTCACTTTGCTCTTCTGTCCTCCACTTTGCTCTTCTGTCCTCCACTTTGCTCTTCTGTCCTCCACTTTGCTCTTCTGTCCTCCACTTTGCTCTTCTGTCCTCCACTTTACTCTTCTGTCCTTCACTTTGCTCTTCTGTCCTCCACTTTGCTCTTCTGTCCTCCACTTTGCTCTTCTGTCCTCCACTGGCTCTTCTGTCCTCCACTGGCTCTTCTGTCCTTCACTTTGCTCTTCTGTCCTCCACTTTGCTCTTCTGTCCTCCACTTTGCTCTTCTGTCCTCCACTTTGCTCTTCTGTCCTCCACTGGCTCTTCTGTCCTCCACTGGCTCTTCTGTCCTTCACTTTGCTCTTCTGTCCTCCACTTTGCTCTTCTGTCCTCCACTTTGCTCTTCTGTCCTCCACTTTGCTCTTCTGTCCTCCACTTTGCTCTTCTGTCCTCCACTTTGCTCTTCTGTCCTCCACCTCCACTTTGCTCTTCTGTCCTCCACTTTGCTCTTCTGTCCTCCACTTTGCTCTTCTGTCCTCCACTTTGCTCTTCTGTCCTCCACTTTGCTCTTCTGTCCTTCACTTTGCTCTTCTGTCCTCCACTTTGCTCTTCTGTCCTCCACTTTGCTCTTCTGTCCTTCACTTTGCTCTTCTGTCCTCCACTTTGCTCTTCTGTCCTCCACTTTGCTCTTCTGTCCTCCACTGGATCTTCTGTCCTCCACTTTGCTCTTCTGTCCTCCACTGGCTCTTCTGTCCTCCACTTTGCTCTTCTGTCCTCCACTTTGCTCTTCTGTCCTCCACTTTGCTCTTCTGTCCTCCACTTTGCTCTTCTGTCCTTCACTTTGCTCTTCTGTCCTCCACTTTGCTCTTCTGTCCTCCACTGGCTCTTCTGTCCTCCACTGGCTCTTCTGTCCTCCACTTTGCTGTTCTGTCCTCCACTTTGCTCTTCTGTCCTCCACTTTGCTCTTCTGTCCTCCACTTTGCTCTTCTGTCCTTCACTTTGCTCTTCTGTCCTTCACTTTGCTCTTCTGTCCTCCACTTTGCTCTTCTGTCCTCCACTTTGCTCTTCTGTCCTCCACTTTGCTCTTCTGTCCTCCACTTTGCTCTTCTGTCCTCCACTGGATCTTCTGTCCTCCACTTTACTCTTCTGTCCTCCACTGGATCTTCTGTCCTCCACTGGATCTTCTGTCCTCCACTTTGCTCTTCTGTCCTCCACTTTGCTCTTCTGTCCTCTTCTGTCCTCCACTTTGCTCTTCTGTCCTCCACTTTGCTCTTC
This sequence comes from Rana muscosa, assembly GCA_029206835.1. Taxonomy (NCBI): domain Eukaryota; kingdom Metazoa; phylum Chordata; class Amphibia; order Anura; family Ranidae; genus Rana; species Rana muscosa. The sequence goes on from JARGYO010005628.1 coordinate 6,904,741, forward strand.
TGTCCTCCACTTTGCTCTTCTGTCCTCCACTTTGCTCTTTTGTCCTTCACTTTGCTCTTCTGTCCTCCAATTTGCTCTTCTGTCCTCCACTTTGCTCTTCTGTCCTCCACTTTGCTCTTCTGTCCTCCACTTTGCTCTTCTGTCCTTCACTTTGCTCTTCTGTCCTTCACTTTGCTCTTCTGTCCTCCACTTTGCTCTTCTGTCCTCCACTTTGCTCTTCTGTCCTCCACTTTGCTCTTCTGTCCTTCACTTTGCTCTTCTGTCCTTCACTTTGCTCTTCTGTCCTTCACTTTGCTCTTCTGTCCTCCACTTTGCTCTTCTGTCCTCCACTTTGCTCTTCTGTCCTCCACTTTGCTCTTCTGTCCTCCACTTTGCTCTTCTGTCCTTCACTTTGCTCTTCTGTCCTCCACTTTGCTCTTCTGTCCTCCACTTTGCTCTTCTGTCCTCCACTTTGCTCTTCTGTCCTCCACTTTGCTCTTCTGTCCTCCACTTTGCTCTTCTGTCCTCCACTTTGCTCTTTTGTCCTTCACTTTGCTCTTTTGTCCTTCACTTTGCTCTTCTGTCCTCCACTTTGCTCTTCTGTCCTCCACTTTGCTCTTCTGTCCTCCACTTTGCTCTTCTGTCCTCCACTTTGCTCTTCTGTCCTCCACTTTGCTCTTCTGTCCTTCACTTTGCTCTTCTGTCCTCCACTTTGCTCTTCTGTCCTCCACTTTGCTCTTCTGTCCTCCACTTTGCTCTTCTGTCCTCCACTGGCTCTTCTGTCCTCCACTGGCTCTTCTGTCCTTCACTTTGCTCTTCTGTCCTCCACTTTGCTCTTCTGTCCTCCACTTTGCTCTTCTGTCCTCCACTTTGCTCTTCTGTCCTCCACTTTGCTCTTCTGTCCTCCACTGGCTCTTCTGTCCTTCACTTTGCTCTTCTGTCCTCCACTTTGCTCTTCTGTCCTCCACTTTGCTCTTCTGTCCTCCACTTTGCTCTTCTGTCCTCCACCTCCACTTTGCTCTTCTGTCCTCCACTTTGCTCTTCTGTCCTCCACTTTGCTCTTCTGTCCTCCACTTTGCTCTTCTGTCCTCCACTTTGCTCTTCTGTCCTTCACTTTGCTCTTCTGTCCTCCACTTTGCTCTTCTGTCCTTCACTTTGCTCTTCTGTCCTCCACTTTGCTCTTCTGTCCTCCACTTTGCTCTTCTGTCCTCCACTTTGCTCTTCTGTCCTCCACTGGATCTTCTGTCCTCCACTGGCTCTTCTGTCCTCCACTTTGCTCTTCTGTCCTCCACTTTACTCTTCTGTCCTTCACTTTGCTCTTCTGTCCTCCACTTTGCTCTTCTGTCCTCCACTTTGTACTTCTGTCCTCCACTTTGCTCTTCTGTCCTCCACTGGATCTTCTGTCCTCCACTGGCTCTTCTGTCCTCCACTTTGCTCTTCTGTCCTCCACTTTGCTCTTCTGTCCTTCACTTTGCTCTTCTGTCCTCCACTTTGCTCTTCTGTCCTCCACTTTGCTCTTCTGTCCTCCACTTTGCTCTTCTGTCCTCCACTTTGCTCTTCTGTCCTCCACTTTGCTCTTCTGTCCTCCACTTTGCTCTTTTGTCCTTCACTTTGCTCTTCTGTCCTCCACTTTGCTCTTCTGTCCTTCACTTTGCTCTTCTGTCCTCCACTTTGCTCTTCTGTCCTCCACTTTGCTCTTCTGTCCTTCACTTTGCTTTTCTGTCCTTCACTTTGCTCTTCTGTCCTCCACTTTGCTCTTCTGTCCTCCACTGGATCTTCTGTCCTCCACTTTCCTCTTCTGTCCTCCACTTTCCTCTTCTGTCCTCCACTTTCCTCTTCTGTCCTCCACTTTGCTCTTCTGTCCTTCACTTTGCTCTTCTGTCCTCCACTTTGCTCTTCTGTCCTCCACTTTGCTCTTCTGTCCTCCACTTTGCTCTTCTGTCCTCCACTTTGCTCTTCTGTCCTTCACTTTGCTCTTCTGTCCTTCACTTTGCTCTTCTGTCCTCCACTTTCCTCTTCTGTCCTCCACTTTGCTCTTCTGTCCTCCACTTTGCTCTTCTGTCCTCCACTGGATCTTCTGTCCTCCACTTTCCTCTTCTGTCCTCCACTTTCCTCTTCTGTCCTCCACTTTGCTCTTCTGTCCTCCACTTTGCTCTTCTGTCCTCCACTTTGCTCTTCTGTCCTCCACTGGATCTTCTGTCCTCCACTTTGCTCTTCTGTCCTCCACTTTCCTCTTCTGTCCTCCACTTTCCTCTTCTGTCCTCCACTTTGCTCTTCTGTCCTCCACTGGATCTTCTGTCCTCCACTTTCCTCTTCTGTCCTCCACTTTGCTCTTCTGTCCTCCACTTTGCTCTTCTGTCCTCCACTTTGCTCTTCTGTCCTCCACTGGATCTTCTGTCCTCCACTTTCCTCTTCTGTCCTCCACTTTCCTCTTCTGTCCTCCACTTTGCTCTTCTGTCCTCCACTTTGCTCTTCTGTCCTCCACTTTGCTCTTCTGTCCTCCACTGGATCTTCTGTCCTCCACTTTGCTCTTCTGTCCTCCACTTTGCTCTTCTGTCCTCCACTTTGCTCTTCTGTCCTCCACTTTCCTCTTCTGTCCTCCACTTTCCTCTTCTGTCCTCCACTTTGCTCTTCTGTCCTCCACTTTGCTCTTCTGTCCTCCACTGGATCTTCTGTCCTCCACTTTGCCCTTTTGTCCTCCACTTTCCTCTTCTGTCCTCCACTTTCCTCTTCTGTCCTCCACTTTGCTCTTCTGTCCTCCACTTTGCTCTTCTGTCCTCCACTTTGCTCTTCTGTCCTCCACTTTGCTCTTCTGTCCTCCACTTTGCCCTTCTGTCCTCCACTTTGCCCTTCTGTCCTCCACTTTGCTCTTCTGTCCTTCACTTTGCTCTTCTGTCCTCCACTTTCCTCTTCTGTCCTCCACTTTGCTCTTCTGTCCTCCACTTTGCTCTTCTGTCCTCCACTTTGCTCTTCTGTCCTCCACTTTGCTCTTCTGTCCTCCACTTTGCTCTTCTGTCCTCCACTGGATCTTCTGTCCTCCACTTTGCTCTTCTGTCCTCCACTTTGCTCTTCTGTCCTCCACTTTGCTCTTCTGTCCTCCACTGGATCTTCTGTCCTCCACTTTCCTCTTCTGTCCTCCACTTTCCTCTTCTGTCCTCCACTTTGCTCTTCTGTCCTCCACTTTGCTCTTCTGTCCTCCACTTTGCTCTTCTGTCCTCCACTGGATCTTCTGTCCTCCACTTTGCTCTTCTGTCCTCCACTTTGCTCTTCTGTCCTCCACTTTGCTCTTCTGTCCTCCACTTTCCTCTTCTGTCCTCCACTTTGCTCTTCTGTCCTCCACTTTGCTCTTCTGTCCTCCACTTTGCTCTTCTGTCCTCCACTGGATCTTCTGTCCTCCACTTTGCCCTTTTGTCCTCCACTTTCCTCTTCTGTCCTCCACTTTCCTCTTCTGTCCTCCACTTTGCTCTTCTGTCCTCCACTTTGCTCTTCTGTCCTCCACTTTGCTCTTCTGTCCTCCACTTTGCCCTTCTGTCCTCCACTTTGCCCTTCTGTCCTCCACTTTGCTCTTCTGTCCTTCACTTTGCTCTTCTGTCCTCCACTTTGCTCTTCTGTCCTCCACTTTGCTCTTCTGTCCTCCACTGGATCTTCTGTCCTCCACTTTGCTCTTCTGTCCTCCACTTTGCTCTTCTGTCCTCCACTTGCTCTTCTGTCCTCCACTTTGCTCTTCTGTCCTCCACTTTGCTCTTCTGTCCTTCACTTTGCTCTTCTGTCCTCCACTTTGCTCTTCTGTCCTCCACTTTGCTCTTCTGTCCTCCACTTTGCTCTTCTGTCCTCCACTTTACTCTTCTGTCCTCCACTGGATCTTCTGTCCTCCACTGGATCTTCTGTCCTCCACTTTGCTCTTCTGTCCTCCACTTTGCTCTTCTGTCCTCCACTTGCTCTTCTGTCCTCCACTTTGCTCTTCTGTCCTCCACTTTGCTCTTCTGTCCTTCACTTTGCTCTTCTGTCCTCCACTTTGCTCTTCTGTCCTCCACTTTGCTCTTCTGTCCTCCACTTTGCTCTTCTGTCCTCCACTGGCTCTTCTGTCCTCCACTTTGCTCTTCTGTCCTCCACTTTGCTCTTCTGTCCTCCACTTTGCTCTTCTGTCCTCCACTTTGCTCTTCTGTCCTCCACTGGCTCTTCTGTCCTCCACTTTGCTCTTCTGTCCTCCACTTTGCTCTTCTGTCCTCCACTTTGCTCTTCTGTCCTCCACTTTGCTCTTCTGTCCTCCACTGGCTCTTCTGTCCTCCACTTTGCTGTTCTGTCCTCCACTTTGCTCTTCTGTCCTCCACTTTGCTCTTCTGTCCTTCACTTTGCTCTTCTGTCCTCCACTTTGCTCTTCTGTCCTCCACTTTGCTCTTCTGTCCTCCACTTTGCTCTTCTGTCCTCCACTTTGCTCTTCTGTCCTCCACTTTACTCTTCTGTCCTTCACTTTGCTCTTCTGTCCTCCACTTTGCTCTTCTGTCCTCCACTTTGCTCTTCTGTCCTCCACTGGCTCTTCTGTCCTTCACTTTGCTCTTCTGTCCTCCACTTTGCTCTTCTGTCCTCCACTTTGCTCTTCTGTCCTCCACTTTGCTCTTCTGTCCTCCACTTTGCTCTTCTGTCCTCCACTGGCTCTTCTGTCCTCCACTGGCTCTTCTGTCCTTCACTTTGCTCTTCTGTCCTCCACTTTGCTCTTCTGTCCTCCACTTTGCTCTTCTGTCCTCCACTTTGCTCTTCTGTCCTCCACTTTGCTCTTCTGTCCTCCACCTCCACTTTGCTCTTCTGTCCTCCACTTTGCTCTTCTGTCCTCCACTTTGCTCTTCTGTCCTCCACTTTGCTCTTCTGTCCTTCACTTTGCTCTTCTGTCCTCCACTTTGCTCTTCTGTCCTTCACTTTGCTCTTCTGTCCTCCACTTTGCTCTTCTGTCCTCCACTTTGCTCTTCTGTCCTTCACTGGCTCTTCTGTCCTCCACTGGCTCTTCTGTCCTTCACTTTGCTCTTCTGTCCTCCACTTTGCTCTTCTGTCCTCCACTTTGCTCTTCTGTCCTTCACTTTGCTCTTCTGTCCTCCACTTTGCTCTTCTGTCCTCCACTTTGCTCTTCTGTCCTCCACTTTGCTCTTCTGTCCTCCACTTTGCTCTTCTGTCCTCCACCTCCACTTTGCTCTTCTGTCCTCCACTTTGCTCTTCTGTCCTTCACTGGCTCTTCTGTCCTCCACTTTACTCTTCTGTCCTTCACTTTGCTCTTCTGTCCTCCACTTTGCTCTTCTGTCCTCCACTTTGCTCTTCTGTCCTCCACTTTGCTCTTCTGTCCTTCACTTTGCTCTTCTGTCCTCCACTTTGCTCTTCTGTCCTCCACTTTGCTCTTCTGTCCTTCACTTTGCTCTTCTGTCCTCCACTTTGCTCTTCTGTCCTCCACTTTGCTCTTCTGTCCTTCACTGGCTCTTCTGTCCTCCACTGGCTCTTCTGTCCTTCACTTTGCTCTTCTGTCCTCCACTTTGCTCTTCTGTCCTCCACTTTGCTCTTCTGTCCTTCACTTTGCTCTTCTGTCCTCCACTTTGCTCTTCTGTCCTCCACTTTGCTCTTCTGTCCTCCACTTTGCTCTTCTGTCCTCCACTTTGCTCTTCTGTCCTCCACCTCCACTTTGCTCTTCTGTCCTCCACTTTGCTCTTCTGTCCTTCACTGGCTCTTCTGTCCTCCACTTTACTCTTCTGTCCTTCACTTTGCTCTTCTGTCCTCCACTTTGCTCTTCTGTCCTCCACTTTGCTCTTCTGTCCTCCACTTTGCTCTTCTGTCCTTCACTTTGCTCTTCTGTCCTCCACTTTGCTCTTCTGTCCTCCACTTTGCTCTTCTGTCCTTCACTTTGCTCTTCTGTCCTCCACTTTGCTCTTCTGTCCTCCACTTTGCTCTTCTGTCCTTCACTGGCTCTTCTGTCCTCCACTGGCTCTTCTGTCCTTCACTTTGCTCTTCTGTCCTCCACTTTGCTCTTCTGTCCTCCACTTTGCTCTTCTGTCCTCCACTTTGCTCTTCTGTCCTCCACCTCCACTTTGCTCTTCTGTCCTCCACTTTGCTCTTCTGTCCTTCACTGGCTCTTCTGTCCTCCACTTTACTCTTCTGTCCTTCACTTTGCTCTTCTGTCCTCCACTTTGCTCTTCTGTCCTCCACTTTGCTCTTCTGTCCTCCACTTTGCTCTTCTGTCCTTCACTTTGCTCTTCTGTCCTCCACTTTGCTCTTCTGTCCTCCACTTTGCTCTTCTGTCCTTCACTTTGCTCTTCTGTCCTCCACTTTGCTCTTCTGTCCTCCACTTTGCTCTTCTGTCCTTCACTGGCTCTTCTGTCCTCCACTGGCTCTTCTGTCCTTCACTTTGCTCTTCTGTCCTCCACTTTGCTCTTCTGTCCTCCACTTTGCTCTTCTGTCCTTCACTTTGCTCTTCTGTCCTCCACTTTGCTCTTCTGTCCTCCACTTTGCTCTTCTGTCCTCGGGTATAACTGGGGGCGCCACCTTTTCTTCAAGCCGAACCCCAACACTTTAGCGGCCCGGGACACCTTTGGGCGCCCCCTAGGAGAGCAGTAATGCGGTGCGCATAGCGCGCCGCAGCGATCAGTGGGTGTGGCCAGATTTCTCTTGCTGACATCACCGGCCTGCCAATCAGTGATGCCGAACCTGCCCCCCAAACAGCGACCAACAGCCTCCCGGGTGGCAACAGATTTGTGTGACTATCTTGGTTACTCGGGGAGCCACAGCCCAGTCCGTATAATGTGTCCGGGTTTCAGTCCGCCTGAAACCCGGACACACGATTCAAAACCCAGACTGTCTGCCTGAAACCCGGACACAAGATTCAAAACCCAGACTGTCTGCCTGAAACCCGGACACAAGATTCAAAACCCGGACTGTCTGCCTGAAACCCGGACACAAGATTCAAAACCCAGACTGTCTGCCTGAAACCCGGACACAAGATTCAAAACCCGGACTGTCTGCCTGAAACCCGGACACACGATTCAAAACCCAGACTGTCTGCCTGAAACCCGGACACAAGATTCAAAACCCAGACTGTCTGCCTGAAACCCGGACACAAGATTCAAAACCCGGACTGTCTGCCTGAAACCCGGACACAAGATTCAAAACCCAGACTGTCTGCCTGAAACCCGGACACAAGATTCAAAACCCAGACTGTCTGCCTGAAACCCGGACACAAGATTCAAAACCCGGACTGTCTGCCTGAAACCCGGACACAAGATTCAAAACCCAGACTGTCTGCCTGAAACCCGGACACAAGATTCAAAACCCGGACTGTCTGCCTGAAACCCGGACACACGATTCAAAACCCAGACTGTCTGCCTGAAACCCGGACACAAGATTCAAAACCCGGACTGTCTGCCTGAAACCCGGACACACGATTCAAAACCCAGACTGTCTGCCTGAAACCCGGACACAAGATTCAAAACCCAGACTGTCTGCCTGAAACCCGGACACAAGATTCAAAACCCGGACTGTCTGCCTGAAACCCGGACACACGATTCAAAACCCAGACTGTCTGCCTGAAACCCGGACACACGATTCAAAACCCAGACTGTCTGCCTGAAACCCGGACACAAGATTCAAAACCCAGACTGTCTGCCTGAAACCCGGACACAAGATTCAAAACCCGGACTGTCTGCCTGAAACCCGGACACACGATTCAAAACCCAGACTGTCTGCCTGAAACCCGGACACAAGATTCAAAACCCGGACTGTCTGCCTGAAACCCGGACACACGATTCAAAACCCAGACTGTCTGCCTGAAACCCGGACACACGATTCAAAACCCAGACTGTCTGCCTGAAACCCGGACACAAGATTCAAAACCCGGACTGTCTGCCTGAAACCCGGACACACGATTCAAAACCCAGACTGTCTGCCTGAAACCCGGACTCAAGATTCAAAACCCAGACTGTCTGCCTGAAACCCGGACACAAGATTCAAAACCCAGACTGTCTGCCTGAAACCCGGACACAAGATTCAAAACCCGGACTGTCTGCCTGAAACCCGGACACACGATTCAAAACCCAGACTGTCTGCCTGAAACCCGGACACAAGATTCAAAACCCAGACTGTCTGCCTGAAACCCGGACACAAGATTCAAAACCCGGACTGTCTGCCTGAAACCCGGACACACGATTCAAAACCCAGACTGTCTGCCTGAAACCCGGACACAAGATTCAAAACCCGGACTGTCTGCCTGAAACCCGGACACACGATTCAAAACCCAGACTGTCTGCCTGAAACCCGGACACACGATTCAAAACCCAGACTGTCTGCCTGAAACCCGGACACAAGATTCAAAACCCGGACTGTCTGCCTGAAACCCGGACACACGATTCAAAACCCAGACTGTCTGCCTGAAACCCGGACACAAGATTCAAAACCCAGACTGTCTGCCTGAAACCCGGACACAAGATTCAAAACCCGGACTGTCTGCTTGAAACCCGGACACAAGATTCAAAACCCAGACTGTCTGCCTGAAACCCGGACACACGATTCAAAACCCAGACTGTCTGCCTGAAACCCGGACACACGATTCAAAACCCAGACTGTCTGCCTGAAACCCGGACACACGATTCAAAACCCAGACTGTCTGCCTGAAACCCGGACACACGATTCAAAACCCGGACTGTCTGCCTGAAACCCGGACACACGATTCAAAACCCAGACTGTCTGCCTGAAACCCGGACACAAGATTCAAAACCCGGACTGTCTGCCTGAAACCCGGACACACGATTCAAACCCCGGACTGTCTGCCTGAAACCCGGACACACGATTCAAAACCCAGACTGTCTGCCTGAAACCCGGACACAAGATTCAAAACCCAGACTGTCTGCCTGAAACCCGGACACACGATTCAAAACCCGGACTGTCTGCCTGAAACCCGGACACAAGATTCAAAACCCGGACTGTCTGCCTGAAACCCGGACACAAGATTCAAAACCCGGACTGTCTGCATGAAACCCAGACACAAGATTCAAAACCCGGACTGTCTGCCTGAAACCCGGACACACGATTCAAAACCCGGACTGTCTGCCTGAAACCCGGACACACGATTCAAAACCCAGACTGTCTGCCTGAAACCCGGACACAAGATTCAAAACCCAGACTGTCTGCCTGAAACCCGGACACACGATTCAAAACCCGGACTGTCTGCCTGAAACCCGGACACAAGATTCAAAACCCGGACTGTCTGCCTGAAACCCGGACACAAGATTCAAAACCCGGACTGTCTGCATGAAACCCGGACACAAGATTCAAAACCCGGACTGTCTGCCTGAAACCCGGACACACGATTCAAAACCCGGACTGTCTGCCTGAAACCCGGACACACGATTCAAAACCCGGACTGTCTGCCTGAAACCCGGACACACGATTCAAAACCCGGACTGTCTGCCTGAAACCCGGACACACGATTCAAAACCCGGACTGTCTGCCTGAAACCCGGACACAAGATTCAAAACCCGGACTGTCTGCCTGAAACCCGGACACAAGATTCAAAACCCGGACTGTCTGCCTGAAACCCGGACACACGATTCAAAACCCGGACTGTCTGCCTGAAACCCGGACACAAGATTCAAAACCCGGACTGTCTGCCTGAAACCCGGACACAAGATTCAAAACCCGGACTGTCCGCCTGAAACCCAGACACAAGATTCAAAACCCGGACTGTCTGCCTGAAACCTGGACACAAGATTCAAAACCCGGACTGTCTGCCTGAAACCCGGACACAAGATTCAAAACCCGGACTGTCTGCCTGAAACCCGGACACACGATTCAAAACCCGGACTGTCTGCCTGAAACCTGGACACAAGATTCAAAACCCGGACTGTCTGCCTGAAACCCGGACACAAGATTCAAAACCCGGACTGTCTGCCTGAAACCCGGACACAAGATTCAAAACCCGGACTGTCTGCCTGAAACCCGGACACAAGATTCAAAACCCGGACTGTCTGCCTGAAACCCGGACACACAATTCAAAACCCGGACTGTCTGCCTGAAACCCGGGCACGTGATTCAAAACCCAGACTGTCTGCCTGAAACCCGGACACACGATTCAAAACCCGGACTGTCTGCCTGAAACCCGGACACACGATTCAAAACCCGGACTGTCTGCATGAATCCCAGACACACGATTCAAAACCCGGACTGTCTGCCTGAAACCCGGACACACGATTCAAAACCCGGACTGTCTGCCTGAAACCCGGACACATGATTCAAAACCCGGACTGTCTGCATGAAACCCGGACTGTCTGCATGAATCCCGGACACACGATTCAAAACCCGGACTGTCTGCATGAATCCCGGACACACGATTCAAAACCCAGACTGTCTGCCTGAAACCCGGACACACGATTCAAAACCCGGACTGTCTGCCTGAAACCCGGACACACGATTCAAAACCCGGACTGTCTGCCTGAAACCCGGACACACGATTCAAAACCCGGACTGTGTGCCTGAAACCCGGACACACGATTCAAAACCCGGACTGTCTGCCTGAAACCCGGACACACGATTCAAAACCCGGACTGTCTGCCTGAAACCCGGACACACGATTCAAAACCCGGACTGTCTGCCTGAAACCCGGACACACGATTCAAAACCCGGACTGTCTGCCTGAAACCCGGACACACGATTCAAAACCCGGACTGTCTGCATGAATCCCGGACACACGATTCAAAACCCGGACTGTCTGCATGAAACCCGGACACACGATTTAAAACCCGGACTGTCTGCCTGAAACCCGGACACATGATTCAAAACCCGGACTGTCTGCATGAAACCTGGACACACGATTCAAAACCCGGACTGTCTGCCTGAAACCCGGACACACGATTCAAAACCCGGACTGTCTGCCTGAAACCCGGACACACGATTTAAAACCCGGACTGTCTGCCTGAAACCCAGACACACGATTCAAAACCCGGACTGTCTGCATGAATCCTGGACACACGATTCAAAACCCGGACTGTCTGCCTGAAACCTGGACACACGATTCAAAACCCGGACTGTCTGCCTGAAACCCGGACACACGATTCAAAACCCGGACTGTCTGCATGAATCCCGGACACACGATTCAAAACCCAGACTGTCTGCCTGAAACCCGGACACACGATTCAAAACCTGGACTGTCTGCCTGAAACCCGGACACACGATTCAAAACCCAGACTGTCTGCATGAATCCCGGACACACGATTCAAAACCCGGACTGTCTGCCTGAAACCCGGACACACGATTCAAAACCCGGACTGTCTGCCTGAAACCCGGACACGATTCAAAACCCAGACTGTCTGCCTGAAACCCGGACAAACGATTCAAAACCCGGACTGTCTGCATGAAACCGGGACACACGATTCAAAACCCGGACTGTCTGCCTGAAACCCGGACACACGATTCAAAACCCGGACTGTCTGCATGAATCCCGGACACACGATTCAAAACCCGGACACACGATTCAAAACCCGGACTGTCTGCATGAAACCCAGACACACAATTCAAAACCCGGACTGTCTGCCTGAAACCCGGACACACGATTCAAAACCCGGACTGTCTGCATGAAACCCGGACACACGATTCAAAACCCGGACTGTCTGCATGAAACCCGGACACACGATTCAAAACCCGGACTGTCTGCATGAAACCCGGACACAAGATTCAAAACCTGGACTGTCTGCCTGAAACCCGGACACACGATTCAAAACCCGGACTGTCTGCATGAAACCCGGACACACGATTCAAAACCCGGACTGTCTGCATGAAACCCGGACACACGATTCAAAACCCAGACTGTCTGCATGAAACCCGGACACACGATTCAAAACCCGGACTGTCTGCCTGAAACCCGGACACACGATTCAAAACCCGGACTGTCTGCCTGAAACCCGGACACACGATTCAAAACCCGGACTGTCTGCCTGAAACCCGGACACACGATTCAAAACCTGGACTGTCTGCCTGAAACCCGGACACACGATTCAAAACCCGGACTGTCTGCATGAATCCCGGACACACGATTCAAAACCCGGACTGTCTGCCTGAAACCCGGACACACGATTCAAAACCCGGACTGTCTGCCTGAAACCCGGACACATGATTCAAAACCCGGACTGTCTGCATGAATCCCGGACACACGATTCAAAACCCGGACTGTCTGCCTGAAACCCGGACACACGATTCAAAACCCGGACTGTCTGCCTGAAACCCGGACACACGATTCAAAACCTGGACTGTCTGCATGAAACCCGGACACACGATTCAAAACCCGGACTGTCTGCCTGAAACCCGGACACACGATTCAAAACCCGGACTGTCTGCCTGAAACCCGGACACACGATTCAAAACCCAGACTGTCTGCCTGAAACCCGGACACACGATTCAAAACCCGGACTGTCTGCATGAATCCCAGACACACGATTCAAAACCCGGACTGTCTGCCTGAAACCCGGACACATGATTCAAAACCCGGACTGTCTGCCTGAAACCCGGACACACGATTCAAAACCCGGACTGTCTGCATGAATCCCGGACACACGATTCAAAACCCGGACTGTCTGCCTGAAACCCAGACACACGATTCAAAACCTGGACTGTCTGCCTGAAACCCAGACACACGATTCAAAACCCGGACTGTCTGCCTGAAACCCGGACACACGATTCAAAACCCAGACTGTCTGCCTGAAACCCGGACACACGATTCAAAACCCGGACTGTCTGCATGAATACCGGACTGTCTGCCTGAAACCCGGACACATGATTCAAAACCCGGACTGTCTGCCTGAAACCCGGACACACGATTCAAAACCCGGACTGTCTGCATGAATCCCGGACACACGATTTAAAACCCGGACTGTCTGCCTGAAACCCGGACACACGATTCAAAACCCGGACTGTCTGCCTGAAACCCGGACACATGATTCAAAACCCGGACTGTCTGCATGAAACCCGGACACACGATTCAAAACCCGGACTGTCTGCATGAAACCCGGACACACGATTCAAAACCCGGACTGTCTGCCTAAAACCCGGACACACGATTCAAAACCCGGACTGTCTGCCTGAAACCCGGACACACGATTCAAAACCCGGACTGTCTGCATGAATCCCGGACACACGATTCAAAACCCGGACTGTCTGCCTGAAACCCGGACACACGATTCAAAACCTGGACTGTCTGCCTGAAACCCGGACACACGATTCAAAACCCGGACTGTCTGCATGAATCCCGGACACACGATTCAAAACCCGGACTGTCTGCCTGAAACCCGGACACACGATTCAAAACCCGGACTGTCTGCCTGAAACCCGGACACACGATTCAAAACCCGGACTGTCTGACTGAAACCCGGACACACGATTCAAAACCTGGACTGTCTGCATGAAACCCGCACACACGATTCAAAACCCGGACTGTCTGCCTGAAACCCGGACACACGATTCAAAACCCGGACTGTCTGCATGAAACCCGGACACACGATTCAAAACCCGGACTGTCTGCCTGAAACCCGGACACACGATTCAAAACCCGGACTGTCTGCCTGAAACCCGGACACACGATTCAAAACCCGGACTGTCTGCATGAATCCCGGACACACGATTCAAAACCCGGACTGTCTGCATGAATCCCGGACACTCGATTCAAAACCCGGACTGTCTGCCTGAAACCCGGACACACGATTCAAAACCCGGACTGTCTGCATGAATCCCGGACACACGATTCAAAACCCGGACTGTCTGCATGAATCCCGGAAACACGATTCAAAACCCAGACTGTCTGCATGAATCCCGGACACACGATTCAAAACCCGGACTGTCTGCCTGAAACCCGGACACACGATTCAAAACCCGGACTGTCTGCCTGAAACCCGGACACACGATTCAAAACCCGGACTGTCTGCCTGAAACCCGGACGCACGATTCAAAACCCGGACGCACGATTCAAAACCCGGACTGTCTGCCTGAATCCCGGACGCACGATTCAAAACCCGGACTGTCTGCCTGAAACCCGGACACACAATTCAAAACCCGGACTGTCTGCATGAATCCCGGACACACGATTCAAAACCCAGACTGTCTGCATGAAACCCGGACACACGATTCAAAACCCGGACTGTCTGCCTGAAACCCGGACACACGATTCAAAACCCGGACTGTCTGCCTGAAACCCGGACACACGATTCAAAACCCGGGCTGTCTGCATGAATCCCGGACACACGATTCAAAACCCGGACTGTCTGCCTGAAACCCGGACACACGATTCAAAACCCGGACTGTCTGCCTGAAACCCGGACACACGATTCAAAACCCGGACTGTCTGCCTGAAACCCGGACACACGATTTAAAACCCAGACTGTCTGCCTGAAACCCGGACACACGATTCAAAACCCGGACTGTCTGCCTGAAACCCGGACTGTCTGCATGAATCCCGGACACATGATTCAAAACCCGGACTGTCTGCCTGAAACCCGGACACACGATTCAAAACCCGGACTGTCTGCATGAATCCTGGACACACGATTCAAAACCCGGACTGTCTGCATGAAACCCGGACACACGATTCAAAACCCGGACTGTCTGCCTGAAACCCGGACACACGATTCAAAACCCGGACTGTCTGCCTGAAACCCGGACACACGATTCAAAACCCGGACTGTCTGCCTGAATCCCGGACGCACGATTCAAAACCCGGACTGTCTGCCTGAAACCCGGACACACGATTCAAAACCCGGACTGTCTGCATGAATCCCGGACACACGATTCAAAACCCGGACTGTCTGCATGAAACCCGGACACACGATTCAAAACCCGGACTGTCTGCCTGAAACCCGGACACACGATTCAAAACCCGGACTGTCTGCCTGAAACCCGGACACACGATTCAAAACCCGGGCTGTCTGCATGAATCCCGGACACACGATTCAAAACCCGGACTGTCTGCCTGAAACCCGGACACACGATTCAAAACCCGGACTGTCTGCCTGAAACCCGGACACACAATTCAAAACCCGGACTGTCTGCCTGAAACCCGGACACACGATTCAAAACCCGGACTGTCTGCCTGAAACCCGGACACACGATTCAAAACCCGGACTGTCTGCCTGAAACCCGGACACACGATTCAAAACCCGGACTGTCTGCATGAATCCCAGACACACGATTCAAAACCCGGACTGTCTGCCTGAAACCCGGACACACGATTCAAAACCTGGACTGTCTGCCTGAAACCCGGACACACGATTCAAAACCCGGACTGTCTGCCTGAAACCCGGACACACGATTCAAAACCCGGACTGTCTGCATGAATCCCAGACACACGATTCAAAACCCGGACTGTCTGCCTGAAACCCGGACACACGATTCAAAACCCAGACTGTCTGCATGAATCCCGGACACACGATTCAAAACCCGGACTGTCTGCATGAATCCTGGACACACGATTCAAAACCCGGACTGTCTGCATGAAACCCGGACACACGATTCAAAACCCGGACTGTCTGCCTGAAACCCGGACACACGATTCAAAACCCGGACTGTCTGCCTGAAACCCGGACACACGATTCAAAACCCGGACTGTCTGCCTGAATCCCGGACGCACGATTCAAAACCCGGACTGTCTGCCTGAAACCCGGACACACGATTCAAAACCCGGACTGTCTGCATGAAACCCGGACACACGATTCAAAACCCGGACTGTCTGCATGAAACCCGGACACACGATTCAAAACCCGGACTGTCTGCCTGAAACCCGGACACACGATTCAAAACCCGGACTGTCTGCCTGAAACCCGGACACACGATTCAAAACCCGGGCTGTCTGCATGAATCCCGGACACACGATTCAAAACCCGGACTGTCTGCCTGAAACCCGGACACACGATTCAAAACCCGGACTGTCTGCCTGAAACCCGGACACACAATTCAAAACCCGGACTGTCTGCCTGAAACCCGGACACACGATTCAAAACCCGGACTGTCTGCCTGAAACCCGGACACACGATTCAAAACCCGGACTGTCTGCCTGAAACCCGGACACACGATTCAAAACCCGGACTGTCTGCATGAATCCCAGACACACGATTCAAAACCCGGACTGTCTGCCTGAAACCCGGACACACGATTCAAAACCCGGACTGTCTGCCTGAAACCCGGACACACGATTCAAAACCCGGACTGTCTGCCTGAAACCCGGACACACGATTCAAAACCCGGACTGTCTGCATGAATCCCAGACACACGATTCAAAACCCGGACTGTCTGCCTGAAACCCGGACACACGATTCAAAACCCAGACTGTCTGCATGAATCCCGGACACACGATTCAAAACCCGGACTGTCTGCCTGAAACCCGGACACACGATTCAAAACCCAGACTGTCTGCATGAAACCCGGACACACGATTCAAAACCCAGACTGTCTGCATGAAACCCGGACAGGTGGCAACCCCAAGTATAACTGAAATAATGCCAATAAAGCAGAGCTTCTGGGTTCCTTATCACTTGTTTACCTGGCTATTAACTGCTTTGCAGAATAATTTTTACAGATTACACCCACACACTTCCTCCCCTCCCCTCTGTTCAGGTATATGGAGCTCAATCAGAAAGAGAGAGCCTGAAAGCAAACAACTTCTGCTCTCCCTGTAGGAAATCATAGCTCTCTGCAATGCGAGGTTTCATAGGTGTGCCGTGTAACCAGGGCCGCCATCAGGGGGGTACAGGCAGTACACCTGTAAGGGGCCCGGGTGGCAACCCCCCTTTTTATTTTATTTTTTTTTAAATTTCACAATTTTTTTTTTTCCTTTTTTTTTGTAAGGGGCCCAGAGGTGTCCCCAGGGCCCCGGATGGCAACCCCCCCCTTTTTTTTTTTTTTTTTTCTTTAATTCTTTTATTTATTTATTTTTCTAAGGGGCCCAGAGGTGCCCAGCGGCCCGGATGCCCACCCCCCTTGTTCATTTAAAAAAAATATATATATATATATTTTTTTTTTTCTTGTAAGGGGCCCAGAGGCCCGGAGGTCCCCAAGGGCCCAGATGGCGACCCCCCGACCTCAATAATTTGTGGCGGCAGCACCCCCCCCACTTCTCAATTCGTGGCACCCCCCCCCCGCTTCATAATTTTATAGCGGCAGCACCCCCCAAAATTCCTGATGGTGGCCCTGCGTGTAACACTTGGTTAACATGCCTACAGTACCTAGTGGAAAATCGGGCCCTGCCAATCACAGTGGTGGTCACATGATCAGCCTCCCCGGCGTTACATAACGAATGTTCGGATTCCTATACTTTAAGGGGGTGTATTTATGTTAAAAAAATGTGCTTGGCTCTCCATCCAGTAGAAAAGCTGGCCCATTTGTTCGGTGTCAGTGGAGCAAAATCCGATGTTCTCCCCACTGTGTACTCTACAGGTTGAATGTTATTCATTCATTCGTAGAAAAAAAAAAATGTTTCGGGAAAATAATGCATTATGGCCACTAGATGGAGCTGAGGATCATAGAGAATAAATACGTATTTTCTATGATCCTCGGCTCCATCTAGTGGCTGTAATGCAGTATTTTCTCCAGCAACACTTTGTTATTCATTCAATAACCACTTCCCGCCCGGTCAATAGCAAAATGACGTCCGGGAAGTGGTTTTGTTATCCTGACTGGGTGTCATATGACGTCCTGCAGGATAACAGCCGCGCCCGGGGGGGGGGGGGGGGGGCATGCATCGCGGCGATCGGTGGAGCGGTGTGTCAGTCTGACCCAAGAGAATCCGGCGGAGGGTCTTTACCATGTGATCAGCTGTGTCCAATCACGGCTGATCACAATGTAAACAACAGGAAGAGCCGCTGATCGGCTTTTCCTCACTTGCATCTGACAGACCCGAGTAAAGGAGAGCTGATCGGCGGCTCTCCTGACAGGGGGGGTTCGCGCTGATTGTTTATCAGGGCAGCCCCCCCCGCGCGGATGCCCACACTGGACCACCAGGGAAGCGGGCAACATGTGGATGGCCAGGTACAACCCTCATGGCCATCCACATGTTTTAAAACATGCCCAACATGTGCCAATCAGTGCCCACAAATGGGCACTGACTGGCACCATAATACCATAAAAAAGTGATGCCCAGCAATACACCACCAGTAATAACCAGTGCCACCCATCAGTGCCCATATGTGCCACCCATCAGTGCCCATCCATGCCCATCAGTGCCCAACTATCAGTGACCATCAGTGCCCATATGTGCCACCCATCAGTGCCCATCCATGCCCATCAGTGCCCAACTATTAGTGACCATCAGTGCCCATATGTGCCACCCATCAGTGCCCATCCATGCCCATCAGTGCCCACCTATCAGTGACCATCAGTGCCCATATGTGCCACCTATCAGTGCCCATCCATGCCCATCAGTGCCCAACTATCAGTGACCATCAGTGCCCATATGTGCCACCCATCAGTGCCCACCTATCAGTGACCATCAGTGCCCATATGTGCCACCTATCAGTGCCACCTTTAAATGCCCATCAGTGCCGCCTATCAGTGCTTATCAGTGCCACCTCATCGGTGCCGTCTTATCAGTGCCCGTCATTGAAGAAGAAAACTTATTTATTTACAAAAAAAATTAACAGAAACAAATAAAAAAAAAAATTTTTTCAAAATTTTTCGGTCTTTTTTTATTCGTTGCGCAAAAAATAAAACCTGCAGAGGCGATCAAATACCACCGAAAGAAATATCTATTTGTGGGGACAAAATGATAATGTTTGGGTACAGCGTAGCACGACCGCGCAATTGTCATTCTAATTGCGACAGCGCTGAAAGCTGAAAAATGGCCTGGGCAGGAAGGTGTGTAAGTGCCCCCCCCCCCGGTATTGAAGTGGTTAAAAAAATAAAAAAGTGTTGCTGGAGAAAATACCTCATTACAGCCACTAGAGGGAGCCGAGGATCATAGAAAATACGTATTTATTCTCTCTGATCCTCAGCTCCATCTAGTGGCCATAATGAATTATCTTCCCAAGGCATTTTCTATTTTTTTTTATTTTATGAATGAATAACATCTGATCTGTAAAAAGAATTTGAACATTTGCACAAATAACAAATAGGAAAGCAATTATTATTTTTTTTTTTAAATACACCGCTAAGTGAATTGAGTCATGTGATCCGTGATGATAAGATACAGCTAACTAGACATGTGTACTGCCGAAAAATTCGTTTGTTTTAGTTTCATTCGGTTTTTTTTTTTTGCTTTTTTCAGAAATTTAGGGAAATTAGAAAATTTGGAAATTTGATAATCCAAATTTTCAAATTTTAGAATCTCCGAACTTTTGAAATCGGAATTTTCGAATTTCCGATTTTTCGAATTTTTGAATTTCTGACTTTCGAATTTCTGACTTTCGAATTCTGAATTCTGAATTTTCAAATTTCCGAACTTTGAATTTTGGAATTTCGAATTTCCGCTTTTCAAATTTTCTAAATTTCAATATTCCGAAATTCTAATTTTCAAATTTCCAATTTCAGAAATTGAAAAATTCAGAAATTTCGGAATTAACGAATTTGTCAAAATTGGTTAAAGTAATTTGGAACAGAACGATCTGCACATGTCTCCAGCTAACCAATCAGCAGCTCTGTGAGATGAGATCAGTAAGGAAAAGATCTGTGGGATTGCTGGTACTTGTAGTTCCTCAGTCACAGGTGGCTGTAATATTATACTCCTCTCTGGCAGGATCTGCTGTATGTCATCGCCTACGGACCCTCCCAGGTCAAGCCGCCAGCCGTACAGATGCTCTTTCATTATTGGCCGAACTTGAAACCCCCGGGGGCCATCAGCGAATACCGCGGGCTGCAGTACACGGGTGAGATGAAAACATAAAACGCCTCCTTGGTAACGATCAATCAAAGCTGAGCTCCAGCAAAACCGCCAAATAACTGTCAGCAGATTTGTATCCCTGTCCATCCTGTCCTGAGATTTACACAGCTCTGCCACATAGCTCAGGAGACCGGATTCATGTACTCTGTAGTCACGTAACGCTTTCAGGTCTTGTCCCTCCCCCCCCCCCCCCCAGCCTGGGATTGGACAGTGAAAGGAGAAGCAGCGGACTGATGAGCTCATCTCTCTGTCACTCTGCTCTCTCCTTCTGTCAGCGTGCTACTTGTTAACTCTTGTCTATTTATCTGTTTAAAGGGTAATGCAGTATGGGCAGTGCATCTAGAGCCCCGGGCAAACATGCCAAACTCCGCCTCCCCCCTCCCCCCAAATGTATGCGCATTATATGTCATATACACTGAGTATAATCTGCATGCTCCCCCCCCCCAAGCATAAATCCCCCCCCCCCCCTCCTCCCAGTACAAATCTTTGCCCCCCCCCCCAAAAATATAATCCTCCTAGCACAAATCCTCTACCCCTTAAATTTCCCCTCCTAGTACACCCCCCCCCCCCCACACTTCAAATCCGCCCTCCCAGCACAAATCTCGCCCCCCCCCCCCCCATTTTGTTTTAATCCTCTACCACTAAAATTTCCCCTCCTAGTACACATCCCCCCCCCCCACACACACTTCAAATCCCCCTCTCAGCACAAATTTCCCTCAAATCCCCCCTCCCAGCACAAATCCCCCCCCCCCAAAAAAATAAACAAATCCCCAAATCCCCCTTGATAACCACTCTTAGTACCCCGACCTCAAATTTCCCCTTCAAACACAAATCTACCCCCCCCACCTCACATGATACCACAGTGCCGATCACAGCTGCCCCCCCTGCCCACCCCCCCTTATCCCGGCCCTGATTGTTAGCACATGCTCACTGCAACACAACCGATTGGTTCATCGCGCTGCTTCTTCCTCTCCTAGTCACAAGCTGGGGGGAGGGGGGGGGGGTTTAAAGAAAGGGGGTTGAATGATGCAGAATGTCAGACTGAGGACACCTAGTGGTGGAAAGGAAGCTCTGCAGGGGGACGGCTTTGGATTGAAGGTGATTATTGCTGTAAAATCTCCTTTCTTTTTCGTACATCACGGGACACAGAGCGACTTAGTCATTACTAATGGGTTATATAGATTACCTTCAGGTGTTGGCACTGGCCAATTCCAAACCGGAAGTACCCTCCCCTATATAAGCCCCTCCCACCCGGGAGCACCTCAGTTTTTTGCCAGTGTCTAAGGTGTTGGCCAAGAAGAAACATGTGTTTTTCACTGAGCTTGCGTACAGGTTCTTTTGGGCCTCAGTAAGCTATTCCGGATCCGACCAAAAAAGCTTCATAGCTAAACGGTCGGTACCCGGGCCTTGCAGCAGAAGAGCAAGGTTTTGCCTGTAATGCCTCTCTTAGGAGGGCTGGACCCTGGGATCCAGAGCTCTGGTCATACCCACGACCAAGATGTTGTCTGTGCAGGGTGCTATACAGGTCCAGGGGAGTGGAATCCTTGGGAACCCGGTCCCTGAAGGTTTAAATACAATGCCTGCCGTGATAGGTGAAGTTTGGGCTTTTGTGGACCAAACAAAGTCCTGCGGCGGGGAACAGGTAAGTGGGGGCCCCCAGGAACTTGGTTCTATTGGGGGACCCCCAAGCCTAATATGTCTTTCTGCCTGTTACCTAACGGTATTCCCGCTAATATCTGTGCATGCCTGTAACTACTGAAAATGTAAAATTTTAATAGTAGTCAAGAAAAAAAAAAAAAAAAGAGGACCGCGGTACCTGTGTTAAACCACTAGAGGCCGCTGTAGTCCATTTTTCTTGTCATGTGGATCTTTGGTTTTCTCAAGTCAAAAGATCCAGGCAGCTGGTAAGTTTCTCTGTGGGAATTCACTTCCTCTGCCCTGTTGCTGCGCTCATCCACCGCACAGGCCCTCCGGCAAAAAGGGCCCTGGCTCCTAGTCCCCTGTTGATTTCGAAAAGGGCGCCAATGGCGCACGGGCACGCGCGCGGGCGCGTGCACGCGCCTCCTATGAAAAAAAAGGGGCGGGGCGGGTGGATGACGCTCGATGCGCGCCGCGGCGCTTCTGCACATGTGCGGGCGTCCCAGCATGTATAAAGACACAGTACAAGTGTCAGCTGGATGCAAACAGAGCTAGCAACAAACAGTGGCACACAGAGGCGGTTGATGCAGGCATCCCCATAGAAAGGCACTTTAGTGGACACCAGCTGGTATATAGCAGCACCTGTGTTAGACTATTACCAGCAAAATTGGTGTATGACGACGGGAATACCTCAGCTTTGTGCTTAAAGGATATGTCGTCCAGACGCTCCGGAAATAAGTCTTCCAGGAAGCCAAAGGGGTCTCCATCGGGCTCTGAGGATATTGGGCATGCTTGTACTGCACCAATCTCCCCTGAGAATGCAGAGGTCAGTAGCCGTAGAAACCCCGCAGGAATGCCTGGTGCTGCGGCTGTCCCCAGTCCACCTGCTCCTGTATATATAACAGAGGAGGTTTTATCCTCAACTCTGGGAGGATTGGAAGAGAGATTAACAGCATTGATCGCTGCTTCCCTGTCACAGGAAAAGCGTGTCCGATCTCCGTCTCCTCCTTCAGAGTGCCTGTTAGTGGAGGAACAGCCCCACACAGAGATCGACCTACCTGAAGGGGATCAGGATGAGGTTGATTCAGTTATGGAGGAATCAACAGTGGAAGAACCTTTCTCAGCTTCTCAGGCTGAAAGATTATGGGTTCAGTCTCTGACTAACATGGTCCGATCAGCATTTAAAATGCCTCTGGCGGAACCACCATCCACTACGGTTTCCTCGCTGGGGTCGCTAAAAGCTCCCCAGGCGGTCTGTTCCTTCCCAATCCACCCTTTATTAGAAGGGCTTATTTACCAGGATTGGGAGCATCCTGATAAAATATTTGCTCCCCCAAAGATTTCCGGTGATCTATCCCATGGAGGATAAGTTCATAAGAAAATGGAGGGTCCCTACAGTGGACGCAGCCATCTCTTCTGTTAACAAATCACTGACATGTCCAGTAGATAATGTTCCAATGTTCAAAGACCCAATAGATAAAAAATTGGAGTCTTTACTAAAATCTGCTTTCTCTACAGCAAGCATGGTGACACAACCTGCGGTAGCAGCGATTGGAGTCTGCCAAGCAGTGAAAGATCAGTTGAAACAAGTCTTAAGGGACTTACCAGATCAGCAGGCTCTTGCCCTAGCTGACCTGCCTAGAGCCTTGTGTTTTGCGGTGGACGCCATAAAGGATACAATCCAACAGGCCTCCCGCTTTACGCTGTCTATAGTACATATGCGTAGGCTTCTGTGGCTCAAAAACTGGTCTGCTGAAGCTCCCTGTAAAAGACTGCTGGTTAGCTTCCCATTTCATGGAGAACGCTTATTTGGAGAAGATCTGGACAAATATATCCAGAAAATTTCTGCCGGTAAAAGTTCACTCTTGCCGGTTAAGAACAAGGGTAGAAGTCCTTCTTTTAAGAGGCCTACTTCTCCAGTCCCTGGCACATCGGCTGTGAAACAGTTCCGACGGCCTCCGCGGTCAAATTCAGGGGGCAGAAATCAGGGACAATCACAGGGTAACAAGAAGCCCTGGGTCAAGAGAGGTACAAAACCTCCCCCCAAGGCATGAAGCGTTGCCCTTACTCAATCGGGTGGGGGGAAGGCTTCAGTTGTTCACAGAGACCTGGCGGGACACCATCAGAGACAGATGGGTGATCTCCGCAGTAAGTCTGGGATACAAGCTGGAGTTAAAAGGCACTCCTCCTGCCCATTTTATGAGGTCAAACGTGCCAAGCGATCCCCAGAAGAGAGGATCCCTCCTTCTGGCACTAGAACAACTATTGCTCCAAGGTGTAATCATGAAGGTTCCCCTGGAAGAAAGCGGATTCGGGTTTTACTCGAACCTTTTCACAGTCCCCAAACCAAATGGGGACGTGAGGCCCATATTAAATCTAAAAGGGCTAAACAAGTTCCTAAATATCAGGACTTTTCGGATGGAGTCGATCCGATCGGTGGCCACCGCCCTACAAGGGCAGGAATGGCTAGCCTCGATCGACATAAAGGATGCTTATCTGCATATTCCCATCTTTCCGGCCCACCAGAAATTTCTACGCTTTGCAGTAGAAGGGCGCCATTTTCAGTTCAGAGCCTTACCTTTCGGTCTGGCCACAGCACCACGAGTGTTCACAAAAATTCTGGCCCCATTATTGGCCAAACTAAGAACACAGGGTGTAACGATAATGGCATATCTAGACGACCTGCTACTAATAGACCACTCAGTGGAAAAGCTGGAAGTAGCTATTCACAAGACAATCAAGTATCTGGAATATCACGGTTGGATTATCAACCGGGACAAGTCAGCTCTAAGACCAGTCAAAAGTCTGGAATACTTAGGGCTAAGGCTGGATTCAAATCAGAGAAAGATTTTCTTACCTCCAGAGAAGGTGTCGTCTTTAAAAGATTTGACCCACTTAGTGGGTACAAAAAGAAAACCATCCATACGCCTCTGCATGAGGCTGCTGGGAAAAATGGTGGCTTCATTCGAAGCGGTACCCTACGGTCAATTCCATTCAAGGAATTTGCAAAGGGCCATACTGTCAGCCTGGAACAAAAAAGTTCAGGCTTTAGACTTACCAATGTCCCTGTCCCCTTCCGTTCGCAAGAGCCTCCATTGGTGGTTGGTGCCCCAGAATCTGGAAAAAGGGAAACCCTTCAGTCCGGTTTCTTGGAAGGTGGTCACTACAGATGCCAGCCTTATAGGCTGGGGGGCAGTACTGGAGCAATGGTCTCTCCAGGGCAAGTGGTCAGAAGCAGAAAAGGCCCTGCCCATCAATCTCTTAGAGATACGAGCAGCCCGGTATGCCCTAGTAGCATGGACATCCAAACTCCAAGGGTCCCCTGTCAGAATTCAATCAGACAATGCCACAGCAGTGGCATATATCAATCATCAGGGGGGCACCAGGAGTCGTGCAGCCCAGAGGGAAGCGAATTGCATTCTGGAGTGGGCAGAAAAATATGTCCCGGCCATATCCGCGGTTTTCATCCCAGGAGTGGAAAATTGGAGAGCGGACTTTCTAAGTCGCCAACAATTATGCCCGGGGGAATGGTCTCTTCACCCCGAGGTTTTCCAGGCAATATGCCAGCGGTGGGGAACACCGGATGTAGATCTGCTAGCATCCAGATTCAACGCAAAGGTGGACAGGTTTGTCTCTCGGACAAGGGATCCCCTAGCTTGCGGCTCGGATGCCCTAGTGTTCCCTTGGGATCAGTTCAAGCTGATATATGCATTCACACCGCCACAATTGTTACCTCGATTACTCCGCAGAATCAGGGTAGAAAAGAAACCAGTGATTCTGGTGGCTCCAGCGTGGCCCCGAAGGGCATGGTACGCGGAGATTGTAAAAATGTCAGTGAGGAGTCCTTGGACCCTCCCACATCGTCCGGACCTGCTTTCGCAAGGACCGATATACCACCCTTCCTTACCAGCCCTAGGTTTGACGGCCTGGCTATTGAAGCCCACATTCTAAAAAAGAGAGGGCTCTCTAATTCTGTGGTATCTACCATGATCAATGCCAGGAAGCCGGTATCCAGGCAGATCTACTATAGAATCTGGAAGGCGTACATCGCCTGGTGTGAGGCCAAGAAATGGCATCCACGAAAGTACGTAATAGGTAGGATTCTGGACTTCCTACAATGGGCTGTAGATAGGAAGCTTGCCTTGAGTACTATCAAGGGTCAGATTTCGGCCTTGTCAATATTTTTTCAAAGGCCCTTGGCTTCGCATTCACTAGTCAAAGCCTTTATACAAGGAGTGATGCGTATTAGTCCTCCGGTTAATATTCCCATATGTCCATGGGATCTAAACTTGGTGCTGTCGGTTCTACAGAAACAACCATTTGAACCATTACAGCATATTTCCTTAGTGCTTCTCACAAGGAAATTGATTTTTCTAGTAGCCATTTGTTCGGCTAAAAGAGTATCGGAATTAGCAGCTATGTCCTGTAAGGAGCCATATCTGGTTATCCATAAGGACAGAGTAGTGTTACGTCCTCATCCAGCCTTTCTTCCTAAGGTGGTATCGAGGTTTCATTTGAACCAAGATGTGGTTCTTCCTTCTTTTTTCCCCAAACCTACTTCGGTAGAGGAAAAGTTATTGCATTCTTTGGATGTAGTAAGAGCAGTTAAAGCTTATCTAAAAGCCACTGCTCAGATTCGCAGAACGGATACTTTGTTTATTCTGCCGGAAGGCCCCAGAAAGGGTCAGGCAGCGTCAAAATCTACTTTAGCCAAGTGGATTCGACAGGTCATAATACAAGCCTATGGCTTGAGAAAGAGACCGCCTCCGTTCAAAGTTAGGGCGCACTCCACGAGAGCAGTTGGAACTTCATGGGCAGTGCATCACCAGGCCTCCCTGGCTCAAGTATGTAAGGCCGCAACATGGTCTTCGGTACACACGTTTACTAGGTTCTACCAGGTGGACGTTAGAAGTCAGGAGGATGTCGCCTTTGGGCGCAGTGTGTTGCAGGCCGCAAAAGATCCTCATGTCTGATAGCGCTCAGCTTATATATGGTGTATCCCTCCCCTCATTTGGCATTGCTTTAGGACATCCCATTAGTAATGACTATGTCGCTCTGTGTCCCGTGATGTACGAGAAAGAAAATAGGATTTTTATAACAGCTTACCTGTAAAATCCTTTTCTTGGAGTACATCACGGGACACAGAGCTCCCGCCCCTCTTTAGGGACACTTATTGCTTTGCTACAAAACTGAGGTGCTCCCGGGTGGGAGGGGCTTATATAGGGGAGGGTACTTCCCGTTTGGAATTGGCCAGTGCCAGCACCTGAAGGTAATCTATATAACCCATTAGTAATGACTAAGTCGCTCTGTGTCCCGTGATGTACTCCAAGAAAAGGATTTTACAGGTAAGCTGTTATAAAAATCCCTTTTTTTTACATTCTCTATTAATGGGCTGTTTTTTGTTTTTTTTAAATCTCATTATTTTTTTACTGGAGTTCTTCTTTAGGAAGAAATAAATCAACACTGAGTGCTTTATATCCATCCTGGCGATGTCTATGGGGGGGGGGGGGGTGCTTTATCCAGCCTGGTGATGTATATGGGGGGGGGGTGTGCTTTATCCAGCCTGGTGATGTCAATGGGGGGGTGTGCTTTATCCAGCCTGGTGATGTCAATGGGGGGGTTTATCCAGCCTGGTGATGTCTATGGGGGGGGTGCTTTATCCAGCCTGGTGATGTCTATGGGGGGGGTGCTTTATCCAGCCTGGTGATGTCTATGGGGGGGGGGTGCTTTATCCAGCCTGGTGATGTCTATGGGGGGGGTGCTTTATCCAGCCTGGTGATGTCTATGGGGGGGTGCTTTATCCAGCCTGGTGATGTCTATGGGGGGGGGTGCTTTATCCAGCCTGGTGATGTCTATGGGGGGGGGTTTATCCAGCCTGGTGATGTCTATGGGGGGGGGGGTTTATCCAGCCTGGTGATGTCTATGGGAGGGGGTCAGGTGACAATCGTTCGCTTTCTTCCTCTTCATCACTCTGATTGTTTGATGATTCATTTCTTCTATTATCCCCCAGCCTGGAATCCCATCCACTGTCAGCACATCGAATGTCACAACGCCATCAACAAGCCCGCTGTCAAGGTAACTTTATATCTATTTCATCACATGAGATATCTATATATATATATATACAGTATGTGACAAAAGTAAGTACACCCCTCAGTCCCATTGGTGTAAATCTTTTCATGTGACAACACTGAAGAAATGACACTTTGCTACAATGTAAAGTAGTGAGTGTATACAGGGGGGAGGAGTGTACACAGGGGGAGGAGTGTACACAGGGGGGAGGAGTGTACAGCTTGTATAACGGTGTAAATTTCATCTCCCCTCAAAATAACTCAACACACAGCCATTAATGTCTAAACCGCTGGCAACAAAAGTCAGGACACCCCTAAGTGAAAATGTCCAAATTGGGCCCAATTAGCCATTTTCCCTCCCCGGTGTCATGTGACTCGTTAGTGTTAGAAGGTCTCAGGTGTGAATGGGGAGCAGGTGTGATAAATTTGGTGTTATCGCTCTCACTCTCTCATACTGGTCACTGGAAGTACAACATGGCACCTCATGGCAAAGAACTCTCTGAGGATCTGAAGAAAAGAATTGTTTCTCTACATAAAGATGGGCGGGGCTATAAGAAGATTGCCAAGACCCTGAAACTGATCTGCAGCACGGTGGCCAAGACCATCCAGCGGTATAACAGGACAGGTTCCCCTCAGAACAGGCCTCGCCATGGTCCACCAAAGAAGTCACGTGCTCAGCGTCATATCCAGAGGTTGTCTTTGGGAAATAGACGTATGAGTGCTGCCAGCATTGCTGCAGAGGGTGAAGGGGTGGGGGAGGGGTCAGCCTGTCAGTGCTCAGACCATACGCTGCACACTGCATCAAATTGGTCTGCATGGCTGTCGTCCCAGAAGGAAGCCTCTTCTAAAGATGATGCACAAGAAAGAGCCGCAAACAGTTTGCTGAAGACAAGCAGACTAAGGACATGGATTACTGGAACCATGTCCTGTGGTCTGATGAGACCAAGATAAACGTATTTGGTGTCAGATGGTGTCAGGCGTGTGTGGCGGCAACCAGGTGAGGAGGACAAAGACAAGTGTGTCTTCCCTACAGTCAGGCATGGTGGGGGGAGGGTAATGGTCTGGGGCTGCATGAGTGCTGCCGGCACTGGGGAGCTACAGATCATTGAGGGAACCATGAATGCCAACATGTACTGTGACATACTGAAGCAGAGCATGATCCCCTCCCTTCAGAGACTGGGCCGCAGGGTAGTATTCCAACATGATAACCACCCCAAACACACCTCCAAGACCACCACTGCCTTGCTAAAGAAGCTGAGGGTAAAGGTGATGGACTGGCCAAGCATGTCTCCAGACCTAAACCTTATTGATCATCTGTGGGGGATCCTCAGAGGGAAGGTGGAGGAGCGCAAGGTCTCCAACATCCACCAGCTCCGTGATGTCGTCATGGAGGAGGGGAAGAGGACTCCAGTGGCAACCTGGGAAGCTCTGGTGACCTCCATGCCCAAGAGGGTTAAGGCAGTGCTGGAAAATAATGGCGGCCACACAAAATATTGACACTTTGGGCCCAATTTGGATATTTTCACTTAGGGGTGTCTTGACTTTTGTTGCCAGCGGTTTAGACATTGATGGCTGTGTGTTGAGTTCTTAGAATGGAAGACTCTTTTCACATGGGGGGGATCCGTCCATGCGGGGGGTGGGGGGGTGTCTGGGGATATCCCCGCTCCTCTATGGAAACTGCATGTCAATTTCCACCCCGTTGTCATTTGATCCGACCCACTGGACGGACTGCGAGCGTATCGCCATTCTTCTGTTTTCAGTGGCCGGGGGTCAGTGTAGGGAGGTCACCTTTTCTTCAAGTCAAACTTGAACATTTTCGCGGCGCTCAGCAATTTTTTTTTATAGTATAAACTTTACATATATTTTGCTATTAAATAACATTTCTAATCATATGAAGCTAATCACAAGAGTTCCCCCTTTACATCAGAGTCCAGAGAGTTCCCTTTCACTGTAAGGGGGGACTCTGCAGACTCTGTTGTAAGGGGGAACGCTGAGAACCCTGATTTGCCTTACTGTACTTAGAGGAGAGAGAAGGGAGGAGACTTCAGTCACAGACAGGGATGGATGGTGAGCTCACTCACCCCTTGGCAGTTAGCACCTCTCATCCAGATGTATCTGAGGCTGCTGGACTTCAAATTTCCGGCCCCAACTTTCCTTTTCTGAGGCACAGCGCCGGGGATTGGAGTGTGGGCAGACACAGAGGGGTAGGGGGGGGGGGGGAAGAGGTGCAGATTGAGCCCTCTTTCCTCCCCCATCTGTGTGTGGGGGGAGGGGGGGTGTTAGCGTTGGCTTTAGGCCGTGTGAAAGAGAGTGTAACAGACACTCTCGCATTACACAACTGCAGCCACAACCCTGCTGGGAAGCCATAGTCCAGTCTGAATAATGTGTCCGGGTTTTAGGCAGTTGGAAACCCGGACACATGATTCCAAACCGAACTGTCCAGGTAAATCCCGGACAGGTGGCAACCCTAGGCCAGTAGACACATCTCTGCTGACATCCGCTGCCCCATAGAGGACAATGGGTGGCCCGATCGGGTCCGCCTGTCTGTCTTTCGGTCCGATCGTGTGAAAGGGGCCCCAGCTGTGCTCTGGCTTGTACATAAGTTGTATTTCTCTAAGGTATTGGTGTTGAACCTGGTGGCCCTCCAGCTGTTTCAGAACTACAAGTCCCATGAGACATTGCAAGGCTGTCAGTTAAAGAAGCATGGCTTCCAAAGGCAGAGGCATGATGGGACTTGGAGTTCCGCAACAGCTGGAGGGCCGCCAGGTTGAGCACCCCATGCTCTAAGGCACAGGTGTCAAACACAAGGCCCTGCGGGCCGAATCCGGCCCTCCAGTCCATTTCATGTGGCCCTTGCACCTCTCCAGCTGCAGGAGAGCTCCGGCCCTCCTCTGGTCCTCCTCCAGACCCTTACTTTCTGCTTTCAAGCAATGCATCCTGCTTCTTCCCAGCAGCAGCATAAGGAAAGGGGGGTGCACTGTGATGTAAGGGAGAGTGGGGGGACTCAACTTCTGATGGTGGGGGGGCTCTTGACATCTAATGTAAGGGGGGAGGGGATGCGCTGGACATCTAATCTTACAGATACAACCGGCCCTTTAGAGGACAATCATAATGCTGATGCCGCCCCACCATGAAATTGTGTTTGACACCCTGGCCTGGGGCAATCCAATACTACACCCCCCATGTCCCATGGTGTATTATAGGGACTTCTCAGTGACTGTTGCTTGTGCGCAGTCACTCTACACAGACCTGTCTGAACTCTCTGTATCCATAGTAATTATTAATGAATGGTTCCCCTTTATGATTAGTTTGAGATTTCTGAAAGCGCTGTGTAGTTTGTGAGCCGCTGTTTAGTGCACGTCATACCTCAGTTCTACCACTAGATGGCATGTGAGGCCTGTTACATGATTGGTAGAGGGAGCCTCACATTTTCTGCCATTGTTGATACATTTTTAGGTTGTGGAGATTTTTACACGTGAAGCCAGAATAAGAGACGGCCAATAAATATAACACAGAGAATAAAATATTTAGAAAACAAAACAAATCTAGTTTTTGGGCAGATCCCATCAATGTTATGGGACATAATGATTTGTGATTTGTAGCAATATGTGAGATATTTGATGCTTTCTCGCGGTAGATGTGTATCGATGCGGCTCTGTCGGTGGCTTTGGGCGATAAACCTCCCCCGTTATACCTGTGTGAGGAGTGCAGCCAGAGGATTGCTGGGTGAGTAATGCATTGTGTGTGTGAGATGTGAGTTTGTTTAGGACGGAGGGGGGGCTCCAAACTATGGGAATCAAGCTCAGTTGGGCGATTTCATCCAGCTGTGAGGGGGGGGGGGGGATTCTGATTTGGACCCTGATGTAAGGTGGGCTCTGGTGCAGGCCCTGATGTGAAGGGGGCTCTGGTGGGGACCCTGATGTAAGGTGGGCTCTGGTGGGGACCCTGATGTAAGGTGGGCTCTGGTGGGGACCCTGATGTAAGGTGGGCTCTGGTGGGGACCCTGATGTAAGGTGGGCTCTGGTGGGGACCCTGATGTAAGGTGGGCTCTGGTGGGGACCCTGATGTAAGGTGGGCTCTGGTGGGGACCCTGATGTAAGGTGGGCTCTGGTGGGGACCCTGATGTAAGGTGGGCTCTGGTGCAGGCCCTGATGTGAAGGGGGCTCTGGTGGGGACCCTGATGTAAGGTGGGTTCTGGTGGGGACCCTGATGTAAGGTGGGTTCTGGTGGGGACCCTGATGTAAGGTGGGCTCTGGTGGGGACCCTGATGTAAGGTGGGCCCTGGTGGGGACCCTGATGTAAGGTGGGCCCTGGTGGGGACCCTGATGTAAGGTGGGCCCTGGTGGGGACCCTGATGTAAGGTGGGTCCTGGTGGGGACCCTGATGTAAGGTGGGCTCTGGTGGGGACCCTGATGTAAGGTGGGCTCTGATGGGGACCCTGATGTGAGCGGGATTCTGATGGGGAGCCTGATGTAAGGTGGGCTTTGGTGGGGGTCCTATTATAAGGTGGCCTCTAATGGTGACCCTGATGTAAGTTGGGCTCTGATGGGGACCCTGATATGAGGGTGGGGGGCTCTAATGGACTGAAGTTTATTTGGAATTTCTTTGCTTTGTTTTACTCAAGTTTTTTCTAAATCTTATCACTCTGATTAAAAAAAAAAAATTTCATTAAAATTTAATTAATTATTTAAAAGTGTAAAGGATACAATGTGGCCCTTGTACTGAGAGTTTTGGGGGCCCCTTTTGAGGACATATACAATGTATCACAGAAGGGCTCTGTCTTCCTCCGCAGGGATCACAGTGAATGGCTCATTGACGTGCTTCTCCCTCAAGGTACGTTTCATGTTGTTTCTGACTTTTCTGTGTTTTGCAGTCTACATAGAATAGGAAGAGGGGGGATTTATTTTTTTGGGGAGAAATTGGCCTTTTAATTTTCTGTAAAGTATTTCTTACATACCCAAGTGTCTGTACTAAGCCACCAATCGGATCCAGGCATTCACGTTTCAGCTGCCACTTTCTAGGGTAGGTTTTGATTGGTCAGCGTGAGGCAATGTATACAAATTATACCAACACTGATATAAGAGGCCCACTGTGCGATATAAAGCCCATCTCCAAGTTCTCCCGCTGAGTGCCCCCCCCCCCCCCCAGCAGAAGCTATCAGTACTTTTTTATGTGTTTTTTTAAATACTTGCCTTGAAGACTTGCGATTTGAGACTGAAGGGCCATGCCATGGGTTGATAGTCCAAATAATGTATCCTACTGCAAGATCCAGTAGAAGACTATACTGTATAGGGGTGGAAAACTCAGAGGTGGCAGCCCTGGATGTCACTACTAACAGCTGGGAGAGCAGCCCATCTAGTAGGGGTGGTGAGGGGAGTTGTCAAGTCTCTGGTGTGAAGCCTCAGGCCGGGTTGCTGAGAGGGCGCCCCTTGCGTCTAAGTGCCAACCACCCCTGGGAGTGATACAGGGAGTGCGGTGCCCAAAGGAGCACGGATTGCCGGTACTGCTGCTGACTGAGCTGGTTTAGTAGAGGGCAGCTGGGGTGCACTGGGTGAGCTGTGTTGGCAGCTGTGTAAGTAGGATCCTCGGTATGGAAAAGCGGGATAAACCAAGAGCAGAGTCCGTAGCCAGGCCAGGGATCATACACAGGGAATCCAGTCCGAGATAGATACAGGAACAAGCCAGGTCATACACAGTGGGCAGGAGATAGCAGAGTAGTCAGCCAAGCCGGGGTCAAACACGATGAGATAGACAAGTCAAGACGTAAGCCAGATGTCAAGCCAGAGGTTCAGGATAACGGGTAGGCAAGCCGGGTCGGTAGAGGGGAAATCCAAGAGTTCGGATACACAAAAGCACAGGAGACACAGGAAGCTGACGATAATCCAGCAACCTGTATGTGTTAGTGGCAGGTTTAAATAGGCCAGGGGGGCGCCCAGGATCGTCATGGCGTGCGCGCGTGTGTGCGCGCACAGACCGTTGCGCACCTGCGCATGCGTACGGGGATTCGTCTGGTGCAACCATGATGGGTACTGCCAGGATTTCCCATACCTCAGGGATTTCCCTGACAGGAGTGCAAGTAGGCCTAGGCAGTTGGTGGTTATAGGGGATTTTATAATCAGAAGGACTAATAGAATAATTTGTCACCAGGATCGCCTCAACCGAATGATTTGTGGTCTCCCTGGTGCCAGGGTTTGGCACGTGGTGGACCAGATTGGTAAATTACTGGGAAGGACTGGGCATGACCCAGCTGTCTTGGTCCACGTTGGAACCAAAAACAGAATACATGGAAGGTGGAGGCTCCTTAAGAATCAATTTAAATAACCAGGCTGCAAGTTGGGGGGAAGGACCTCCAAGGGGATATTTTCTGAAATATTGCCTGTGCCATGCGCAACACAAGAAAGGCAGGGGGTGATCAGAGAGCTGAATGCATGGCTAAAGACCTGGTGTAGGGAGGAGGGATTTGGGTTTTTAGAGCACTGGGCTGACTTTTCATTGGGGTGCAACCTATACGCTAAAAATGGTCTGTACCCAATTGGAAGGGGGTCTGCTGTGCTGGGGGAGAGGTTTATGGGAAGGCTGGAGGAGTATTAAAGCTAGGATTGTGGGGGAGGGTGAATTAGATTATAATGGGGCAGACAGGTCAGACGGGTTGGTCCCTATTGGTGGGTGGAATGGGAAAGGATAGGGGGAGGCCTATGGCAGGCTATGAGAAGATTCCCATGTTACAAACAACCATTGGAAATGGTACTATTTGTAGATAAAGATAAAAAATAAGCAAAATATGTGTGCAAAATGTGACCATAAATATAAAGTGTTTGTTCACCAACGCCAGAAGTCTGCCAAGCAAAATAGATGAGTTGGAAGCTTTGGAAGACGAGAAGAACTATGATGTAATCGGTATTGCTGAATCTTGGCTTCATTCCTCACATGACTGGGCTAATAATATCCCTGGCTATGCACTCTTTCGGAAAGACAGGGTAAAACGGAGGGGTGGTGGTCTGAAGTCTGAAGCATTATGGGTGGAACTGTACATGAGTGTACGTACTACAAAGGTTAAAATTGGAGTTTGTTATAGACCTCCCAGTGTTAGTGAGGAGGTGGAGACTCAGCTTCTTGCACCGATGGAAAGGGCTACAAGGACTGGGACAGTGATAATAATGGGGGGATGGTAACTACCCGGAGAGTGACTGGAGTAATGGCACTGCTGGGACAGTTAAAGGGCAAAAATGTATAAACCTATTGCAGGACAATTTTATGGTACATTTCATAGAGGCCTCCACTAGGAATGAGGCTCTGCTGGACCTGGTAATCTCAAACCATGCAGAGCATCTTACTAATGTACATATTGTATAAAAGAACACCTGGGTAGCAGTGACCATAACATGATTTCATTTGATGTTGGCTGTAAGCAACAAACACATACAGGAAAGATAAAAACACTTCACTTTAAGAGAGCAAATTTTCCAAGGATGAGGGCTGCTCTCCAGGACTTAGACTGGGAGGGAATATTGGCATCAATGGGCACAGAACAGAGGAAATGATGCCCTGCCCGAGGACTGACCACATCCACCTTTGCCCGTGGACACATACCCTGCAAACCCCCTCCTAGTGCCATGGGAACGTCTGCCTCTCCTTGCTGTCCTCCCAAACATGATGGGGAGGGGCTTATTACCAGAATTTTATAGAGACGAGGAAATGTGTACGTGAATACACTTTTTAATCAATGGAAAGTGGTGTTTGGTGCACTTTAACTTGGGTACTCGCTACACAGACACACTCCACTGACGCACTTCATTATACTGCTTGTAAAAGTGCACTACAATATACTGCCGTAAATGTGCACTACGCACTACAATATACTGCCGTAAATGTGCACTACGCACTACAAATATACTGCCGTAAATGTGCACTACGCACTACAATATACTGCCGTAAATGTGCACTACGCACTACAATATACTGCCGTAAATGTGCACTACGCACTACAATATACTGCCGTAAATGTGCACTACGCACTACAATATACTGCCGTAAATGTGCACTACGCACTACAATATACTGCCGTAAATGTGCACTACGCACTACAATATACTGCCGTAAATGTGCACTACGCACTACAATATACTGCCGTAAAGCTGCCCTGACACACTAAACTGACACTGCACTATCACTATATTCACTCTACACTGACAATAGAATCACAATAGCACACTATAACACACTAACTGTCTAGTAGCGCTGAACAGAGCCCTGTTCTATCTCTCTCCACTCCAATATCACACTACAAATGGCTGCTCTGGGAAGGAACCTTATATAGTGTGGGGGTGGGTCTATGAGCAATGAGCCATGATTGGAGAGAGTCATCATGACGTGTCCAATCATGGCTCTGACAGTACTCTGTGCCCTGTTTGGACAAAGCCTTCATTGCTTCAGCCAATCAGGGCTCCCAATTTACTGTGCAGTGCATTGTGGGATGTTCGGCAGGCTGAACAAACAGTCAAACACCCTGACAAATCGGTTGTTTGCCGAATGTTTTGCCCAAACTCATGCTCAGGCTGAACCGTTCGCCCAACACTAGCAACAAATAAAACAATGCGGCTCACGGCCAAAGTTAAAAAAACTATTAGTATTAAAAAAGAGCTTTTAAAAAATATAAAAATGAAGGAACACTATCATCGTTTAAATGTTACAAAGAATATACCAGAATATGTAAACAGGAAATCAAACACCAGGAATATAACACTGGCGATTTTACTGTGTATTAGTGATGTACCCCAAGGTTCAGTGTTATTAGTGGTGTAGCCCAAGGTTCAGTGTTATTAGTGGTGTACCCCAAGGTTCAGTGTTATTAGTGGTGTACCCCAAGGTTCAGTGTCATTAGTGGTGTACCCCAAGGTTCAGTGTCATTAGTGGTGTAGCCCAAGGTTCAGTGTTATTAGTGGTGTAGCCCAAGGTTCAGTGTTATTAGTGGTGTACCCCAAGGTTCAGTGTTATTAGTGGTGTACCCCAAGGTTCAGTGTCAGTGGTGTAGCCCAAGGTTCAGTGTTATTAGTGGTGTACCCCAAGGTTCAGTGTTATTAGTGGTGTACCCCAAGGTTCAGTGTCAGTGGTGTAGCCCAAGGTTCAGTGTTATTAGTGGTGTACCCCAAGGTTCAGTGTTATTAGTTGTGTACCCCAAGGTTCAGTGTTATTAGTGGTGTACCCCAAGGTTCAGTGTTATTAGTTGTGTACCCCAAGGTTCAGTGTCATTAGTGGTGTAGCCCAAGGTTCAGTGTCATTAGTGGTGTACTCCAAGGTTCAGTGTTATTAGTGGTGTACCCCAAGGTTCAGTGTTATTAGTGGTGTACCCCAAGGTTCAGTGTCATTAGTGGTGTAGCCCAAGGTTCAGTGTCATTAGTGGTGTACTCCAAGGTTCAGTGTTATTAGTGGTGTACCCCAAGGTTCAGTGTCATTAGTGGTGTAGCCCAAGGTTCAGTGTCATTAGTGGTGTACCCCAAGGTTCAGTGTTATTAGTGGTGTACCCCAAGGTTCAGTGTCATTAGTGGTGTACTCCAAGGTTCAGTGTTATTAGTGGTGTACCCCAAGGTTCAGTGTTATTAGTGGTGTACCCCAAGGTTCAGTGTCATTAGTGGTGTAGCCCAAGGTTCAGTGTCATTAGTGGTGTAGCCCAAGGTTCAGTGTCATTAGTGGTGTAGCCCAAGGTTCAGTGTTATTAGTGGTGTACTCCAAGGTTCAGTGTTATTAGTGGTGTACCCCAAGGTTCAGTGTTATTAGTGGTGTACTCCAAGGTTCAGTGTTATTAGTGGTGTACCCCAAGGTTCAGTGTCATTAGTGGTGTAGCCCAAGGTTCAGTGTTATTAGTGGTGTACTCCAAGGTTCAGTGTTATTAGTGGTGTACCCCAAGGTTCAGTGTTATTAGTGGTGTACCCCAAGGTTCAGTGTCATTAGTGGTGTAGCCCAAGGTTCAGTGTCATTAGTGATGTAGCCCAAGGTTCAGTGTTATTAGTGGTGTACCCCAAGGTTCAGTGTCATTAGTGGTGTACCCCAAGGTTCAGTGTCATTAGTGGTGTACCCCAAGGTTCAGTGTTATTAGTGGTGTAGCCCAAGGTTCAGTGTTATTAGTGGTGTACCCCAAGGTTCAGTGTCATTAATGGTGTACCCCAAGGTTCAGTGTCATTAATGGTGTACCCCAAGGTTCAGTGTTATTAGTGGTGTACCCCAAGGTTCAGTGTCATTAGTGGTGTACCCCAAGGTTCAGTGTCATTAGTGGTGTACCCCAAGGTTCAGTGTCATTAATGGTGTACCCCAAGGTTCAGTGTTATTAGTGGTGTACCCCAAGGTTCAGTGTCATTAGTGGTGTAGCCCAAGGTTCAGTGTCATTAATGGTGTACCCCAAGGTTCAGTGTTATTAGTGGTGTAGCCCAAGGTTCAGTGTCATTAGTGGTGTAGCCCAAGGTTCAGTGTCATTAGTGGTGTAGCCCAAGGTTCAGTGTCATTAATGGTGTACCCCAAGGTTCAGTGTTATTAGTGGTGTACCCCAAGGTTCAGTGTCATTAATGGTGTACCCCAAGGTTCAGTGTCATTAATGGTGTACCCCAAGGTTCAGTGTTATTAGTGGTGTACCCCAAGGTTCAGTGTCATTAGTGGTGTAGCCCAAGGTTCAGTGTCATTAATGGTGTACCCCAAGGTTCAGTGTCATTAGTGGTGTACCCCAAGGTTCAGTGTCATTAGTGGTGTAGCCCAAGGTTCAGTGTCATTAGTGGTGTACCCCAAGGTTCAGTGTCATCAGTGGTGTAGCCCAAGGTTCAGTGTCATTAATGGTGTACCCCAAGGTTCAGTGTCATTAGTGGTGTACCCCAAGGTTCAGTGTCATTAGTGGTGTACCCCAAGGTTCAGTGTCATTAGTGGTGTAGCCCAAGGTTCAGTGTCATTAATGGTGTACCCCAAGGTTCAGTGTTATTAGTGGTGTACCCCAAGGTTCAGTGTCATTAGTGGTGTAGCCCAAGGTTCAGTGTTATTAGTGGTGTACCCCAAGGTTCAGTGTCATTAGTGGTGTACCCCAAGGTTCAGTGTCATTAATGGTGTACCCCAAGGTTCAGTGTTATTAGTGGTGTACCCCAAGGTTCAGCGTCATTAATGGTGTACCCCAAGGTTCAGTGTTATTAGTGGTGTACCCCAAGGTTCAGTGTCATTAATGGTGTACCCCAAGGTTCAGTGTTATTAGTGGTGTACCCCAAGGTTCAGTGTCATTAGTGGTGTAGCCCAAGGTTCAGTGTCATTAATGGTGTACCCCAAGGTTCACTGTCATTAGTGGTGTACCCCAAGGTTCAGTGTCATTAGTGGTGTAGCCCAAGGTTCAGTGTCATTAGTGGTGTACCCCAAGGTTCAGTGTCATTAGTGGTGTAGCCCAAGGTTCAGTGTCATTAATGGTGTACCCCAAGGTTCAGTGTCATTAGTGGTGTACCCCAAGGTTCAGTGTCATTAGTGGTGTACCCCAAGGTTCAGTGTCATTAGTGGTGTAGCCCAAGGTTCAGTGTCATTAATGGTGTACCCCAAGGTTCAGTGTTATTAGTGGTGTACCCCAAGGTTCAGTGTCATTAGTGGTGTAGCCCAAGGTTCAGTGTTATTAGTGGTGTACCCCAAGGTTCAGTGTCATTAATGGTGTACCCCAAGGTTCAGTGTCATTAGTGGTGTACCCCAAGGTTCAGTGTCATTAGTGGTGTAGCCCAAGGTTCAGTGTCATTAATGGTGTACCCCAAGGTTCAGTGTCATTAGTGGTGTACCCCAAGGTTCAGTGTCATTAGTGGTGTAGCCCAAGGTTCAGTGTCATTAGTGGTGTACCCCAAGGTTCAGTGTCATTAGTGGTGTAGCCCAAGGTTCAGTGTCATTAGTGGTGTACCCCAAGGTTCAGTGTCATTAGTGGTGTACCCCAAGGTTCAGTGTCATTAGTGGTGTAGCCCAAGGTTCAGTGTCATTAATGGTGTACCCCAAGGTTCAGTGTCATTAATGGTGTACCCCAAGGTTCAGTGTCATTAGTGGTGTAGCCCAAGGTTCAGTGTCATTAGTGGTGTACCCCAAGGTTCAGTGTTATTAGTGGTGTACCCCAAGGTTCAGTGTTATTAGTGGTGTAGCCCAAGGTTCAGTGTCATTAGTGGTGTAGCCCAAGGTTCAGTGTCATTAGTGGTGTACCCCAAGGTTCAGTGTCATTAGTGGTGTAGCCCAAGGTTCAGTGTCATTAGTGGTGTACCCCAAGGTTCAGTGTCATTAATGGTGTACCCCAAGGTTCAGTGTCATTAATGGTGTACCCCAAGGTTCAGTGTCATTAGTGGTGTACCCCAAGGTTCAGTGTCATTAGTGGTGTAGCCCAAGGTTCAGTGTCATTAGTGGTGTACCCCAAGGTTCAGTGTCATTAGTGGTGTACCCCAAGGTTCAGTGTCATTAGTGGTGTAGCCCAAGGTTCAGTGTCATTAGTGGTGTACCCCAAGGTTCAGTGTCATTAATGGTGTACCCCAAGGTTCAGTGTCATTAATGGTGTACCCCAAGGTTCAGTGTCATTAGTGGTGTACCCCAAGGTTCAGTGTCATTAGTGGTGTACCCCAAGGTTCAGTGTCATTAGTGGTGTACCCCAAGGTTCAGTGTCATTAATGGTGTACCCCAAGGTTCAGTGTCATTAATGGTGTACCCCAAGGTTCAGTGTTATTAGTGGTGTACCCCAAGGTTCAGTGTCATTAATGGTGTACCCCAAGGTTCAGTGTCATTAATGGTGTACCCCAAGGTTCAGTGTCATTAGTGGTGTACCCCAAGGTTCAGTGTCATTAGTGGTGTACCCCAAGGTTCAGTGTCATTAGTGGTGTACCCCAAGGTTCAGTGTCATTAGTGGTGTACCCCAAGGTTCAGTGTCATTAGTGGTGTACCCCAAGGTTCAGTGTTATTAGTGGTGTACCCCAAGGTTCAGTGTCATTAGTGGTGTACCCCAAGGTTCAGTGTTATTAGTGGTGTACCCCAAGGTTCAGTGTTATTAGTGGTGTACCCCAAGGTTCAGTGTCATTAATGGTGTACCCCAAGGTTCAGTGTCATTAGTGGTGTACCCCAAGGTTCAGTGTCATTAGTGGTGTACCCCAAGGTTCAGTGTCATTAGTGGTGTAGCCCAAGGTTCAGTGTCATTAATGGTGTACCCCAAGGTTCAGTGTCATTAATGGTGTACCCCAAGGTTCAGTGTTATTAGTGGTGTACCCCAAGGTTCAGTGTCATTAGTGGTGTAGCCCAAGGTTCAGTGTTATTAGTGGTGTACCCCAAGGTTCAGTGTCATTAATGGTGTACCCCAAGGTTCAGTGTCATTAGTGGTGTACCCCAAGATTCAGTGTCATTAGTGGTGTAGCCCAAGGTTCAGTGTCATTAATGGTGTACCCCAAGGTTCAGTGTCATTAGTGGTGTACCCCAAGGTTCAGTGTCATTAGTGGTGTACCCCAAGGTTCAGTGTCATTAGTGGTGTACCCCAAGGTTCAGTGTCATTAATGGTGTACCCCAAGGTTCAGTGTCATTAGTGGTGTACCCCAAGGTTCAGTGTCATTAGTGGTGTACCCCAAGGTTCAGTGTCATTAGTGGTGTACCCCAAGGTTCAGTGTCATTAGTGGTGTAGCCCAAGGTTCAGTGTCATTAGTGGTGTACCCCAAGGTTCAGTGTCATTAATGGTGTACCCCAAGGTTCAGTGTCATTAATGGTGTACCCCAAGGTTCAGTGTCATTAGTGGTGTACCCCAAGGTTCAGTCAGCAGAGTTCTTCATTTACTAAACTTTGGCGCAGCCGCACTTGTAAAGTGCGCAGTCCATTTGCCGTTAGTAAATCTACCCCACTGACTCTACTTTATGGTCTTCTACTTGATCTTGCATTAGAATAAATTGGAATAAATTGATATCTGGGCTGTCCACCCAAGATAAGGCTCTTCAATCTCAAATCCACTTACAGTAATAGAAAGCCGAGTTGACGTTTCTGAGTGTACATGTAATGATGACTTTGACCGCATGGCCTAGCGTTGCTCATTGAGTTTTATGTATATCTCATACAGCTGAAATTTCAGCCATTTGTCAGAAAAAGGTAAGATCGGTATGGTGCAGTCCATCCCCCAATCATCCATTGCCACTGTGACGTGTCTGCTTGTGGCCTCTTCATCATCTTTATGCCTCCATTGATTTGTACAATTGCTGCATCCCATGTGATCATGTGCGCTATCAGTCCAAGTGTGAGCTTACACCGGACATTCTCTTTGTTGTATTGTAATTGTATCCTTTCTGTTCTCAATCTCCACCAAAAGACACTTTGGGGCAGAGGCGTAACTAGAACCTTCAAGGCCCCGGTGCAAGAAACCATGAAGGGCCCCCCTGACCTGGGCCCTTCCCACTGATTCTGGGCCCCTTTACTTCCATCGTAGGACCCTTTATTACAGTCCAATGGCAGGCCACCTTCCTGCCGTCTCTGGGTCCTCCCACGGTGGCGGAATGCCAGAGCCCAGTCACAAGTGCGATCTTTGTGACCCTGGTAGTTCCTCCACGTGTCAGTAGTTTTTGATTTTTGTTGTTTTATTATTTATTACCATTTTTGTCTTTTTGTTTTTTTTGTTTTTACAATTTTATTTGTTATTATTCTTTACAAATTTTTTAGGACCCCTGTTGAGGGGCTTTGGTGAAAGATCAGAGGTCTAAACAGACCCCTTATGACTCACTTTTGAGACAGAGTAAGGGAGCGAGGACAGATTCATCAGTCCCTTACTCCCTCACTTGCACAGAATGAATGAACAGGAATAGCTCTGTACAGAGGTTTCCTATTTATTCATAAACTGAAGCATAGGAACCGTTTACTATGCCTCAGTTATAAATGTAAAATAATGGTCTTGAATGGGAGCCTGCCGGAAAGTGCCGGAAATTCGCGCATGCGCGGGATCGTGCAGGTTCCATGCGCATCAGCGGGAGTGACGTCATCGCCACTCCAGCCAGTCACAGCGCCGGAGCGGCGATACCCGGACATCACGCTGGGTATCATGGCGGCGACGGAGGAGAGGAACGAGGTTCGGTGCGGGTTCTTTGATCTAAGGTAAGTAATTGATAATGAGCTAGTATGCTAGTCATACTAGCTCATTATGCCTTTGCCTTGCAGGTTTTTTTTTTTTGGGGTATACAACCGCTTTAAAAAAAAACAAATAACAAACATATCATACTTGCCTCCTCTGTGTAGTTGGTTATGCACAGAGTTGCCCGATCCTCCTCTTCTGGGGTCCCTCCACAGCACTCCTGGCTCCTCCTCTTCTCGAGTGTTCCGTCGGAGAAGCGCTCTTCGATGGGACACCCAAGCGGGCGCGCTCCCGTGTCCTGCTGCTACGTCTGTTGATACAAACAGCAGGACTCGGCTCTGCCCCCCCGGCTTCCGCGTCATTGGATTTGATTGACATCAGCGGGAGCCAATGGCTGGGCTGCTATCAATCTATCCAATCAGGACCCGAGACACCGGCCGGAGCTGGTGTGCTCGTTCCCGTCGTGTGAATTTCGGGGCTCAGGTAAGTATAAGGGGGGCTCAGGGGCACTGCTGCAGTAAAGAAGGTTTTTCACCTTAATGCATAGAATGCATTAAGGTGAAAAACTGTCTCTTGCATATTCATCAATAGACAGCCCCCATATCCAGTCAGAGACATCTCCATATCCAGCAAGAGACATCCCTATATCAAACACGAGACAGCCCCCATTACTGTGTCTTTTGGTGGAGGAGCCGGAGCGAAGTACTGGCAAGTTGGGCCTGAAAAAAAGCCCCGGATAATGCTAATGTGCACAGGGTGATTAGGGTGTGCCCAGGCACCCCTGACATACCCCATGCACATTGCTTAGGCCTACATATTTAGAGGTGGGGTCTGGGTGGGACCAACCAGGTGTGATTTTGGTAAACCCACCTGGAAAGGGGGCAGATGAAATGCAGACCACAGAGGGGGTTG
Organism: Rana muscosa; assembly: GCA_029206835.1. Taxonomy (NCBI): domain Eukaryota; kingdom Metazoa; phylum Chordata; class Amphibia; order Anura; family Ranidae; genus Rana; species Rana muscosa. The sequence continues at coordinate 6,948,275 of JARGYO010005628.1, forward strand.
TCAGTGGTCCAGGGTCTGGGACCTTAATGTTAATAAATATGGTGACTCAAAGGCTATCCATCCCATTTTATTTATTTTATTTTTTCCAATTCTCAGGCCCATTGACTCCCACTTTGGAACCCGCTTGCCTCATCCTAACTTTGACATCTATAAATGCAATTTTTATATTCCCTTCTCTCTATTTTCCAGAACTGCAGCTCTCACGTAAGGAGGGCGGTGGTGACGTGCTTTTCCGCCGGCTGCTGCGGTCGTCACGGTAACCGGCCGGTGCGTTACTGCAAACGCTGCCACTCCTACCACCATAACCAAGAGGCGGGCGGAGCTTCCTCGTCGGAGGCGCACCTATTCCAGACGTCCCCGCCTCCTATTAACACCAGAGAGTGCGGAGCGGAGGAGCTGGTGTGTGCGGTAGAAGCTGTGATAAGGTATTCTAGATTGCAAGCTCTAAAATCCGACCAATCAGAATATTACAGGCCAAGAACAAAATCCAGGACCTGTACATACTGTTTAACCACTTGACCTCATGAAGATTTACCCCCCTGCATGACCAGGCCACTTTACGGCACTACTTTACTTTAAGACCCCTTTCACACTGGGGGCGGTTTTCAGGCAATATAACGATAAAAATGGCGCCTGCAAACCGACCTGAAACAGCCGCTGCTGTCTCTCCAGTGTGATACCCCGAGGCCCCCGAGGGTTCTCACACCAGAGCGGTGCGCTGGCAGAGCGGTAAAAAAAAGTCCTGCTAGCGGCATCTTTGGAGCGGTGAAGGAGCGGTGTGTTTACCGCTCCTGCCCATTGAAATCAATGGGGCACCGCGGCTTTACCGCCGACAATGCGCCTCTGCAGAGGCGCTTTGCTGTGGTTTTTAACCCTTTCTCGGCCGCTAGCGGGGGGCGGTTTTGCCGAATAGCGCCGCAAATCCGACGGTAAAGCGCCGCTAAAAATAGCGGCGCTTTACCGCCGACGCACCTCCCGCCCCAGTGTGAAAGGGGCCTTACTGACAATAGTGCGGTCGTGCGACGTTGTACACAAACAAAATTGATGTCATTTTTTACCCACAAATAGAACCTTCTTTTGGAGGTATTTGATCACCTCTGCGGGTTTTATATTTTGTGCTATAAAAATAGTAAAAAAAACAACAATTATGGAAAAAAAAAATCCACTTTCTGCTATAAAACATCCAAAATAAAATGTAATAAAAATCACATTTCTTCATTCCTTTAGGCCAATCTGTATTCTGCTACATATTTTTGGTAATAAAATCCCAATAAGCGCTTATTGAGTGGTTTGCGCAAAAGTTATCGCGTCTACAAAGTAGGGGATTTTAGTTTTTAGTTTGTTTTACTAGTAATGGCGGCGATCAGTGATTCTTAGCGGGACTGTGACATTGCGGCGGACACATCGGACACGAAGTGACGCTTTTTGGGGACCAGTGACACCAATACAGTGATCAGTGCAAAAAATTAATTAAAAAAATGCACTGTCACTGTACTAATGACACTGGCAGGGAAGGGGTTAACATCAGGAGTGATCAAAGGGTTAAATGTGTTTTTTGGCAAAAAAAATAGGATTTTTATAACAGCTTACCTGTAAAATCCTTTTCTTGGAGTACACCACGGGACACAGAGCTAGTCATTACATAATGGGTTAAGGGTCACCAGCGGTGATTGGACACTGGCACAACCAATGGAAGACAGTTCCCCTCCATATAACCCCTCCCATCAGGGAAGTACCTCAGTTTTGTAGCAAAGCAGTAAGGTTCCCATAAGAAGGGGGGGACCTCTGTGTCCCGTGGTGTACTCCAAGAAAAGGATTTTACAGGTAAGCTGTTATAAAAATCCTATTTTCTTTATCGTACACCACGGGACACAGAGCTAGTCATTACATAATGGGACGTCCCAGAGCAATGCTCATATGAAGGGGGGGAGACACAGATCAAAACAGGCCGCTTGCGGACCAGAAGCCCTATACTGCTGCCTGCAGCACACTTCGCCCCAAGGCGGAATCCTCATGTCCTTTCACATCTATTTGATAGAATTTGGAAAATGTATGGACTGAAGACCAAGTTGCAGCTTTACAGATCTGAGCCATCGAAGCCTGGTGGTGCACTGCCCATGAAGCACTTATCGCCCTGGTAGAGTGCGCCTTAACAGGAAAAGGAGGAGTCCTGTTCTTTAAACCATAAGCTTGAATAATTACTTGTCTAATCCACCTGGAAATGGTGGATTTTGATACCGCTTGGCCCTTCTTGGGACCATCTGGTAAAATAAACAAAACATCTGTTTTACGTATCTGAGCGGTTGCTTGCAGATACACCCTTACCGCTCTCACTAGATCTAGAGAGTGTAATAATTTTTCCCCCGCCGTCCGCGGGTTTGGAAAAAAGGAAGGCAGAACAATGTCTTGATTCAAGTGAAAAGCCGACACCACCTTAGGCAGAAAAGCCGGATGGGGTCGTAGTACGATTTTGTCCTTGTGACAAATTAGATAAGGCTCTTTACAAGAAAGAGCTGCTAGCTCTGATACTCTCCTAGCAGAAGCTATAGCAATCAGAAAGGCCAACTTCCTACTTAATATAATTAAAGGAATATGGCGAATAGTTCAAAAGGTTGCTTTTGCAACACTGACAATACCAAATTCAAATCCCATGGACACAAGGGAGTCCTAACTGGAGGATTTATCCTCAGTACCCCCTGAATGAATGTCCGAACTAGGGAGTGAGATGCCAATGGTCTCTGAAAGAAGACTGATAGAGCCGATATTTGCCCTTTGATGGTGCTAAGGGCTAAATTCATATCCACTCCTAACTGGCAAAAAGCAAGAATCCTACTTATTTCATATTTCTGAGGATTCCAACATCTGGATTCACACCAGGAAACGTATGCTCTCCAGACTCTATGATAGATGAGTCTGGAGGCTGGCTTTCTAGCATTAATGAGCGTAGAAAGAGCCGGACCAGAGACCCCTCTCTTTTTAAAAATGTGGGTCTCAGCAGCCAGGCCGTCAACTTTAGTCTTTGTAAGGAAGGGTGGAATACTGGACCCTGTGACAGCAGGTCGTGTCGGAGTGGAAACTTCCAGGGCCTTCCTATCGCCGTTTTTACAATCTCGGCGTACCAAGGCCTCCTGGGCCAGTTTGGGGCCACTAGGATTACTGGTATTCCCTCCTCCTTGATCCTGCGAAGCAGTCTTTGTAGAAGAGGGATCGGAGGGAATGCATAGATCAGTGAGAACTGATTCCATGGAGTTATTAGAGCGTCTGTCCCGTAGGCTAGAGGATCTCTCGTTCTGGACACAAAGTTGTCCAATTTCTTGTTGAACCTGGCAGCTAGCAGGTCTACATCTGGGTTTCCCCATCTCAGACATATGGCCTGAAAGATCTCGGGGTGAAGAGACCACCCCCTGGTAGCAGCTGCTGACGACTCAGGTAGTCTGCTTGCCAATTTTCCATCCCTGGAATGAAGATTGCAGAAAGGCAAGGTACATGCTCTTCTGCCCATGCCAGGATCCGGTTCACCTCTCTTTGGGCTGCCCGACTGCGGGTGCCTCCTTGGTGATTGATGTAAGCTACTGCAGTAGCATTGTCGGATTGAACCCGAACTGGGTAGCCCTGTAACCTGTATGTCCAGGTTTTGAGGGCTAGATATACCGCCCGGATCTCTAGCACATTGATGGGCAGGATCCCCTGAGTCTTGGCCCAGGTTCCCTGGGTAGAAGCCTCCTCGAATACTGCACCCAAGTCCGATAGGCTGGCATCCCTAGATACCACCTTCCAGGCCACTGGGAGGAAGGACTTTCCCTTCCGTAAATTCCTGGCTTCTAGCCACCAATCGAAGTTGTGGCGTACTTGTGAGGACAGGCGCATGGGTATATCCAGAGCTTGGCTCTTCCTGTTCCAGGAAGCTAAAATATTGCCTTGAAGTAGTCTCGAATGAAACTGGGCGTAAGGGACCGCCTCGAAGGAGGCTACCATCTTTCCCAATAGTCTCATGCAAAGGCGAATAGACGGCCTCTTGTTTGCTTTGACCTTGTGGATCAGGTCTTTCAGAGACTGTATCTTTGGCTCTGGCAGGTATACCCTGTTTTGGGCTGTATCTATGATCATGCCCAGGTACACTATCCTTCTTTGGGCCTGGAGAGAGGATTTTTGTAAATTTATAATCCATCCTAAATGCTCCAGGTATCCTACTGTAGTGTGTACAGCGTGACCCAATCCCTCCTTTGACTGATCTATTACTAGTAGATCGTCCAGATAGGCTGTTACCGCAATGCCCCGTGTTCTTAGGTTACTAACAGAGGAGCTAGCACCTTTGTGAATACTATGGGCGCGGTGGCTACACCAAACGGCAGAGCCACAAATTGAAAGTGGCGATCTTCTACCGCAAACCTTAGGAATCTTTGGTGAGCGGGGAGGATGGGTATGTGTAAATGTGCGTCCTTGATATCTATGGGCGCCATGAATTTTCCGCCCTTTAAAGTGGCGGCCACGGATCGGATCGTTTCCATTCGAAAATGGCGATCGTTCAGGAACCGATTTAGGGATTTTAGATCCAGGATGGGTCTGACATCTCCATTTGGCTTTGGAATCACAAAGAGGTTTGAGTAAAAACCTGAACCTCGCTCTTTTTGGGGTACGTCTGTAACTACCCCTTGAGCCATTAAGTGATTCAAACCTTTGAAAAAGGATTCTCTTTTTTGTGGATCCTTGGAGAGTCTTGAACCTCGGAATTGAGAAGATGGGATCTCTCGAAATTCCAGTTTGTACCCTGAGGATATTGTGGATACTACCCAATTGTCCTGGATTTCTGACCACCAAGTTGCTCAGAACTGACAAAGCCTTCCTCCCACTCGGCCGAGCGGGGCGCCCCTTCACTGAGAGGCTTTGGGGCTTGCTTATTAGCTCTTGCACCCCACGGCTTCTTGTTCTTCTGAGCTTGCCCTTTGGCTTTTGTGGGCGGCTAAAACAGGCCGCCGCCACTGGTTGGAGTCAGATTTCCCGGGAGCTGGGGAGAGAGCGTTTAAAACAAGATCTCTTGTTTTTCTTTCTCTCAGGTAAAAGTCGTTTTACCACTTGATATCTTCTGTATATATTTTTCTAAATCTTCCCCAAATAGGCATTCGCCATGGAACGGGAACTTGCCAACAGCTTTTTGCATGGGGTCTCCGCTGACCAATGCTTAAGCCAAAGTACTCTGCGCATCTGTACCAGCTGGAGTGTAAGGCGTGATGCCTGTATGATAGAATCTCTCATGGCATCCACTGTGAAGCATAAGGCTTTAGGCAAATTTTCCCAATTTCTAGCCTGCTCTGAAGGCAGTTCCTTCAGCCCCTGCTTTACCTGTTGGCTGACGACCTGACCCATACCGACTGCTGCTACTGCAGGTTGGATAATTGAGCCGGCCAAAAGGAAGGAGGATTTCAACTTCCTCTCAGAAGGATCTTTTAAACCCTTGTACATTATCCACCGGACATGTCAGGTTTTTATTTACACAAGAAATAGCCGCAACTACCGCAGGCAGGCTCCATTTCTTTAAAAAAAAATTCCCCCATAGGATAAAGAATGTTAAACCTTTTTGGAGGTGAGAAACGCTTATCTGGATGTTGCCAGTTTGCGTATATTAGATCCTCTAGTAACGGATGCACCGGGAAGGAGCATGCACCTTGCAGGGATCTTAATGACCCTAGGGAGGAGACAGGTAATTCCGTTACCTCCGCAGAGGTTAACTTAAATGCACTGCTATAGCATTGTACCTGTGACCTTAAAATCTGGCTCCTCATCCTCTGCTGATGTAGCCTCCTCCTCCTCATCCTCCTCCCTCAGGTACTTCTGAAGGGAGGTCCAATACTGGAAGAGACCTGCTTCGCTTATTGTCCCTTTTTAGAGGACTTAGCGATTAAGGTAGCAATTTTTTCCTCCAGATTATTTAGGGCAGCTGATAAAGTGTCCTCAGTGACATATGCAGGCCCAGGCTTCACTGGGGAAGCCGCCATACCTGACAGAGGTAATGGCTCATCCTGAACAGGTGCATTTAGCAACACAGGAGAGAAAGGTACCGAGTCAGCACAGTTAGAGCCTCCTCTCAGGCGGTGGTGCTTTCTTATCTCTTTTTGTCCGTATTACTTCCCCTGGAAGGCTTACCGTTTAGACAAAATACAAGGTACCTAAATGCATATACTACCGTGTTCAGTTTAGCAAATACATTAAGTATGCAACTTTTAACACATAACTATGCATAACATGGATGTCTTCTAGGAAGTACCCAATCCAACCACATGGAGTCTTACGTCCCTGTATAGCTGCTGTGTTTCTCTGCCAGGAATAAGAGAACTAACGAGCTTGCTTGCTGCTGCAGTGCTTCTCACACTGACAGTCTTTTAAATTTGGCGCCGTTTCTGTGCCTGCGCGCGCCACGTGCCCGCGCACGCCTTCGCCCCCCCCCTCCGTAAAGCGTGCTCCCGCGCGCGCGCGGCCCTTAGCGCTATGGCGGTGGCCATAGTGAGAGAGGACTCTCATCAGCCCTTTTTCCCACTTACCTGCATCTGCAGGTGTCTGGTCGGCCACCGGAAGGAGGAGCGGGGTGCTCAAGCAAGCTCAGCAGCGGAGGTGACGAGCAGTGTACTTCGCCGAAGCCGACACTGAACAGAGTGAGGTGAGTATATTCAGCTCTTTACTCCCCCCAGTGGTGGAAAAAAAGAAGACATCCACTTTTTGAAAAAGGTCCCAACCTAGTTATGGACCTTCTAATCTCACCTTATCCACGCCGCAGGTTTTTCTGCTGAAAGATTTCAGACAGATACCAAACTTCACCCTTCACGGTGGGCTATGTGTGCCAACCTTCAGGGATATGGGTTCCTATTTAAAGGATACCTCTCCCCTGGGCCTTGTACAAGACTCTTACCAGGACTTTATAGCGAAATAGCGAAAGTGCTGGATCTTAGAGCCCAGTCCTCCGAAGAGAGACATTACAGGCGACGCCTCATGGATGAGGCCCGGATCCCATCCAGATTCAGCTCATTTGTAGGCGTCTTGGATGGATCCGAAAGCATAGCTCTTTTACCCCCAGAGGGTCTCTTTGGTAGAGCTTTCCTTTAGCACCTCCTAACGCGTCCAACACCTTTCGACACTGGCGAAAAAACTGAGGTACTTCCCTGATGGGAGGGGTTATATGGAGGGGAACTGTCTTCCATTGGTTGTGCCAGTGTCCAATCACCGCTGGTGACCCTTAACCCATTATGTAATGACTAGCTCTGTGTCCCGTGGTGTACGATAAAGAAAAACAATTGTTTTTAACTTGTAAACAACAAATCTGAAAAAGAGTCTCGGTCCTTAAGTGGTTAAAGGGGACTTGGCCTCACTTGCACTCTGTTTGTGTTGAAGATGAATATTTTGGATTGCTTTTGAATTTATTTTCTTTTTCTTAATTTTTTATTTTTTTTGGTTTTGATGATTTATTAGCTCGACGCTTATTATTTGTAGCGTCATATCAGAGAGGAGATCCTCTTTTTTGTTTTTTTTGAAGCTCACTATTACTTTATGTACGACTTTTCTCGGTTTCCAGTTTGTGATAAATTGATAAACTGTCATGGCTGCTACTACACCCCCCGGGGCGCTCCTCTCTGGTTATCCTTTCAGTTTACTGAAGGAGGCGGAGTATCACGCGGAGCAGAGAGAGTACGAGATGAACCGGCGGAGGCAGATGGGCCTGGCCTCCTCGCATCATTCGTTGGACAACACCGACTTCGATAACAAAGATGATGATAAACACGACCAGCGCCTGCTCAGCCAGTTCGGAATCTGGTTCCTGGTGTGTATAGTGCCCAATAGCCAAAGCATTAAAGTCTATCTGATCCCAAATGGAATACATTGCAGCTTACCAGTTCTATAGTCCACAAAGAAAACTCATTGACTGCAGAGGTCACCCGGGTTTGAGATATCCAAGTGCAGCATTGTTGGCACACAACAAGAAGTTACCAGCTTACTGGATTTCTGTCAGGATCAACTCCAATACAGTAAAACCTTGGATTGCGAGCATAATTCGTTCCAGAAACATGCTTGTAATCCAGAGCACTTGTATATCAAAGCAAATTTCCCCATAAGAAATAATGGAAACTTAAATGATTCGTTCCACAACCATTTATTCATAAATCCTTCAGTTTATAGTCCATATAAAAAGATTGTAGCGATGTGATTGGTTGTGTGACCATAAAATGTCCTCCACAAGGGGATTGGAAGCAAAATCCAGCAGGAGCTCCAGAGTATAAAAGAGAAGAGAGGCGCCTCTAAGTGTAGCAATATGTTGTACCTTCATTATATGTAACCATATTGCTACACTTAGAGGCGCCTCTCTTCTTTTTTATACTCAGTTGTAACATGACGTTACTCTTATATCAAGACATCGCTTGTATATCAAGTCAAAATTTATTTAAAAATTTTGCTTCTCTTGCAAAACGCTCTCAAACCAAGTTACTCTTAAACCAAGGTTTTACTTGTACAAGTGATTCACACAGACACACATACATGTTTAATTACTCCCTGACACTACTTACATTAGTTAGCCTCGCAGGGGGGCTTATACCATGGAGGCTCCACCAAGGGTGGGAAACATTTCCCCAGAAGAAACCGTGGAGGAGCCTCCCACCCTTGGTGGAGCCTCCATGATATTAAGCCCCCCTGCGAGGCTAACTAATGTAAATAAGAAAGAGGTTTGTGAATCTCATCCCGAATACGAATAGTAAAGAACATTTTCCTCAAATTGGGATTTTAAATTGACCACAGGCAGTAATTTATAAAAATTGGTACAAATGTATTAATGAATATACAACAATTTTAACAAATAATCAAACAGAAAAGAAATCATTGAATTGTAAAAAATGATAAAAACAAACACATAAAATTGGGGACAAGTATGAAACCAGCTGAGAGAAAGAAGCCCAGGAACTGTCAACCGACAGAGCGTTCAACGCGTTTCAAAAAAACACTCTGTGTGGATCTTCTTCAGGGACTGAAAGGGCTTGAAACTTCCAAAGCTGTGACTTAAATCCCAAATGTATCGTTTCATCAACCTAATGTAAGTGATGTCAGGGAGTAATTAACAACTATTAGGTGTAACCACTAGTTAAGGGATACCAGCAGGGCCAGGACAATGAGTGGGCAGGAGGAGGGGAGGCTTCCCTGGTCACAGTGGGGATTTGGGAGGTTTTGCTAGAGGGGGTGATGTACAAGGAGGATGTATTTTTGTTAGGAAGGGGGATTGGGGGAGGGGGATGTGTTGTACTAGGAGGGTGTATTTGTGTTAGGAAGGGGGATTGGGGGAGGGGGGGTGTGTTGTACTAGGAGGGTGTATTTGTGTTTGGAAGGGGGATTGGGGGAGGGGGGTGTTGTACTAGGAGGGTGTATTTGTGTTAGGAAGGGGGATTGGGGGAGGGGGGTGTTGTACTAGGAGGGTGTATTTGTGTTAGGAAGGGGGATTGGGGGAGGGGGGTGTTGTACTAGGAGGGTGTATTTGTGTTAGGAAGGGGGATTGGGGGAGGGGGGGTGTTGTACTAGGAGGGTGTATTTGTGTTAGGAAGGGGGATTGGGGGAGGGGGTGTTGTACTAGGAGGGTGTATTTGTGTTAGGAAGGGGGATTGGGGGGAGGGGGGTGTTGTACTAGGAGGGTGTATTTGTGTTAGGAAGGGGGATTGGGGGAGGGGGGTGTTGTACTAGGAGGGTGTATTTGTGTTAGGAAGGGGGATTGGGGGAGGGGGGGTGTTGTACTAGGAGGGTGTATTTGTGTTAGGAAGGGGGATTGGGGGAGGGGGGTGTTGTACTAGGAGGGTGTATTTGTATTAGGAAGGGGGATTGGGGGAGGGGGGTGTTGTACTAGGAGGGTGTATTTGTGTTAGGAAGGGGGATTGGGGGAGGGGGGTGTTGTACAAGGAGGGTGTATTTGTGTTAGGATTGGGGGAGGGGGGGGGTGTTGTACTAGGAGGGTGTATTTGTGTTAGGAAGGGGGATTGGGGGAGGGGGGTGTTGTACTAGGAGGGTGTATTTGTGTTAGGAAGGGGGATTGGGGGAGGGGGGTGTTGTACAAGGAGGGTGTATTTGTGTTAGGATTGGGGAGGGGGGGGTGTTGTACTAGGAGGGTGTATTTGTGTTAGGAAGGGGGATTGGGGGAGGGGGGGTGTTGTACTAGGAGGGTGTATTTGTGTTAGGAAGGGGGATTGGGGGAGGGGGGGGGGTGTTGTACCAGGAGGGTGTATTTGTGTTAGGAAAGGGGATTGGGGGAGGGGGGTGTTGTACTAGGAGGGTGTATTTGTGTTAGGAAGGGGGATTGGGGGAGGGGGGGGTGTTGTACCAGGAGGGTGGATTTGTGTTAGGAAGGGGGATTGGGGGAGGGGGGTGTTGTACTAGGAGGGTGTATTTGTGTTAGGAAAGGGGATTGGGGGAGGGGGGTGTTTTACTAGGAGGGTGTATTTGTGTTAGGAAGGGGGATTGGGGGAGGGGGGTGTTGTACTAGGAGGGTGTATTTGTGTTAGGAAGGGGGATTGGGGGAGGGGGGGGGTGTTGTACTAGGAGGGTGTATTTGTGTTAGGAAGGGGGATTGGGGGAGGGGGGTGTTGTACTAGGAGGGTGTATTTGTGTTAGGAAAGGGGATTGGGGGAGGGGGGGTGTTGTACTAGGAGGGTGTATTTGTGTTAGGAAGGGGGATTGGGGGAGGGGGGGTGTTGTACCAGGAGGGTGGATTTGTGTTAGGAAGGGGGATTGGGGGAGGGGGTGTTGTACTAGGAGGGTGTATTTGTGTTAGGAAAGGGGATTGGGGGAGGGGGGTGTTGTACTAGGAGGGTGTATTTGTGTTAGGAAGGGGGATTGGGGGAGGGGGGTGTTGTACTAGGAGGGTGTATTTGTGTTAGGAAGGGGGATTGGGGGTGGGGGGGGGTGTTGTACCAGGAGGGTGGATTTGTGTTAGGAAGGGGGATTGGGGGAGGGGGTGTTGTACTAGGAGGGTGTATTTGTGTTAGGAAAGGGGATTGGGGGAGGGGGGTGTTGTACTAGGAGGGTGTATTTGTGTTAGGAAGGGGGATTGGGGGAGGGGGGGGTGTTGTACTAGGAGGGTGTATTTGTGTTAGGAAGGGGGATTGGGGGAGGGGGGGTGTTGTACTAGGAGGGTGTATTTGTGTTAGGAAGGGGGATTGGGGGAGGGGGGGTTTTGTACTAGGAGGGTGTATTTGTGTTAGGAAGGGGGATTGGGGGAGGGGGGTGTTGTACTAGGAGGGTGTATTTGTGTTAGGAAGGGGGATTGGGGGAGGGGGGTGTTGTACTAGGAGGGTGTATTTGTGTTAGGAAGGGGGATTGGGGGAGGGGGGTGTTGTACTAGGAGGGTGTATTTGTGTTAGGAAGGGGGATTGGGGGAGGGGGGTGTTGTACTAGGAGGGAGTATTTGTGTTAGGAAGGGGGATTGGGGGAGGGGGGGTGTTATACTAGGAGGGTGTATTTGTGTTAGGAAGGGGGATTGGGGGTGGGGGGGGGTGTTGTACTAGGAGGGTGTATTTGTGTTAGGAAGGGGGATTGGGGGAGGGGGGGTGTTGTACTAGGAGGGTGTATTTGTGTTAGGAAGGGGGATTGGGGGAGGGGGGTGTTGTACTAGGAGGGTGTATTTGTGTTAGGAAGGGGGATTGGGGGAGGGGGGTGTTGTACTAGGAGGGTGTATTTGTGTTAGGAAGGGGGATTGGGGGTGAGGGGGGGTGTTGTACTAGGAGGGTGTATTTGTGTTAGGAAGGGGGATTGGGGGAGGGGGGTGTTGTACTAGGAGGGTGTATTTGTGTTAGGAAGGGGGATTGGGGGAGGGGGGGGGTGTTGTACTAGGAGGGTGTATTTGTGTTAGGAAGGGGGATTGGGGGAGGGGGGGTGTTGTACTAGGAGGGTGTATTTGTGTTAGGAAGGGGGATTGGGGGAGGGGGGTGTTGTACTAGGAGGGTGTATTTGTGTTTGGAAGGGGGATTGGGGGAGGGGGGTGTTGTACTAGGAGGGTGTATTTGTGTTTGGAAGGGGGATTGGGGGAGGGGGGTGTTGTACTAGGAGGGTGTATTTGTGTTAGGAAGGGGGATTGGGGGAGGGGGGGTGTTGTACTAGGAGGGTGTATTTGTGTTAGGAAGGGGGATTGGGGGAGGGGGGGTGTTGTACTAGGAGGGTGTATTTGTGTTTGGAAGGGGGATTGGGGGAGGGGGGTGTTGTACTAGGAGGGTGTATTTGTGTTAGGAAGGGGGATTGGGGGAGGGGGGGGTGTTGTACTAGGAGGGTGTATTTGTGTTAGGAAGGGGGATTGGGGGTGGGGGGGGGTGTTGTACCAGGAGGGTGTATTTGTGTTAGGAAAGGGGATTGGGGGAGGGGGGTGTTGTACTAGGAGGGTGTATTTGTGTTAGGAAGGGGGATTGGGGGAGGGGGGGTGTTGTACTAGGAGGGTGTATTTGTGTTAGGAAGGGGGATTGGGGGTGGGGGGGGGGGTGTTGTACTAGGAGGGTGTATTTGTGTTAGGAAGGGGGATTGGGGGAGGGGGGGTGTTGTACTAGGAGGGTGTATTTGTGTTAGGAAGGGGGATTGGGGGAGGGGGGGTGTTTTACTAGGAGGGTGTATTTGTGTTAGGAAGGGGGATTGGGGGAGGGGGGGTGTTGTACCAGGAGGGTGTATTTGTGTTAGGAAAGGGGATTGGGGGAGGGGGGTGTTGTACTAGGAGGGTGTATTTGTGTTAGGAAGGGGGATTGGGGGAGGGGGGTGTTGTACTAGGAGGGTGTATTTGTGTTAGGAAGGGGGGTGGGGGGGGGGGGTGTTGTACTAGGAGGGTGTATTTGTGTTAGGAAGGGGGATTGGGGGTGGGGGGTGTTGTACAAGGAGGGTGTATTTGTGTTAGGATTGGGGGTGGGGGGGGGGTGTTGTACCAGGAGGGTGGATTTGTGTTAGGAAGGGGGATTGGGGGAGGGGGGGTGTTGTACTAGGAGGGTGTATTTGTGTTAGGAAGGGGGATTGGGGGAGGGGGGTGTTGTACTAGGAGGGTGTATTTGTGTTAGGAAGGGGGATTGGGGGAGGGGGGTGTTGTACTAGGAGGGTGTATTTGTGTTAGGAAGGGGGATTGGGGGAGGGGGGTGTTGTACTAGGAGGGTGTATTTGTGTTAGGAAGGGGGATTGGGGGTGGGGGGGGGGTGTTGTACCAGGAGGGTGTATTTGTGTTAGGAAGGGGGATTGGGGGTGGGGGGGGGGGGTGTTGTACTAGGAGGGTGTATTTGTGTTAGGAAGGGGGATTGGGGGAGGGGGGTGTTGTACTAGGAGGGTGGATTTGTGTTAGGAAGGGGGATTGGGGGTGGGGGTGTTGTACTAGGAGGGTGTATTTGTGTTAGGAAGGGGGATTGGGGGAGGGGGTGTTGTACTAGGAGGGTGTATTTGTGTTAGGAAGGGGGATTGGGGGTGGGGGGGTGTTGTACTAGGAGGGTGTATTTGTGTTAGGAAGGGGGATTGGGGGAGGGGGGGTGTTGTACTAGGAGGGTGTATTTGTGTTAGGAAGGGGGATTGGGGGTGGGGGGGTGTTGTACTAGGAGGGTGTATTTGTGTTAGGAAAGGGGATTGGGGGAGGGGGGTGTTGTACTAGGAGGGTGTATTTGTGTTAGGAAGGGGGATTGGGGGAGGGGGGTGTTGTACTAGGAGGGTGTATTTGTGTTAGGAAGGGGGATTGGGGGAGGGGGTGTTGTACTAGGAGGGTGTATTTGTGTTAGGAAGGGGGATTGGGGGAGGGGGGTGTTGTACTAGGAGGGTGTATTTGTGTTAGGAAGGGGGATTGGGGGAGGGGGGTGTTGTACTAGGAGGGTGTATTTGTGTTAGGAAGGGGGATTGGGGGAGGGGGGTGTTGTACTAGGAGGGTGTATTTGTGTTAGGAAGGGGGATTGGGGGAGGGGGGGTGTTGTACTAGGAGGGTGTATTTGTGTTAGGAAGGGGGATTGGGGGAGGGGGGGTGTTGTACTAGGAGGGTGTATTTGTGTTAGGAAGGGGGATTGGGGGAGGGGGTGTTGTACTAGGAGGGTGTATTTGTGTTAGGAAGGGGGATTGGGGGAGGGGGTGTTGTACTAGGAGGGTGTATTTGTGTTAGGAAGGGGGATTGGGGGTGGGGGGGGGTGTTGTACTAGGAGGGTGTATTTGTGTTAGGAAGGGGGATTGGGGGAGGGGGGTGTTGTACTAGGAGGGTGTATTTGTGTTAGGAAGGGGGATTGGGGGAGGGGGGTGTTGTACTAGGAGGGTGTATTTGTGTTAGGAAGGGGGATTGGGGGAGGGGGTGTTGTACTAGGAGGGTGTATTTGTGTTAGGAAGGGGGATTGGGGGAGGGGGTGTTGTACTAGGAGGGTGTATTTGTGTTAGGAAGGGGGATTGGGGGAGGGGGGGTGTTTTACTAGGAGGGTGTATTTGTGTTAGGAGGGGGATTGGGGGAGGGGGGTGTTGTACTAGGAGGGTGTATTTGTGTTAGGAAGGGGGATTGGGGGTGGGGGGGGGGGGTGTTGTACCAGGAGGGTGGATTTGTGTTAGGAAGGGGGATTGGGGGAGGGGAGTGTTGTACTAGGAGGGTGTATTTGTGTTAGGAAGGGGGATTGGGGGAGGGGGGGTGTTGTACCAGGAGGGTGTATTTGTGTTAGGAAGGGGGATTGGGGGAGGGGGTGTTGTACTAGGAGGGTGTATTTGTGTTAGGAAGGGGGATTGGGGGAGGGGGTGTTGTACTAGGAGGGTGTATTTGTGTTAGGAAGGGGGATTGGGGGAGGGGGTGTTGTACTAGGAGGGTGTATTTGTGTTAGGAAGGGGGATTGGGGGAGGGGAGTGTTATACTAGGAGGGTGTATTTGTGTTAGGAAGGGGGATTGGGGGAGGGGGGGTGTTGTACTAGGAGGGTGTATTTGTGTTAGGAAGGGGGATTGGGGGAGGGGGGTGTTGTACTAGGAGGGTGTATTTGTGTTAGGAAGGGGGATTGGGGGTGGGGGGTGTTGTACTAGGAGGGTGTATTTGTGTTAGGAAGGGATTGGGGGAGGGGGGGTGTTGTACCAGGAGGGTGTATTTGTGTTAGGAAGGGGGATTGGGGGAGGGGGTGTTGTACTAGGAGGGTGTATTTGTGTTAGGAAGGGGGATTGGGGGAGGGGGTGTTTTACTAGGAGGGTGTATTTGTGTTAGGAAGGGGGATTGGGGGAGGGGGGTGTTGTACTAGGAGGGTGTATTTGTGTTAGGAAGGGGGATTGGGGGTGGGGGGGGGGTGTTGTACCAGGAGGGTGGATTTGTGTTAGGAAGGGGGATTGGGGGTGGGGGGGGGGTGTTGTACTAGGAGGGTGTATTTGTGTTAGGAAGGGGGATTGGGGGAGGGGGGCGTTGTACTAGGAGGGTGTATTTGTGTTAGGAAGGGGGATTGGGGGAGGGGGGGTGTTGTACTAGGAGGGTGTATTTGTGTTAGGAAGGGGGATTGGGGGAGGGGGGGTGTTTTACTAGGAGGGTGGATTTGTGTTAGGAAGGGGGATTGGGGGAGGGGGGTGTTGTACTAGGAGGGTGTATTTGTGTTAGGAAGGGGGATTGGGGGAGGGGGGGTGTTGTACTAGGAGGGTGTATTTGTGTTAGGAAGGGGGATTGGGGGTGGGGGGGGGTGTTGTACTAGGAGGGTGTATTTGTGTTAGGAAGGGGGATTGGGGGAGGGGGGTGTTGTACTAGGAGGGTGTATTTGTGTTAGGAAAGGGGATTGGGGGAGGGGGGGTGTTGTACTAGGAGGGTGTATTTGTGTTAGGAAGGGGGATTGGGGGAGGGGGGGTGTTGTACCAGGAGGGTGTATTTGTGTTAGGAAGGGGGATTGGGGGAGGGGGGTGTTGTACTAGGAGGGAGTATTTGTGTTAGGAAGGGGGATTGGGGGAGGGGGGGTGTTGTACTAGGAGGGTGTATTTGTGTTAGGAAGGGGGATTGGGGGAGGGGAGTGTTATACTAGGAGGGTGTATTTGTGTTAGGAAGGGGGATTGGGGGAGGGGGGTGTTTTACTAGGAGGGTGTATTTGTGTTAGGAAGGGGGATTGGGGGAGGGGGGGTGTTGTACTAGGAGGGTGTATTTGTGTTAGGAAGGGGGATTGGGGGAGGGGGGTGTTGTACTAGGAGGGTGTATTTGTGTTAGGAAGGGGGATTGGGGGTGGGGGGGGTGTTGTACTAGGAGGGTGTATTTGTGTTAGGAAGGGGGATTGGGGGAGGGGGTGTTGTACTAGGAGGGTGTATTTGTGTTTGGAAGGGGGATTGGGGGAGGGGGGGGTGTTGTACTAGGAGGGTGTATTTGTGTTAGGAAGGGGGATTGGGGGAGGGGGGTGTTGTACTAGGAGGGTGTATTTGTGTTAGGAAGGGGGATTGGGGGAGGGGGGGTGTTGTACTAGGAGGGTGTATTTGTGTTAGGAAGGGGGATTGGGGGAGGGGGGTGTTGTACTAGGAGGGTGTATTTGTGTTAGGAAGGGGGATTGGGGGTGGGGGGGGGTGTTGTACCAGGAGGGTGGATTTGTGTTAGGAAGGGGGATTGGGGGTGGGGGGGGGGGGTGTTGTACCAGGAGGGTGGATTTGTGTTAGGAAGGGGGATTGGGGGAGGGGGGTGTTGTACTAGGAGGGTGTATTTGTGTTAGGAAGGGGGATTGGGGGTGGGGGGGTGTTGTACTAGGAGGGTGTATTTGTGTTAGGAAGGGGGATTGGGGGAGGGGGGGGGGGGTGTTGTACCAGGAGGGTGGATTTGTGTTAGGAAGGGGGATTGGGGGTGGGGGGTGTTGTACTAGGAGGGTGTATTTGTGTTAGGAAGGGGGATTGGGGGAGGGGGGGGGTGTTGTACCAGGAGGGTGGATTTGTTTTAGGAAGGGGGATTGGGGGAGGGGGGTGTTGTACTAGGAGGGTGTATTTGTGTTAGGAAGGGGGATTGGGGGAGGGGGGTGTTGTACTAGGAGGGTGGATTTGTGTTAGGAAGGGGGATTGGGGGAGGGGGGTGTT
Source organism: Rana muscosa (assembly GCA_029206835.1). Classification (NCBI taxonomy): domain Eukaryota; kingdom Metazoa; phylum Chordata; class Amphibia; order Anura; family Ranidae; genus Rana; species Rana muscosa. The sequence goes on from JARGYO010005628.1 coordinate 6,965,271, forward strand.
GTACTAGGAGGGTGTATTTGTGTTAGGAAGGGGGATTGGGGGAGGGGGGGTGTTGTACTAGGAGGGTGTATTTGTGTTAGGAAGGGGGATTGGGGGAGGGGGTGTGTTGTACTAGGAGGGTGTATTTGTGTTAGGAAAGGGGATTGGGGGAGGGGGGTGTTGTACTAGGAGGGTGGATTTGTGTTAGGAAGGGGGATTGGGGGAGGGGGGTGTTGTACTAGGAGGGTGTATTTGTGTTAGGAAGGGGGATTGGGGGAGGGGGGTGTTGTACTAGGAGGGTGGATTTGTGTTAGGAAGGGGGATTGGGGGAGGGGGGGGGTGTTGTACCAGGAGGGTGGATTTGTGTTAGGAAGGGGGATTGGGGGTGGGGGGGGGGTGTTGTACCAGGAGGGTGGATTTGTGTTAGGAAGGGGGATTGGGGGAGGGGGGTGTTGTACTAGGAGGGTGTATTTGTGTTAGGATTGGGGGTGGGGGGGGTGTTGTACTAGGAGGGTGGATTTGTGTTAGGAAGGGGGATTGGGGGAGGGGGGTGTTGTACTAGGAGGGTGTATTTGTGTTAGGATTGGGGGTGGGGGGGGTGTTGTACTAGGAGGGTGGATTTGTGTTAGGAAGGGGGATTGGGGGAGGGGGGGGTGTTGTACTAGGAGGGTGTATTTGTGTTAGGAAAGGGGATTGGGGGAGGGGGTGTTGTACTAGGAGGGTGTATTTGTGTTAGGAAGGGGGATTGGGGGAGGGGGGGTGTTGTACTAGGAGGGTGTATTTGTGTTAGGAAGGGGGATTGGGGGAGGGGGGTGTTGTACTAGGAGGGTGTATTTGTGTTAGGAAGGGGGATTGGGGGAGGGGGGTGTTGTACTAGGAGGGTGTATTTGTGTTAGGAAGGGGGATTGGGGGTGGGGGGTGTTGTACCAGGAGGGTGGATTTGTGTTAGGAAGGGGGATTGGGGGTGGAGGGGGGTGTTGTACCAGGAGGGTGGATTTGTGTTAGGAAGGGGGATTGGGGGAGGGGGGTGTTGTACTAGGAGGGTGTATTTGTGTTAGGAAGGGGGATTGGGGGAGGGGGGTGTTGTACCAGGAGGGTGGATTTGTGTTAGGAAGGGGGATTGGGGGAGGGGGGTGTTGTACTAGGAGGGTGGATTTGTGTTAGGAAGGGGGATTGGGGGAGGGGGGGTGTTGTACCAGGAGGGTGGATTTGTGTTAGGAAGGGGGATTGGGGGTGGAGGGGGGTGTTGTACCAGGAGGGTGGATTTGTGTTAGGAAGGGGGATTGGGGGAGGGGGGTGTTGTACTAGGAGGGTGGATTTGTGTTAGGAAGGGGGATTGGGGGAGGGGGGTGTTGTACCAGGAGGGTGGATTTGTGTTAGGAAGGGGGATTGGGGAGGGGGGTGTTGTACTAGGAGGGTGTATTTGTGTTAGGAAGGGGGATTGGGGGAGGGGGGTGTTGTACTAGGAGGGTGTATTTGTGTTAGGAAGGGGGATTGGGGGAGGGGGGTGTTGTACCAGGAGGGTGGATTTGTGTTAGGAAGGGGGATTGGGGGAGGGGGGTGTTGTACTAGGAGGGTGGATTTGTGTTAGGAAAGGGGATTGGGGGAGGGGGGTGTTGTACTAGGAGGGTGGATTTGTGTTAGGAAGGGGGATTGGGGGAGGGGGGTGTTGTACTAGGAGGGTGGATTTGTGTTAGGAAGGGGGATTGGGGGAGGGGGGTGTTGTACCAGGAGGGTGGATTTGTGTTAGGAAGGGGGATTGGGGGAGGGGGGTGTTGTACTAGGAGGGTGGATTTGTGTTAGGAAGGGGGATTGGGGGAGGGGGGTGTTGTACTAGGAGGGTGGATTTGTGTTAGGAAAGGGGATTGGGGGAGGGGGTGTTGTACTAGGAGGGTGTATTTGTGTTAGGAAGGGGGATTGGGGGAGGGGGGTGTTATACTAGGAGGGTGTATTTGTGTTAGGAAGGGGGATTGGGGGTGGGGGGGGGGGTGTTGTACTAGGAGGGTGGATTTGTGTTAGGATTGGGGGTGGGGGGGGTGTTGTACCAGGAGGGTGGATTTGTGTTAGGAAGGGGGATTGGGGGTGGGGGGTGTTGTACCAGGAGGGTGGATTTGTGTTAGGAAGGGGGATTGGGGGTGGAGGGGGGTGTTGTACCAGGAGGGTGGATTTGTGTTAGGAAGGGGGATTGGGGGAGGGGGGTGTTGTACTAGGAGGGTGTATTTGTGTTAGGAAGGGGGATTGGGGGAGGGGGGTGTTGTACTAGGAGGGTGTATTTGTGTTAGGAAGGGGGATTGGGGGAGGGGGGTGTTGTACTAGGAGGGTGTATTTGTGTTAGGAAGGGGGATTGGGGGAGGGGGGGTGTTGTACTAGGAGGGTGTATTTGTGTTAGGAAGGGGGATTGGGGGAGGGGGGTGTTGTACTAGGAGGGTGTATTTGTGTTAGGAAGGGGGATTGGGGGAGGGGGGTGTTGTACTAGGAGGGTGTATTTGTGTTAGGAAGGGGGATTGGGGGAGGGGGGGTGTTGTACTAGGAGGGTGTATTTGTGTTAGGAAGGGGGATTGGGGGAGGGGGGTGTTGTACTAGGAGGGTGTATTTGTGTTAGGAAAGGGGATTGGGGGAGGGGGGTGTTGTACAAGGAGGGTGTATTTGTGTTAGGATTGGGGGAGGGGGGTGTTGTACTAGGAGGGAGTATTTGTGTTAGGAAGGGGGATTGGGGGAGGGGGGTGTTGTACTAGGAGGGTGGATTTGTGTTAGGAAGGGGGATTGGGGGTGGGGGGTGTTGTACCAGGAGGGTGGATTTGTGTTAGGAAGGGGGATTGGGGGTGGAGGGGGGGGTGTTGTACTAGGAGGGTGTATTTGTGTTAGGAAGGGGGATTGGGGGAGGGGGGGTGTTGTACCAGGAGGGTGGATTTGTGTTAGGAAGGGGGATTGGGGGAGGGGGGTGTTGTACTAGGAGGGTGTATTTGTGTTAGGAAGGGGGATTGGGGGTGAGGGGGGTGTTGTACTAGGAGGGTGTATTTGTGTTAGGAAGGGGGATTGGGGGTGGGGGGGTGTTGTACCAGGAGGGTGGATTTGTGTTAGGAAGGGGGATTGGGGGAGGGGGGTGTTGTACTAGGAGGGTGTATTTGTGTTAGGAAGGGGGATTGGGGGTGGGGGGTGTTGTACCAGGAGGGTGGATTTGTGTTAGGAAGGGGGATTGGGGGTGGAGGGGGGTGTTGTACCAGGAGGGTGGATTTGTGTTAGGAAGGGGGATTGGGGGAGGGGGGTGTTGTACTAGGAGGGTGTATTTGTGTTAGGAAGGGGGATTGGGGGAGGGGGGTGTTGTACTAGGAGGGTGTATTTGTGTTAGGAAGGGGGATTGGGGGAGGGGGGGTGTTGTACCAGGAGGGTGGATTTGTGTTAGGAAGGGGGATTGGGGGAGGGGGGGTGTTGTACCAGGAGGGTGGATTTGTGTTAGGAAGGGGGATTGGGGGAGGGGGGTGTTGTACTAGGAGGGTGGATTTGTGTTAGGATTGGGGGTGGGGGGGGGTGTTGTACCAGGAGGGTGGATTTGTGTTAGGAAGGGGGATTGGGGGAGGGGGGTGTTGTACTAGGAGGGTGTATTTGTGTTAGGAAGGGGGATTGGGGGAGGGGGGTGTTGTACTAGGAGGGTGTATTTGTGTTAGGAAGGGGGATTGGGGGAGGGGGGTGTTGTACTAGGAGGGTGGATTTGTGTTAGGAAAGGGGATTGGGGGAGGGGGGTGTTGTACAAGGAGGGTGTATTTGTGTTAGGAAGGGGGATTGGGGGTGGGGGGGGTGTTGTACTAGGAGGGTGGATTTGTGTTAGGAAGGGGGATTGGGGGTGGGGGGTGTTGTACCAGGAGGGTGGATTTGTTTTAGGAAGGGGGATTGGGGGTGGAGGGGGGTGTTGTACCAGGAGGGTGGATTTGTGTTAGGAAGGGGGATTGGGGGTGGGGGGTGTTGTACCAGGAGGGTGGATTTGTGTTAGGAAGGGGGATTGGGGGAGGGGGGTGTTGTACTAGGAGGGTGGATTTGTGTTAGGAAAGGGGATTGGGGGAGGGGGGTGTTGTACAAGGAGGGTGTATTTGTGTTAGGATTGGGGGTGGGGGGGGGGGTGTTGTACCAGGAGGGTGGATTTGTGTTAGGATTGGGGGTGGGGGGGGGGGGTGTTGTACCAGGAGGGTGGATTTGTGTTAGGAAGGGGGATTGGGGGCGGGGGGGAGTTTGTACTAGGAGGGAGTATTTGTGTTAGGAAGGGGGATTGGGGGAGGGGGGTGTTGTACTAGGAGGGTGTATTTGTGTTAGGAAGGGGGATTGGGGGTGGGGGGTGTTGTACCAGGAGGGTGGATTTGTTTTAGGAAGGGGGATTGGGGGTGGGGGGTGTTGTACCAGGAGGGTGGATTTGTGTTAGGAAGGGGGATTGGGGGTGGAGGGGGGTGTTGTACCAGGAGGGTGGATTTGTGTTAGGAAGGGGGATTGGGGGTGGGGGGTGTTGTACCAGGAGGGTGGATTTGTGTTAGGAAGGGGGATTGGGGGAGGGGGGTGTTGTACTAGGAGGGTGTATTTGTGTTAGGAAGGGGGATTGGGGGTGGGGGGTGTTGTACCAGGAGGGTGGATTTGTTTTAGGAAGGGGGATTGGGGGTGGGGGGTGTTGTACCAGGAGGGTGGATTTGTTTTAGGAAGGGGGATTGGGGGTGGGGGGTGTTGTACTAGGAGGGTGGATTTGTGTTAGGAAAGGGGATTGGGGGAGGGGGGTGTTATACTAGGAGGGTGTATTTGTGTTAGGATTGGGGGGTGGGGGGGGGGGGTGTTGTACCAGGAGGGTGGATTTGTGTTAGGATTGGGGGTGGGGGGGGGGGGGTTGGTGTTGTACCAGGAGGGTGTATTTGTGTTAGGAAGGGGGATTGGGGGTGGGGGGTGTTGTACCAGGAGGGTGGATTTGTTTTAGGAAGGGGGATTGGGGGTGGGGGGTGTTGTACTAGGAGGGTGTATTTGTGTTAGGATTGGGGGTGGGGGGGGGGGTGTTGTACCAGGAGGGTGGATTTGTGTTAGGAAGGGGGATTGGGGGAGGGGGGTGTTGTACTAGGAGGGTGTATTTGTGTTAGGAAGGGGGATTGGGGGAGGGGGGTGTTGTACCAGGAGGGTGGATTTGTTTTAGGAAGGGGGATTGGGGGTGGAGGGGGGTGTTGTACCAGGAGGGTGGATTTGTGTTAGGAAGGGGGATTGGGGGTGGGGGGTGTTGTACCAGGAGGGTGGATTTGTGTTAGGAAGGGGGATTGGGGGAGGGGGGGTGTTGTACTAGGAGGGTGGATTTGTGTTAGGAAAGGGGATTGGGGGAGGGGGGTGTTGTACAAGGAGGGTGTATTTGTGTTAGGATTGGGGGTGGGGGGGGGGGGGTGTTGTACCAGGAGGGTGGATTTGTGTTAGGATTGGGGGTGGGGGGGGGGGGTGTTGTACCAGGAGGGTGGATTTGTGTTAGGAAGGGGGATTGGGGGTGGGGGGTGTTGTACCAGGAGGGTGGATTTGTGTTAGGAAGGGGGATTGGGGGAGGGGGGGTGTTGTACCAGGAGGGTGGATTTGTGTTAGGAAGGGGGATTGGGGGAGGGGGGTGTTGTACAAGGAGGGTGTATTTGTGTTAGGATTGGGGGTGGGGGGGGGTGTTGTACCAGGAGGGTGGATTTGTGTTAGGATTGGGGGTGGGGGGGGGGGTGTTGTACCAGGAGGGTGGATTTGTGTTAGGAAGGGGGATTGGGGAGGGGTATTTATGCTATTAGGGAACATTGAGGGATTTGTACTGGAAAAGGGGGGATTTTTGTTTGGGGAGAATTTTGGGGAATCTAAGTTTAGGGGGGAAGTGTGAAGATTAGTGGTCACATTTTTTTCTTTTTTGGAGGGGATTTTTAGTGACACACATAATGAGGGGGGCACCGTTTGGCACCTTCGCCCTGGGCACTAGGTGACCTTGTCTGGGCTCTGGATACCAGGCAGACCTTCTCTAATAGGTGATCTGCCAGCTGGGGGCGCTCTATAGTGTTAGGCCAAGGTTGGTTGGTCGGTGGTTTATCATTCCACGTTTCAGGCAGAAGCTCATTAAGGAGTCCTACTTAGTTGACTGATCCGGAGTGGAAAGGTTCTTCACAGTTCCGTAAACCTCCAACCATCCAATAATAGCAGTAACCGTTTTATTTTTTGCCGTTCTGTTACACGGGTACCAGGTGAGCCTATGCACGCCGAGTGAGAACACTCCCACCGAGAGCCTCGCCCGGCTGGTCAGCATGGTGTTCCAGTGGTTCCATTCCACGGCTTACATGATGGACGACGAGGTCGGCAGCCTTGTGGAGAAGCTCAAACCTCAGTTTGTCACCAAGTGGCTGAAGACGGTGTGCGACATTCGCTTCGATGTGATGGTTATGTGCCTGCTGCCCAAACCCATGGAGTTCGCCAGGGTAGGTTCTGAGCCCAATGATGAGCCGTGTTCTGTGTCTGTGGCTGACCCTCGCCAACCATGGTTTGGGGTCCGTTTTATTTATATATTTACATTCTATAAAGTGGTGGTCAGAGTTTTATAAAGACTGTTTGCCTTCAGACTGTCTCTTTTTAATTGAAGCTTTGATTAGAACAGGGAGGGGAAGGAGTCACTATGTGGGTCTATTTAGCTTAAGCTACTGAGCTCTGTATACATAAGCTTTCTTTATGTAAACCAGATAAGGATAGGTTGGAATTCTTGTAAAAAAGCAACCTAGAGCTTTACCACCCAAATGAATTATTCCCGTGCCATAGTTTATATTTACCCGATTCACTGCATTAAAAAATCCAATTTTCTTTTTAAATTTTGAGTCCCAGCTGTGATAAAGAACGAAGATATATATATATATATACTGTAAGGACCAAAGGTTTGTGAACACCTATATGAGCTTGTTGAACACTCCATTAAATACCATGGCCATTAAAACCACTTCAATACCAGGGGGCACTTTCACCCCCTTCCTGCCCAGGACAGTGTTCAGCTTTCAGCGCTGTCACACTTTGAATGACAATTGCGCGGTCATGTGACATTGCACACAAACTACACTTATATCATTTTCTTCCCACAAAAAGAGATTTCCTTCAGTGGTATTTGATCTCCTCTGGGGTTGTTAGTTTTTGCTAAACAAGCTAAAAAAGACCCACATTTTTGAAAAAAATTATTTTTCTCAGTTTATGTCATAAAATTTTGTTTTCCCCTTCACTGACGGGTACTAATGATGCGGCACTGATGGGCACTAATGAGGCGGCACTGATGGGCACTAATGAGGCGGCACTGATGAGGCGGCACTGATTAGTTGGCACTGATAAGGTGGTACAGATGGGCACAGATGAGGAGGCACTGATATGTAGAATTGATGGGCACTGACAGGCGGCAATGATGGGCACTGACAGGCGGCACTGATGGGCACTGACTGGCCCTGATAGGTGGTACTTATTGGCACTGACAGGTGGCACTGATGGGCAGCACTGATGATAAGGTACTGATGTGTTACTGACAGGTGTTACTGCTGGGCTCTGATTGGCACTGTGGTGGGCTCTGATTGGCACTGTGGTGGGCTCTGAATGTCACTATGGTGGGCACTGATTGGCATTGTGGTGGGCACTTGCAGGCTTTTTTATTTGGGCACTGATTGGTAGCTGATTTGCACATCTGAGGGGGCTGTGCTGATGATCAATGTGCTGATTATCAGCACAGACCCCCCCCCTCTGACAGGGAGAGCCACCAATCGGCTCTCCCTGTCAGCGCGAACATGAGGAATAAGGATGGGCTCGGGCGTGTTCGCACAGCCCACGTGCAGAGCCCGCCAGGAAGTCGGCGCTGCGCTAATCACAGGCAGTGAGACATTTTCCCGATGCGCGGCTGCAGGATAACTGAACCACTTCCCGGCCGTCATTCTGCATACGGCGGGCAGGAAGTGGTTAATATGGAGTTGTCCTCCTACCCCCATGGCCATTAGGAAGTGTTTAGTAGGGTTGAGGTCCGGGCTCTGTGCAGAACATTCAAACCAAGCAGGATTTTCATAGCCCTAAAACACAGAGATCTGGAGGTGGCCGTAAGTTGGGCCTAGACCTGAATGCACGTCCTGTCATGGTGATTCTCACTGGATGGTGCCTCTATCATGGTGCGTTCAGCCCTTTCTCTGCTTCATAGTGAAGGAAAGGGCCAAGCCTGCTTTATACAGAGACATTTCAGGAAAACCAACCTGTGGGCTTACAAGCTGGAAGATCTCATGATCACCCCCCTAGGTGCTTAGAAATGGCACAAAAATGTCAAGTTATGAAAACATGAGCGTGAACTTTGGTTGTCCATCTGTTTGTAGTCAACCTCCCTCTGAAGAGCTCATTGAGTCATTGCAGAGCTTCTTTGTTGATGGTCACAGACACCACTAGAGGGCAGGCTTGCTCCTTCAGAAATCAGAATCTACTAAAAATATTTTCGGGGTTGTCTATTTTTTCTGTGAGATTTCTGAGTTCTGCAAGTCTGAGAGATGTATGGCTGAGAATAAAGGAAGTGAAATGTTTATGACTTTCATGTGTGCCACAAAGTCTAAAGAGTACCATTCACATCAATTCTATTAGATCATTTGCAATGACATTGTCTTCTGCTGGCAGAAAATTATTATTATTTTATCTTTTTATTTGTGCCCTTTCATTGACGTATCCTATTTTTTTTTTTTACCTGGCTTACTATGTAACCTGGTCTATGAGATGGTGTCCTACTTACTGCCTTTGCCACCGATCAGCTGCAGAGCTGGTCTGTTACCTGTAGTTCTACAAATATGTGCTCTGTCCCTGCCTTGTTGTGGTACAGGGCTTTAGGTGTCTCTGCACATAACTTACTGATTAATATACTTCATGGCCGGTCTCCAATCTGCGCCTCTATTTAACCTGCCCCCCGGTTGCAGAGTGTGCCCCCCGGTTGCAGAGTGTGCCCCCCGGTTGCAGAGTGTGCCCCCCGGTTGCAGAGTGTGCCCCCCGGTTGCAGAGTGTGCCCCCCGGTTGCAGAGTGTGCCCCCCGGTTGCAGAGTGTGCCCCCGGTTGCAGAGTGTGCCCCCGGTTGCAGAGTGTGCCCCCGGTTGCAGAGTGTGCCCCCGGTTGCAGAGTGTGCCCCCGGTTGCAGAGTGTGCCCCCGGTTGCAGAGTGTGCCCCCGGTTGCTTCATGTGACCTGTGCCTCCAGTGTTACCTGTACCTCCATTAATCCCTGCACTCCTTTTCCTCCAGAGAATCTGTCACCTTGTGCACTATTTCCCGTGACCCCTGTACACCTACATCTCCAGTGACCCCTGTACACCTACATCTCCAGTGACCCCTGTACACCTACGTCTCCAGTGACCCCTGTACACCTACGTCTCCAGTGACCCCTGTACACCCACGTCTCCAGTGACCCCTGTACACCCACGTCTCCAGTGACCCCTGTACACCTACGTCTCCAGTGACACCTACGTCTCCAGTGACCCCTGTACACCTACATCTCCAGCGACCCCTGTACACCTACGTCTCCAGTGACCCCTGTACACCTACATCTCCAGTGACCCCTGTACACCTACATCTCCAGTGACCCCTGTACACCTACATCTCCAGTGACCCCTGTACACCCATGTCTCCAGTGACCCCCTGTACACCCATGTCTCCAGTGACCCCTGTACACCTACATCTCCAGTGACTCCTGTGTCACCCAGTGTCCCTGAGTTCCAATGCTCCCGAGTTCCACAGTTCCTGTCTCTGAGTTGGTTAACATCAGTCTTATTTCTGACAACACTTGTCTGCTGCCTGCCCTGGCCCCCTCAGCCTGTTTAGTTTCTTAGACTGTTTATAAATTTGGTACCCCTCACTCTGTTTCTTTCCGTGGTCAGCTGCTGTCGGCCTAAGTAATACTCCATCATACAAAGACATTGTAGACAATTATGTTCTTCCAGCCTTGTGGTAACAGTTTGGTGAAGACCCTTTCAAGTTCCACCATGACTGTGGCCCCTTGTACAAAGCCAGCTCCATAAAGACATGGTTTGACCAGTTCATTAAAGACATTGGTTGACCAGTTTGGAGCAGCTCCATAAAGACATTGGTTGACAAGTGTGGAGCAGTTCCATAGACATTGGTTGACCAGTTTGGAGCAGCTTCATAAAGACATTGGTTAACAAGTGTGGAGCAGCTCCATAGACATTGGTTGACCAGTTTGGAGCCGCTCCACAAAGACATTGGTTGACAAGTGTGGACTAGTTCCATAAAGACATTGGTTGACCAGTTTGGAGCAGCTCTATAAAGACATGGTGTGACCAGCTCCATAAAGACATTGGTTGACAAGTGTGGACTAGTTCCATAAAGACATTGGTTGACAAGTGTGGAGCAGTTCCATAAAGACATTGGTTGACAAGTGTGGACCAGTTCCATAAAGACATTGGTTGACAAGTGTGGAGCAGTTCCATAAAGACATTGGTTGACAAGTGTGGACCAGTTCCATAAAGACATTGGTTGACAAGTGTGGACCAGTTCCATAAAGACATTGGTTGACAAGTGTGGAGCAGTTCCATAAAGACATTGGTTGACAAGTGTGGAGCAGTTCCATAAAGACATTGGTTGACAAGTGTGGACCAGTTCCATAAAGACATTGGTTGACAAGTGTGGAGCAGTTCCATAAAGACATTGGTTGACAAGTGTGGACTAGTTCCATAAAGACATTGGTTGACAAGTGTGGACTAGTTCCATAAAGACATTGGTTGACAAGTGTGGAGCAGTTCCATAAAGACATTGGTTGACAAGTGTGGACTAGTTCCATAAAGACATTGGTTGACAAGTGTGGACTAGTTCCATAAAGACATTGGTTGACAAGTGTGGACTAGTTCCATAAAGACATTGGTTGACAAGTATGGAGCAGCTCCATAAAGACATTGGTTGACAAGTGTGGAGCAGTGCCATAGACATTGGTTGGCCAGTTTGGAGCAGCTTCATAAAGACATTGGTTGACAAGTGTGGAGCAGTTCCATAGACATTGGTTTACCAGTTTGGAGCCACTCCATAAAGACATTGGTTGATAAGTGTGGACTAGTTCCATAAAGACATTGGTTGACCAGTTTGGTGCGGAGGAACTTGAGTGTCCTGCAGAGAGCCCTGACCCGAACCCTATTAAACACCTTTGGGATGAATTGGAACACTGATGGTGAGCCAGGTCTTCTCATCCAACATCAGTAGCTGACCTCACAAATGGGCCAAATTCTCAAAGATACCCTCCAAGATCTTGTGGGAAGCCTTTTGAGAAGACTGGAGGATGTTACAGCCACAAAGGGGGCAACTCTATATTAATGGCCATGGTTTTGGAATGGGATGTCCAACAAGCGTATATAGGTGAGATGGTCAGGTGTCCAGAAATATTTGGCCAAATCCCATCATTCTGACCACACATATCTAAACCCTGTCTTATCAGTCCTTAGGTGTGGTGGCTATATTTTTCGTTTTTAGGCTTTTTTCTTAATTTCTTTGCTGGTGAGTGAGAGTTAACCTCCTAGTCCTTCATGGAAGTATTCCTTCTTCGGTAAAGTAACTTGTATCACTCCTCCTCCAGGTTGGCGGATATTGGGACAAGTCCTGCAGCACAGCCACGCAGCTGAAGGAAGGTCTGAATAGAATTTTGTGCCTTATTCCTTATAACGTTATAAACCAGCCGGTCTGGGAGTGTATCATGCCGGAGTGGCTCGAGGCCATCAGAACGGAGGTGCCGGACCACCAGCTCAAGGAGTTCCGAGAGGTCCTCAGGTCAGTCAAACATGTCCTGCTGTAAAGGGGGTCGCAGACTAAAAATAAAGTGTATGTCTGTCAACCCCAACCATAGACTTCTGTTATTGGAGAAGTTCCTTGTTGGGATTTCCATACAATTTCCCCATTCGCTGTGCTGATAATATTCTCTGGTTCATTCGCAGTAAAATGTTTGATATTGAGATGTGCCCGCTGCCCTTCTCCATGGAAGAGATGTTCGGGTTTATCAGCTGCCGATTCACCGGCTACCCATCCTCCGTCCAGGAACAAGCTTTACTCTGGCTACATGTAAGTGTCTTGTATACGTCCCTTACTTCTCCACCGTAGTACAGTGGAACCTCGGTTTATGAGTAACGCGGTTAACGAGCATTTTGAAAGACTAGCAACTTTTTAATAAAAATTCTGTCTCTGTTTGTGAGTGGTGTCGCGCAAAACGAGCAAAATTCAAGCTAATGGGGCCTGCAGTACCGCATTTGGCCTGAGGTGTGGGGGGGCCAGAGCCGATCGGAGCCGTTCGGAAATACTCAGTTTCCAAGGGTTTTCGAGGTCAGCAGAGCTGTCCCTGGGCCTTTCTGAGTGTTCCCGAGGCTCTCCGGCGCCCCCCACCTCTGGCCATGTGCGGTATTGCATGCCATTGAAGTCAATGCGGAACAAATTATTTTAGTTTCCATTGACTTCTATGGGGAAACTCGCTTTGATATGCGAGTGCTTTGGTTTATGAGCATTCTCCTGGAACGGATTATCCTCGTAATGCAAGGTTCTACTGTATAGAGATATATGGTCTGTTCCTGCCAAGCAGGACCAAACTTTAGTGTGGACATCTTCTTTATCTTCCTGTCATTGTCCTTCTTTCTTTTTAATGAAAAAAAAAACAAAAAAAAAACGCTATGCTTTACTAATACAGTGGAACCTCGGTTTACCAGTAACGCGGTTTACGCGCGTTTTGAAAGGCGAGCAACTTTTTTTTTTAAAATTCCCATTTTGCAAGTGTTGTCTCGCAAATCGAGCAGGATTCAAGCCAATGGGGTGTGCAGTACTGCATTTGGCTAGAGGTGCGGGGGCGCCGGTGACCCTCGGAGCCGTTTGGCGCCGTTCTGAGCCGCTCGGAAATACTCGGAATCCCTTGGAAATACTCAGAAATACTCCGTTCCCCAGTGTTCCCGAGTTCAGCCGAGCTGTCTCCGAGTATTTCCGAGTCTCTTTGGCGCCCCCCCACACCTATGGCCACATGCGGTATTGCATGCAATAGAAGTCATTGCGGAACAAATTATCTTAGTTTCCATTGACTTCTATGGTGAAACTCACTTTGATATGCGAGTGCTTTGGATTACAAGCATTCTCCTGGAACGGATTATCCTCGTAATCCAAGGTTCCACTGTAATTAACCACTTCCCGCTCGGCCTATTGTAATAATATGGCTGAGTGGGTGCTCTGTTATCCCGGGGGGGATGTTATATGTGTCCCAATATGTTGTACCGAGTGTTTTTTTTCTGGCCAATCACAGCGATTACATGTGAGCTGTAAACAATGGCTGTCATTCATCGCATACTATTGTGATCTCTGTGATTGGTCATAGTGATCACATGGTACAGGGCCAATGACAATGGACCTGTACCATGTGATGGCTTTGACCAATCACAGCTATCACAATAGTAGACACAGAGCCGCGGCTCGGGAGCACACCTGTTTGGGTGCCCCCACAGCAAGCTGTTTGTTCTGGGGGCACTCAGCTGGAGGGAGGGGCCAGGAGCGCTGGGCCTGAGAAAAAGAGAATCAGGACTGCTCTGTGCAAAACCATCGCACAGAGAAGGGAAGTACAACATGTTTGTTATCATTATTATTATTATTATTATTATTTTTTTTCACTTATCACAGCAAACATTTTTTTTAAAGATCTTTTTTTCAAATGTTTGTTGGAAAATCTTCTAGTGTTTGGCCAGCTTGAGTCTCCTATAGTGAGATACTTGGATGTCTGGAGGCTGTCCAAGCTGATAAAGTGTTCTGAGATAACAGAAATGAATGTCTCTGAAACCTTCACCGTGATGAAAGGTTGTGCTTGTCACTTCTTCATTTTACAGGTTTTGTCAGAACTGGACATTGTGGTTCCTCTTCAGCTGTTGATCAGCATGTTCTCTGATGGGGTGAACTCGGTGAAGGAGCTGGCCAATCAGAGGAAAGTCCGAATCACCGAGATATCCGGGAACATTCCTGGAAACCGGGTAAGCAAGACTTTACTATCTCTGTTTGCTGATATGTAGCTTTCTCTAAGGACATTGATGTGACATTAATCATTTCCCACTTGCCCCACGACCTCCCTTTAAACTAAGGTTTGCACCGATGCCTGTTTTTTACTGGCCAGTACGAGTATTGATTACCTTCAGTCAAGTACTCGCCGATACCGAGTACCGATCTCTTTGCGCTGCAAATTTGAGCCCACCCAAAATAAATTGGCTCAAATCACACGGCAAAAAATCGCATGCAGTTTCCCCCACCGCTCCTGTGTGAACCGGGGCTGAAATCACTATGGCCTCTAAAAGTATCGGTACTGGGTATTGGAGCATTTGCACGAGTACTCAGCACCAATACCAGTATCGGTGCAGCTCTACTTTAACCCCTTCACGCCGACAGCATGCATATGGACTGGGCTTTTTTTCCAAGGGGCCGCATTTATATGTGTTCTCTCTCTGTGTGCTGGGAGCACTCAGCGGGAGCCAGGGGCCCCGTACTAACACAACAACAATTCTGGGTCACCTGATCGCTGTGGTAGCCTCTAATTGGCTATCACAGTGATCAGTTACTGTGAAGCCCGCCCCCCTGTGTTTTTCTCTCTCTGTGAATGGAAGAGAGAGATACATTGTAAGTCTTTCTCTCTCTCTCTCCTTGCAGAAAGGAAAAGATAAAAAAAACAACTCTGTGTAAAAAAATAAAATAATAATAATAATATAAAAAAAAAAAAAAATGGCTAAATCAAGGTTTGATCTGGGTCAGTGCCAGGGTTAGTGTTTGGGTCAAGTAAGGGTCAAAGGTCATGGTCAGTATATTTTGTGTACCTCAATGATGGGTGCCTCAAAGATGGGTGCCTCAATGATGGATTCCTCGATGATGGTTACCTCGAAGATGGGTGCCTCTATTGGTACCTCAATGAGGGGTGCCTCGATGATGGGTGCCTCTATGGGTACATCGATGATGGGTGCCTCGATGATGGGTGCCTCGATGATGGATTCCTCGATGATGGTTACCTCGAAGATGGGTGCCTCTATTGGTACCTCAATGATGGGTGCCTCGATGATGGGTGCCTCTATGGGTACCTCAATGATGGGTGCCTCGATGGGTACCTCAATGATGGGTGCCTCGATGATGGGTGCCTCTATGGGTACCTCAATGATGGGTGCCTCGATGATGGGTACCTCTATGGGTGCCTCGATGATGGGTACCTCAATGATGGGTGCCTCTATGGGTACCTCAGTGATGGGTGCCTCGATGATGGGTACCTCAATGATGGGTGCCTCGATGATGAGGTGCCTCTATGGGTACCTCAGTGGTGGGTGCCTCAATGATGGGTGCCTCGATGATGAGGTGCCTCTATGGGTACCTCAGTGATGGGTGCCTCAATGATGGGTGCCTCGATGATGGGTACCTCAATGATGGGTGCCTCGATGATGGGTGTCTCTATGGGTGCCTCGATGATGGGTACCTCAATGATGGGTGCCTCGATGATGGGTACCTCAGTGATGGGTGCCTCGATGATGGGTGTCTCTATGGGTGCCTCGATGATGGGTACCTCAATGATGGGTGCCTCGATGATGGGTACCTCAGTGATGGGTGCCTCGATGATGGGTGTCTCTATGGGTGCCTCGATGATGGGTGCCTCGATTATGAGGTGCCTCTATGGGTACCTCTATGGGTACCTCAGTGATGGGTGCCTCAATGAAAGGGGCTTCATTAATGGGTACCTTGACCTATGACAGGTCCACTACTATCGACCTATGAATGTTCCTCTGCTTTCCTGTTGCCTGTATTCATGGTTCTCCATCTCCCTTACAGAGCAGCATTGCTTCGGATCCAGGGCGCCGGGTCCTGCACAGTATGCTGAGTCCTTTCCCCAGCCCCTTTCACAGTCCCTTCCGGAGTCCCATGCGCAGTCCTTTTCGGAGCCCCTTCAAAAACTACGGACACCCCGTGGGGAAGACCAACGATTTTGACTGCGATGACGAAGAGATGAATCTAAACTGCTTTATCCTCATGTTTGATCTCATATTAAAACAGGTACAGAGCCCGGTGTTCCTGCTCTTCCTCTCCCCAGCTCTCTTCACCCTGGGATAGGTTTGCTGTATACACCTCTATAAATATACAGACTATTCTATCAATGGCTTACATTGCACCACACATCTTGTGTCTATTTTCAAATTCCAGTAGAAGATATAAATGGTGGTAAAAATCTATCTATCTATCTAGGAAAGCTGGAAGTGCTGTGGGGGAAAAGGGCACAAAAGGGGGCCCAAACAGCAGGTGGAATAGGGGCACACAGGGGGGCCCGGACAGCAGGTGGATTGGGGGAAAGCAGGGGAGCCCAGACAGCAGGTGGAATAGGGGCACACAGGGGGCCGGACAGCAGATGGATTGGGGGGAAAGCAGGGGGCCCGGACAGCAGGTGGAATGGGGGGAAAGCAGGGGAGCCCGGACAGCAGGTGAAATGGGGGCACCCAGAGGGGTCTGGACAGCAGGTGAAATGGGGGCACACAAAGGGGTCTGGACAGCAGCTGAAGGGGGGCACACAGAGGGGTCTGGACAGCAGGTGAAGGGGGGCACACAGAGGGGTCTGGACAACAGGTGAAGGGGGGCACACAGAGGGGTCTGGACAGCAGGTGAAGGGGGGCACACAGAGGGGTCTGGACAGCAGCTGAAGGGGGGCACACAGAGGGGTCTGGACAGCAGGTGAAGGGGGGCACACAGAAGGGTCTGGACAGCAGGTGAAAGGAGGTACACAGAGGGGTCTGGACAGCAGGTGTAATGGGGGCACACAGAGGGGTCTGGAAAGCAGGTGAAGGGGGGCACACAGAGGGGTCTGGACAGCAGGTGAAGGGGGGCACACAGAGGGGTCTGGACAGCAGGTGAAGGGGGGCACACAGAGGGGTCTGGACAGCAGGTGAAAGGGGGCACACAGAGGAGTCTGGACAGCAGGTGAAGGGGGGCACACAGAAGGGTCTGGACAGCAGGTGAAAGGAGGTACACAGAGGGGTCTGGACAGCAGGTGTAATGGGGGCACACAGAGGGGTCTGGACAGCAGGTGAAGGGGGGCACACAGAGGGGTCTGGACAGCAGGTGAAGGGGGGCACACAGAGGGGTCTGGACAGCAGCTGAAGGGGGGCACACAGAGGGGTCTGGACAGCAGGTGAAAGGGGGGCACACAGAGGGGTCTGGACAGCAGGTGAAAGGGGGGCACACAGAGGGGTCTGGACAGCAGGTGAAAGGGGGGCACACAGAGGAGTCTGGACAGCAGGTGAAAGGGGGTCACACGGGGCCCAGACAGCAGGTGGAATGGGGGCACAGAGGGGGACCCGGACAGCAGGTGGAATATGGGCACACTGAGTGGCTCGGACAGCAGGGGGCTAGGGGTGCAGATACTACAACCAATCCCCTTGCAGCGGTAGTAGCCGGTAGTGCTGCAGGGAGAGGCACAAGAGGATCAGTTTCAGCAATATGGCAGTACAGCCGCTCCTCCTGCTTGGCCGGTGCCCAGGCACCCCTTTTGAACTGATGGGACCCGGGCCTGATGCAGGAAGTCCGGCTGTACTGCCTTATCAGTAACCCTGCTGCTGGGACCCAAGGGCCACATGCGGCCCTCACGCCACAGATTGGGCACCAAGGCTGTAGTGTAGAGCATCCCGGGGTATATTGGTGGAAGAGATATGGGGGACGTCTAATGGGACAAACTGCTTGTTGTATTTCAGATGGAGTTGCAAGATGACGGCATCACGCTGGGATTGGAGAACAGCCTGTCCAAAGACGTCATCTCCATCATAAACAACGTGTTCCAGGCCCCCTGGGGGGGCTCCCACACCTGTCAGAAGGATGAGAAGGCGGTGGAGTGCAGCCTGTGTCAGTCCAGCATCCTCTGCTACCAAATGGCCTGTGAGCTGCTGGAGAGGTTGGCACCCAAGCTGGAGATCCGCCTGGTGGTATGTAATCCCGCTTTCAGTGCTCAGGGGGGACCTCTGCTTCCCGCTTAGTATTGTTGCCCAGAGACTTTCTTGCAAGAATTACTGTCAGGTAGACGCCAGAGTGCCGTGAGAAACGCACAACATGTTTGCCTAAATTTTTATAGTAGATTTACCTCTCACATGACATTAGATTTGCTAAAGCACCTGAATGACAACTATTCTGAATAATCTCGGGACAGTCCCGCATCCTGGCCCTCTGTGTCCTGGGCCATGTCCCGGGATCACAGCATCAGCCTTATTTTTCTTCCGTTCATTGAAGGACACAGCAGAGCTTCATGACAAATGGGTTTGATGTCGCCATTCTCAGGAGCCATAAACCAGACGGAGACAGAAAGTGCATCTAAAATCACACTTTTAATGAAATGGCAAAAATAACACAGTTCAGGGATGGAATCAAAAAACAGAAGCCAGGGTTTGGATACCAGAGCAGGTAATCAGACGAGCCGGGGTCAGGAAACCAGAAGTCAGCGTAGCTGGACGCAAAAATCAGGAACAGGAATCATTTTTTTCATACAAATAGAGCTTTCTTTTGGTGGTATTAATCACCACTGGGGGTTTTTATTTTTTGCTAAACAAATTAAAAAGACCAAAAATTTTGAAAACAAAATACTTTTTCATAGTTTGTTATAATATTTTGCAAACAAGTAATTTTTCTCCACTGTTTTGGGCTGATGAGGCTGCACTGATGGGCATTGGTGGCCACTGATAGGCTGCAGTGATGGGCACTGATGAGGCTGCCCTGTTAGGCGGCACTATTTAGCACTGAAAGGCGGCACTGATGAGCACTGGTAGGCGGCACTGATGGGCACTGGTAGGCGGCACTGATGGGCACTGATAGGCGACACTGATGGGCACTGATAGACGACACTGATGGGCACTGATAGGCGGCACTGATGAGCACTGGTAGGCAGCACTGATGGGCACTGATAGGCGGCACTGATGAGCACTGGTAGGCAGCACTGATGGGCATTGATAGGTGGCACTTATGAGGAGGCACTGGTGGGCAGGGATTGGCAGCACTGGTGGGCATAGATTGGCAGCAATGGTGGGCACTGTTGGGACTGCACTGACAATCAGACCTCTAATAATCAGTGCCCTGATTATCAATGTGGATGTCCCTTTTAGAGAAGCCGGTTATCGGCTCTCCTCTCACTGTCAGCCCTGGTTCACACTGATGCGATTTGACATGCTATTTGACATGTCAAATTGCATGTCAAATCTGCGAAATTTGCTGCAAATTGCGGCCAATGGCACCGTCCTAATCGGTGCGACGCCGCATCTGCGGCGCTGCACCGATTACAAAAAGTAGTTTTTGTACTACTTTTTGCGATTTCAGCCGCAATTTACATTGACATCTGTTTCAGATGTCTTTGAAATCGCGGCCGAAATCGGGACTGCCAGCGGGAGTGAAATCGTGCGAGTTCAGCTGAACTCGCAGGCTTCACTCCTGCAGCCCCAGCGTGAACGTGGGCTAAGGGTGAGGAAAGAAATGCTGATAACCAACATTTATTTACATCCGTGATCGGCTGTGATTGGACACAGCTGATCACGTGGTAAAGAGCCGCTGATTGGCTCTTTACCTCAATCTGTGATCAGCTTTGTCCTCCCAGAACTAGCCGTCATTCGGCTATAGTGCGGTCAGCAAGTGGTTAACGGTAACCAGGTGAGTCACTGTGGTAACGAGTGACAGGTAATTAACCGACAGCTGAGCAGCTTCTGTGCACCGGAAGAAAAGCCCTGCTTATTAAGTAGCCACCTGCAGGAGCAGGATGCTACGTGCAACTAAACCATGCACATATGCAGTAACTCAAAAAGGCATCAATTGCGAGGATGGTGGCCATGCATGGGTGGTCTCCACATATTTAGCAGTATGGTCTGGGCAGGACCAACTCTTAAAGTGGGTGTGTTGAGCAGTCCCTGCCTATTTGGGGTGGAGTCTAGAAAAGACAAACACTTAAAGTGTAAGTTTACCTTTTCAGAAAATCTGTAAGGTGAACTTACACTGGACCCCCTCCCCATCGCATCGGGTCCCGCTGTGCTTGAGGCCGGCAATCTCTCGCACTGACACATCATATCGCCGCTTTACCGGTTCGGGGCTTTCTTTCCTCTTCTCCAGCACTGACAGAACGGGTTCCGATTGGTCGGCGCCACCCAAGTGACGGCGCCGACCAATCAGAATGCCTCCTATCCGTACCTCTACGAGATACTGTTAGGAGATTAAGCCATAGGGGATTTCTGATCCTCGGAACAGTGAAGCGGCGATACGATGTGTCAGTGCGGGAGATTGCCGGCTTCAGGTACAGCGGGACCGGTTGCGATGTCCAGTGTTAGTTCACCTTACAGATTTTTCTGTAAAGGTGAACTTACCCTTTAATGCTGACAAGATTTGGGCATGTTCATCCAGGAAGTGTGAACAGTATCCCAGGATCCAGGACCACGGTGCTTCTTCATCCTCCCAACGCGTTGCGTCTCAACCTACGTTCTTCAGGGGATATTTTTTGATCACACAGCATTTTTTGATATATTTTTTGTGATGTCACTTTGCTCATAATATAAGAACATTGTGTTATTGTGTATTATATGTTTATGTAACATCACAACACTGTTACAGCTTAGCTATATTTCTCAGGGCGGTTTCCTGATGGTGACAACAGTGGACCGTGTCTGTGTAATGTGTGTTGAAAGAGGCACTTGTAGTCGCAAGCTGGAGCTCGGTGACAACTCAGGAGCATGTTATCACCCTATAACAGGAAGTGCATGTACAAGGACCTTCATGGCAGGATCACCAGGCAGATTTGAAAATAAATGAAAATGACTGTTCCAATAAGAACGTGTTAAAGCGCCTTCCATGGCTGCGTCGCGGACCCCGGACGAGCAGAATCGTCTTTCGCTGTTCTCGCTGTAGTGCAAACACCTCCCCCTCCCCCTTCCCATAATCTGTCCTCCTTGCTGCTGTCAGGCTGAAAAATGATCCGTACACTTTGAGGGATATTCCGAAATACACAGCGGCTCAGCGGGATTATTGATGCGCGCATTTTAGCCGAGCCCCGCGCTGAGCCGCCACGCTTGTGGAGATCGCCGTGATTGATGGGCTAAATTTTCGGTTTACAGACTTGATCTGTTGTTCTTGTTTTAGCAACTTTGGTGACAAATGGCTGGATATTAACAAGGATGGGGGGGGGGGGAGGGGATTGATTGAAGTGTCAGTAGAATCCTCAAACACTCACATCACTCATCATCCTATGAAGTGCCTGCGGAGCTCTTCAGGGATCAGCTCCTCTTTGATTAGAGAGAGGGATTTTCCATCAGAATTACCTGCTGGACAGGGAGGGGGCGTACGCCTCATATATCACCCATCAATAACTGGATATGAACATTAAAGCTGAACTCCGGGCAGCTGAATACACTGATAACAAAAAAATGTCCATCCAGTCCTGAGATTTACACAGCTCTGCCACACAGCCCTGTCTGGTAGGGCAGGAGGCCTGATTTTTTTCTCTCTGCTGCTGTCACAAGCCTGATAGGAGACTGAAACGAGGTTGGCCTCTATTGTATCTTTTGGCCAGGCACCACCGGGAGTGGAACAGACCGCGCCAAGGGACAGGAGGAGCATGAGTGGCACTGGATGTTGACAGCTGAACCTTGGGGCTGGTGATGCAGAGCTGGAAGATCTGGCTGCACATCAGGTCAGGATCAGCCGAGCTGTAGGATGAGCCAGTTGGGGGTTAAGGAAGAACACTAAGCAGATTCCGGGTTCAGGAAAGCAGGGCTTAACAGTGCTCCCAGTCCCACTTATGGGCCGGGCCTATTTTTCAGACTCTGTGTTTACAAGTTAAAATCATTTTTTTTCCTAGAAAATTACTTATAACCCTCAAACATTACATATATTATTTTTCAGACACACTAGAGAATAAAATGGCGGTCGTTGCAATACTTTCTGTCGCACTGTATTTGCGCAGCGGTCTTACAAGCGCACTTTTTTGGGAAAAAAATACACGTTTTAAAATTAAAAGATAAGACAACAGTAAAGTTAGCCCAATTTTTTTTTTAATACTGTGAAAGATAATTATACGCCAAGTAAATTGATACCCAACGTGTCACGCTTCAAAATTGCACCCGCTCGTGGAATGGCGACAAACTTTGACCCTTAAAAATCTCCATAGGCGACGTTTAAAAATGTCTACAGGTTACCAGTTTTGAGTTACAGAGGAGGTCTAGGGCTAGAATTATTGCTCTTGCTCTAGCGATCGCGGCGATACCTCACATGTGTGATTTGAACACCATTTCTTTCTCGTACATCACGGGACACAGAGCGGCATAGTCATTACTATGTGGGTTATATAGATACCTTCAGGTGCTGGCACTGGCAACTTCCAAAACCGGAAGTACCCTCCCCTATATAAGCCCCTCCCATCCGGGAGCACCTCAGTTTTTTGCCAGTGTCTAAGGTGTTGGCCAAGGTTAACATGTGTTTTTCACTGAGCTTGCGTACAGGTTCTTTTGGGCCTCAGTAAGCTATTCCGGATCCGACCAAAAAAGCTTCATAGCTAAACGGTCGGTACCCGGGCCTTGCAGAGAAGAGCAAGGTTTTGCCTGTAATGCCTCTCTTAGGAGGGCTGGACCCTGGGATCCAGAGCTCTGGTCATACCCACGACCAAGATGTTTTCTGTGCAGGGTGCTATACAGGTCCAGGGGAGTGGAATCCTTGGGAACCCGGTCCCTGAAGGTTTGATTACAATGCCTGCCGTGATAGGTGAAGTTTGGGCTTCTGTGGACCAAACAGAGTCCTGCGGCGAGGAAAAGGTAAGTGGGGGCCCTCAGGAACTTGGTTCTATTGGGGGACCCCCAAGCCTATTTTGTCTTTCTGCCTGTTACCTAAGGTATTCCCGCTAATATTCTGTGTATGCCTGTTACTACTAAGAAAATGTAAAAATTTTAATAGTAGGCAAGAAAAAAAAAAAAAAAAAATGTAAGACCGCGGTACCTGTGTTAAACACTAGAGGCCGCTGTGGTTCTTTTTCTTGTAAATGTGGATTTTTTTCTTCCGAAGTCAATCCAGGCAGTTCTCTTTGGGAAGCTGTCTCCTCTGCCCTGTTGCTGCGCTCATCCATCCCTGGGCCCTGCGGCAGGGACCCTGGCTCCCATCTAGCTCCTTATTTTTTCAAAAAAGGCGCACGTGCCCGTGCACGCGCCTCTCTATATAGAGGCGATCTGGAAAAAGGGGCGGAGCGGGTGGATGACGCTCGGTGTGCGCCGCGGCGCTACTGCGCATGTGCGGGCGTCCAGCATGTTTAAAGGCACAATCACAGCTGGCTATTGAAGTGCACAGACAGAGCTAGCAACAGTATAAAGGCACACAGAGGCGGTTGATGCAGGCATCCCCTAGAAAGGCACTTTAGTAGACACCAACTGTTATATAGCAGCAATTGTGCTAGACTATTCTCAGTAAAAGTGGTGTATTACGGCTGGAATACCTCAGCTTTGGGCTTAGGAATATGCCGTCCAGAAGCTCCGGAACTAAATCTTCCAGGAAGCGAAGGGGGTCTCATCGGGCTCTGAGGATCTTGGGCATGCTTCTGCTGCACCAGTCTCCCCTGAAAATTCAGAGGTTAGTGACCGTAGAGACCCCGCAGGAGTACCTGGTACTGTGGCTGTCCTCAGTTCACCTGCTCCTGTGTATGTAACAGAGGAGGTTTTTTCCTCAGCTCTGGGAGGATTAGAAGAGAGATTGTCAACATTGATCGCTGCTTCCCTGTCAGAGGAGAAAAGCGCCCGATCTCCGTCTCCTCCTTCAGAGTGCCTGTTAGCAGAGCAACAGTCCCATACAGGGATCGACCTGCCTGAAGGGGATCAGGATGAGGTTGATTCTGTTATAGAGGAGTCAACAGTGGGGGAACCTTTTCTCAGCATCTCAAGCTGAAAGATTATGGGTTCAGTCCCTGACTAACATGGTCCGATCAGCATTTAAAATGCACCTTGCGGAACCATCAACCACTACTGTATCCTCGCTGGGGTCGCTAAAAGCCCCCCAGACTGTCTGTTCCTTTCCACTTCACCCTTTACTGAAAGGGCTCATTTACCAGGATTGGGAACGTCCTGAGAAAATATTTACTCCCCCCAAGAGATTTCCGGTGGTCTATCCCATGGAGGATAAGTTCATCAAAAAATGGAGGGTCCCTACAGTGGACGCAGCCATCTCTTGTGTGAATAAATCACTGACATGTCCGGTGGATAATGTCCAAATGTTCAAGGACCCAATAGATAAAAAATTGGAGTCCTTATTAAAATCTGCTTTTTCTACAGCAGGATTGGTGACACAACCAGCAGTGGCAGCTATTGGGGTCTGCCAAGCAGTGAAGGATCAGTTGAAACAGGTCTTAAGGGACTTGCCAGATCAGCAGGCTCTTGCCCTAGCTGATCTACCTAGAGCCTTATGCTTTGCGGTTGACGCCATAAAGGATTCAATCCATCAGGCCTCCCGCCTTACGCTGTCTGTAGTACATATGCGCAGGCTTCTGTTACTCAAAAACTGGTCTGCTGAAGCTCCCTGTAAAAAATTGCTGGTCAGCTTCCCATTTCATGGTGAACGCTTATTCGGGGAAGACCTGGACAAATATATCCAGAAAATTTCCAGCGGTAAAAGTACACTCTTGCCGGTTAAAAACAGAGTTAGAGGTCCCTCTTTTAAGAGGCCTGCTTCTCCAGTCCCTAGGACATCGGCTGTGAAACAGTTCCGACGGCCTCCTCGGTCAAATCCCGGGGGTAAAAATCAGGGACAATTGCAGGGTAACAAGAAGCCCTGGAGCAGGAGAGGTACAAAACCTCCCCCAAAGTCAAATGCATGAAGGGTTGCCCCCACTCAATCGGGTGGGGGGAAGACTCCAGTTGTTCGCAGAGACCTGGCGGGACACGATCAGAGACAGATGGGTGCTCTCCGCAGTAAGTCTGGGATACAAATTGGAGTTAAAAGACTCTCCTCCTTCCCATTTTATGAGGTCAAACGTGCCAAGGGATCCCCGGAAGAGAGAGTCCCTCCTGTTGGCACTAGAACAACTATTGCTCCAAGGAGTAATTATGGAGGTTCCCCTGGAAGAATGGGGGTTTGGGTTTTACTCAAACCTCTTTACAGTCCCGAAGCCAAACGGGGACGTGAGGCCCATATTAAATCTAAAAGGGCTAAACAAATTCCTACATATCAGGACTTTCCGGATGGAGTCGATCCGATCGGTGGCCACTGCCCTACAAGGGGAGGAATGGTTAGCCTCGATCGACATCAAAGATGCTTATTTGCACATTCCCATCTTTCCAGTCCACCAAAAATTTCTACGCTTTGCAGTAGAAGGGCGCCATTTTCAGTTCAGAGCCTTACCCTTCGGTCTGGCCACAGCACCACGAGTGTTCACAAAAATTCTGGCCCCATTATTGGCCAATCTAAGAACACAAGGTGTAACGATAATGGCATATCTAGACGACTTGTTGCTGATAGACCACTCAGTGAAAAAACTAGAAGTGGTCGTTCACAAGACAATCAAGTATCTGGAATCTCACGGTTGGATTATCAACCGAGACAAGTCAGCCCTAAAACCAGTCAAAAGTCTGGAATACTTTGGGCTAAGGTTGGATTCAGGCCAGAGGAAAATATTCTTGCCTCGAAAAAAGGTGTTGTCTTTGAGAGATTTGATCCACTTAGTGGGTACAAAAAGACAGCCGTCCATACGCCTGTGCATGAGGCTGCTGGGAAAAATGGTGGCATCATTCGAAGCAGTACCCTACGGTCAATTCCATTCAGGGAATTTGCAAAGGGCCATACTGTCAGCCTGGAACAAGAAAGTTCAGGCCCTAGACTTACCAATGTCCTTGTCCCCCTCCGTTCGCAAGAGCCTCCGTTGGTGGTTGGTTCCCCAGAATCTGGAAAAAGGGAAATCCTTCAGTCCGATTTCTTGGAAGGTGGTCACTACAGATGCCAGCCTTATAGGCTGGGGAGCAGTACTGGAGCAATGGTCTCTCCAGGGCAGATGGTCGGATGCAGAAAAGGCCCTGCCCATCAATCTCTTAGAGATACGAGCAGCCCGGTATGCCCTAGTAGCATGGACATCCAAACTCCAAGGGTCCCCTGTCAGAATTCAATCAGACAATGCCACGGCAGTGGCATATATCAATCATCAGGGTGGCACCAGGAGTTGTGCAGCCCAGAGGGAAGTAAATTACATCCTGAAATGGGCAGGAAAAATATGTCCCAGCCATATCCGCGGTATTCATTCCAGGAGTGGAGAATTGGAAGGCGGACTTTCTAAGTCGCCAACAATTATGCCCAGGGGAATGGTCCCTTCACCCCGAGGTTTTCCGGACAATATGTCAGCGGTGGGGAACACCGGATGTAGATCTGCTAGCATCCAGATTCAACGCAAAGGTGGACAGATTTGTCTCTCGGACAAGGGATCCCCTAGCTTGCGGCTCGGATGCTCTAGTGTTCCTTGGGATCAGTTCAAGCTGATATATGCATTCCCACCGCCACAATTGTTACCTCGATTACTCCGCAGAATCAGGGTAGAAAAGAAACCAGTGATTCTGGTGGCTCCAGCGTGGCCCCGAAGAGCGTGGTACGCGGAGATTGTAAAAATGTCTGTGGGGAGTCCTTGGACCCTCCCACATCGTCCGGACCTGCTTTCGCAGGGACCGATATACCACCCTTCCTTACCAGCCCTAGGTTTGACGGCCTGGCTATTGAAGCCCACATTCTAAAAAAGAGAGGTCTCTCTAATCCTGTGGTATCTACCATGATCAATGCCAGGAAGCCGGTATCCAGGCAGATCTACTATAGAATCTGGAAGGCATACATCGCCTGGTGTGAGGCCAAGAAATGGCATCCACGAAAGTACGTAATAGGTAGGATTCTGGACTTCCTACAATGGGCTGTAGATAGGAAGCTTGCCTTGAGTACTATCAAGGGTCAGATTTCGGCCTTGTCAATATTTTTTCAGAGGCCCTTGGCTTCGCATTCACTAGTCAAAGCCTTTATACAAGGAGTGATGCGTATTAGCCCTCCGGTTAATATTCCCATATGTCCATGGGACTTAAACCTGGTTCTGTCGGTTCTACAGAAACAATCATTTGAACCATTACAGCACATTTCTTTGGTTCTTCTCACCAGGAAATTGATTTTTCTAGTAGCCATTTGTTCGGCTAAAAGAGTGTCGGAATTAGCCGCTATGTCCTGTAAGGAGCCATATCTGGTTATCCATAAGGACAGAGTAGTGTTACGTCCTCATCCAGCCTTTCTTCCTAAGGTGGTATCGAGGTTTCATTTGAACCAAGATGTGGTTCTTCCTTCTTTTTTCCCCAAACCTAGTTCGGTAGAGGAAAAGTTATTGCATTCTTTGGATGTAGTAAGAGCAGTTAAAGCTTATCTAAAAGCCACTGCTCAGATTCGCAGAACGGATACTTTGTTTATTCTGCCGGAAGGCCCCAGAAAGGGTCAGGCAGCGTCAAAATCTACTTTAGCCAAGTGGATTCGACAGGTCATAATGCAAGCCTATGGCTTGAAAAGGAGACCGCCTCCGTTCAAAGTTAGGGCGCACTCCACGAGAGCAGTTGGAACTTCATGGGCAGTGCATCACCAGGCCTCCCTGGCTCAGGTCTGTAAGGCCGCAACATGGTCTTCAGTACACACGTTTACTAGGTTCTACCAGGTGGACGTTAGAAGTCAGGAGGATGTCGCCTTTGGGCGCAGTGTGTTGCAGGCTGCAAAAGATCCTCATGTCTGATAGCGCTCAGCTTATGTATGGTGTATCCCCCCCCCCTTCATTGGGCATTGCTTTACGACATCCCACATAGTAATGACTATGCCGCTCTGTGTCCCGTGATGTACGAGAAAGAAAATAGGATTTTTATAACAGCTTACCTGTAAAATCCTTTTATTGGAGTACATCACGGGACACAGAGCTCCCACCCCTCTTTTGGGGTCACTTATTGCTTTGCTACAAAACTGAGGTGCTCCCGGATGGGAGGGGCTTATATAGGGGAGGGTACTTCCGGTTTTGGAAGTTGCCAGTGCCAGCACCTGAAGGTATCTATATAACCCACATAGTAATGACTATGCCGCTCTGTGTCCCGTGATGTACTCCAAGAAAAGGATTTTACAGGTAAGCTGTTATAAAAATCCTATTTTTCATATGCGGGCGCGAGTTACCTAAGCGTTCACGTCGGCGGGACAGCACGCTGGGAGAAAGTCAGGAGGGCAGATTCTTAAAAGAATAATAAATAAAAAAATCCAGCAGGTGGAATCCTTCTAATGATACCCAAGGAGCTGCTTCTGGTGGTTAATCTTGTCAAAGGTAAAAGTATATGGTGATAAATAATGAGAAAGCCAAGAGGAGAGTAGGCAGATTTAAGTGTAGCATATTTATTGAAAGAAGTAAAATAAAAAGATAAAACTGCACTCACATGATAATTTATGGAAAACAGGCTTTACTCAAAAAATCCAGCAGGTGGCATCCTTCTAATGATACTCAATGGAGGATGAATTATTCTCTTATGGCAGATCTAAGTGTAATATATTTATTGAAGTAAATAAAATAAAAAGGTAAAAATGCACTCGTGAGAATGTATGGAATACAGGCTTTACTCAAAAAATTTAGCAGATCGGAGAAGCTTTGCCATAATAAAAAAATAAAAAAATCCAACAGGTGGCATCCTTCTAATGATACCCAATGGAGGATAGGTAAGGAGCTGCTTCTGGTAGTTAATCTCGTCATAGCTACAAGTATATTTTGGTAAAAGTCAAGAAAGCCAAGAGGAGAGTAGGCAGATCTAAGTGTATTGTACTTACTGAAGTAAGTAAAATAAAAATGCACTCTCATGAGAATTTATAGAATACATGCATTGCTCACAAAATCCAGCAGGTGGCATCCTTCTAATGATACTCAATGGAGGATAGGTAAGGAGCTGCTTCTGGTGGTTAATATCGTCAAAGCTACATATGGTGGTGGTAAAAGACAAGAAAGCCAAGAGGGGGGTAGGCAGATCCTAGTATATTTATTGAAATAAATAAAATAAGGTAAAAATGCACTCACACGAGAATTTATGGAATACAGGCATTACTCAAAAAAATCCAGCAGATCTGAAAAGCTTTGCCATAATAAAATAATAAAAAATAAATAAAAAAAATCCAGCAGGTGGCATCCTTCTAATGATACCCAATGGGGGATAGGTAAGGAGCTGCTTCTGGTGGTTAATCTTCTTAAAGGTATAAGTATATGGTGATAAGTGATGAGAAAGCCAAGAGGAGAGTAGGCAGATATAAGTGTAGCATATTTATTGAAATAAGTAAAATAAAAAGATAAAACTGCACTCACATGATAATTTATGGAAAGCAGGCATTACTCAAAAAATCCAGCAGGTGGCATTCTTCTAATGGTACTCAATGGAGAGAAAGGGATATCACCGCTCCAGGAAGTTCAAGCAAAAGTAAAACCCTCTCCTCCAGATTAGAAGACCCTGGTGCTGGCAATGCATGTAACAATGCAAAAATGGGAAGAAATTCTGGACAGCCGCACTCCAAAAAAGTTTTTGCCTTTTATTCAAAAATGGACATCAAAAATACATGCCACAGCAGAACAGAACGGACAGAAGAGCTGACACGTTTCACACTAACAAATAGTGCTTAGTCATAGCTAATAATCACAGAAATGAATAATGCTTAAATACTATTTCCTTATGGACCATGTGACCAGAAAATTTGCTTAATTATACATCATATTAATGGCCATGGGGGGGTAGGAGGACAACCCCATATTAATGGCCATGGGGGGTAGGAGGACAACCCCATATTAATGGCCATGGGGGGGTAGGAGGACAACCCCATATTAATGGCCATGGGGGGGTAGGAGGGCAACTCCATATTAATGGCCATGGGGGTAGGAGGACAACATCATATGAATGGCCATGGGGGGTAGGAGACTCCATATTAATGGCCATGGGGGTAGGAGGACAACATCATATGAATGGCCATGGGGGGTAGGAGACTCCATATTAATGGCCATGGGGGGTAGGAGGACAACATCATATGAATGGCCATGGGGGGTAGGAGACTCCATATTAATGGCCATGGGGGTAGGAGGACAACATCATATTAATGACCAGGGGGTAGGGAGGCAACTCCATATTAATGGCCATGTTTTTATTACAAATTATGTGAGCAGACTGCAGTTCCTCTTTAAAAAAAAAAAAACCAGCAGGTGGAATCCTTCTAATGACACCCACACCCACAGGAGCTGCTTCTGGTGGTTAATCTCATCAAGGGTACAATAAATCCAATGGGAGAGTAGACGGATCTAAGTGTAGTATATTTATTGAAATAAGTAAAATAAAGTGATAAAAATGCACTCACATTTTGGCCCACGTTTTATGGGAGTTATTAGAGCTCTGTATTCTCAACCTAAAGCTCAAATTCGTATACAGGGATATTATTCCTCTCCGATAAATATAGCCAGGGGTACAAGACAAGGTTGTCCACTATCCCCTATTGTCTTTGCTATGGCCATTGAAAGCTTGGCCATAGCCATTAGACAAAATTCTGACATTAAAGGCGTAACCTGTGGGAATCAGATGCATAAATGCGGACTTTTCGCAGATGATTTGCTTCTCTTTCTTACCTCTCCCATTACCTCCCTCCCGAATCTTTATAAAGTAATTTCTGATTTTTCTAATATTTCAGGATGTCATGGATATGCATTAATGTCTGTCTGCCATCTTACCTTCCTCCTCATGTGTTCATCTAGAGACCAGACCTCCTTCACCTGGCTTCCTTTATAATCTCCTCCCAGCCTGACTCCACCCCAGGCCCTATCACTGAACACTATATTAACCTGTGCACTGCAAGCCTGCTTTGCTGATCAACGTGTTTGTTAGGCATTGTGTGTTTGGGTTCCTGCCTGCCGTGTGCTACGTCTGTCTCTCTGTTACGTTATTGGCTTGTCCCCGACCATCCCTGTCTGCTCGTGACCCTTGACCTTCGGCTCGTTCTTCGTTATCCTTGTCTGCTTGTGGCCCCTGACCTTCGGCTTGTTATTCGGTTCTCTCTATCGTGTGCCGCTGCTTCCCCTTATCCTACGGGGCGTGAGCTAGGAAACTCCAGGGGCCGCGACCTGGTCCCAGCCGGCAGCGTAACATCCTCACCACTAGAGGCCCTGGAGAAGACCAGCTGGGTCTTAGACTCCGCGCCCTGGGGAATCTTGGCTCTCGCTTCCGTTGGGATCCCGGTTGTGCTCCTCTGGTCCCGCTTTCCACAACCACCCAGTTTCCTACCCACAGAAGCCAGCCATAGGGTTCACTACCTCGCGGTGCACTCCTGTCCCCCTACGGTGTGCATCTGTCACCTGGCCACAGGTGACCCTGACAGTTTGATCAGCCATGAACCCGGCTGACATCCCGCTTCCCGCGGATGATCCATTGCAGGGCATAGTTCGCAGACTTGAGACCCAGGAATCAAATCAGACCCAGGTGATGCGAATCCTCCAGGATCTGGCTTCTCGATTCGAGCAGCTTCAGGTCTCCTTGGGAACCCCGAATCCGCAACCCCAAGTACAACCAGCGGCTGTACCTATCGCACCAGTCGCAGCCTCACACTCACTAAGATTGCCAGCTCCGTTCCGTTTCTCTGGGGACTCCAAGGCCTGCAGGGGGTTTCTCAGCCAATGCACTATTCATTTTGAGCTTCAGCCTCAAAGCTTCCTATCTGACCGGGCTAAGGTAGCCTATATCATTTCCCTCCTCTCCGGTGAAGCTTTGGCCTGGGCTGCCCCCCTGTGGGAGAGGAACGATCCGGTGGTTTCCAGTCTGTCCGAATTCTTGAAGCTCTTTCGTAATATCTTCGAAGAGCCGGCTCGGGCTTCTTCAGCGGCTAGTGCTGTCTTACGTCTTCGCCAAGAATCTAGTTCAGTGGGGCAATATGCTCTTCAGTTCCGTATCCACACAGCTGAATTGAGCTGGAATAATGAGGCCCTGGTCGCTACCTTTTTACATGGCCTCTCTGACCGAGTGAAAGACGAATTAGCGGGAAGAGCCATTCCCGTCGGTCTGGACGATGTAATTTCATTATGCAACCAGATCGACATTCGTTTTCAAGAGAGGTCCTTAGAAAAAAGACGCCAGCACTCTCTGGGTCCTAGCCAGTCTGAGCTCCCCTCCCTTCATTCCGTGGAGCATCCTCTACCTGCTGAAGAACCTATGCAGCTGGGCCGGACCAGACTAACCCCCGAAGAACGTGCTAGGCGCAGAACTCTGGGCTTGTGCCTCTATTGTGGGGGCAAGGGTCATTTTCGTGACTCCTGCTCGCTTCGTCCGGGAAACGCTCGGGTCTAATACATTTGGAAGGTGGAGTATTGGACCCAGAAACATCACCTTCTCGCCTGCTCTTGCCGGTGTCCCTTCATGTAGGCACTTCTCCTCAGTCAACCCTTGCATACCTGGATTCCGGGGCTGCCGGCAATTTCATGGATTGGAGAACTGCTTCTTCTATGAAGCTTACCCTTTCACCTCTCACTACCCCATTGGTAGTCTCGGCAATTGATGGCACTGTTCTCCCAGGGGGCCCTATTCGCTTCCAGACGCTACCCATTAGGATGTCGGTAGGGATTCTCCACCAGGAGTGGATATCCTTTCTTATTCTACCCAAGGCCTCTACCCCAGTTGTATTGGGCCTCCCTTGGCTACAGCTCCACTCTCCACATGTGGACTGGGTCTCTGGGCAGATCCTGGCCTGGGGTTCCTCATGTTTCTCGTCGTGTCTTCTCAAGGTGACCCCCAAGGAGAGTCTTCCGGTTGCTGCCACTTCCGTTTCTTCTGATCTTCCCGCCGCATACAGCGATTACCGGGATGTGTTCTGTAAAAAATCAGCTGAGGTGCTTCCTCCCCACAGGTCTTTTGACTGTGCTATTGATCTTGTCCCCGGAGCAACTCTACCCAGGGGTCGTACCTACCCTCTGTCCATCCCAGAGACCCAGGCCATGTCGGAGTATGTAGCAGAGAATCTGGAGAGAGGGTTCATCCGGAAATCCTCATCGCCTGCAGGGGCAGGGTTCTTTTTTGTTGCCAAAAAGGATGGTACCTTAAGACCCTGCATCGATTATCGGGGTTTAAATGCGGTTACTATTAAAAATCGATACCCCTTACCCTTAATATCTGAGCTATTCGATAGGTTGAAGGGTGCCTCCATTTTCACCAAGTTGGATCTCAGAGGCGCGTACAATCTCATTCGAATACGGTAGGGTGACGAATGGAAGACTGCATTTAACACTAGAGACGGGCATTACGAATATCTGGTGATGCCTTTTGGTCTGTGTAATGCTCCAGCCGTGTTTCAAAACTTTGTCAATGAAATCTTCAGAGATCTGCTGTACCAGTTTGTTGTCATCTATCTGGATGACATTCTGATCTTTTCTGAAAATCTGCTCGTCCACAGAAACCATGTCCGCACTGTACTTCAACGTCTTAGAGAGAACAATCTCTATGCCAAGCTGGAGAAATGTTCCTTTGAATGTTCTGAGGTCCTGTTTTTGGGGTGCTTTGTCTCATGTTCGGGGCTTCGTATGGACCCTGGGAAGGTCTTGGCTATCACCAACTGGCCTCTTCCTGCTAGCCTCAAGGCCACACAGCGCTTTCTTGGCTTCACTAATTATTATAGGCAGTTCATAAGGAATTACTCTTCCATTGCCGCGCCTATTATCGCTTTGACCAAGAAGGGTGTGAATGCCAGAGACTGGCCTCCCGAAGCTGTCTCTGCATTTCACAACCTGAAACAGGCCTTTGTTTCTGGCCCCCTCTTGAGGAGACCAAATCCTGGGAATGCATTTTTTATTGAAGTGGACGCTTCCTCAATGGGGGTGGGAGCTGTGCTTCTTCAAATCTTTGAGAAGAGACGCCAACCATGTGCGTTCTTCTCCAAAAAAATTTCTCAGGCGGAGAGGAATTATGCCATCGGTGATCGGGAACTTCTCGCAATTAAATTGGCGTTAGAGGAGTGGCGTCATCTCTTGGAGGGTTCCCCTCACTCCATAACGATCTTTACCGATCACAAGAATTTACAGTATCTACAGAATGCTAAACGTCTGAATCCTAGACAGGCCAGGTGGAGTCTCTTCTTTGCCCGTTTTAATTTCACGATTACCTACAAACCTGGTTCCTGCAACGGTCGGGCTGATGCGCTCTCTAGGTCATTTGACACTTTGGACGAGGAGTCCGCCCCTGAACCTGAGCCGATCATTCCCACCTCATGCATTGTTGCCCACTCTACCACCCTGAAGTCTAAAATTCCGCCTGGTAAGACCTTTGTCCCCACTGAGCTAAGAGCTAAGATCCTTCGTTGGGGACATGATTCCAAGGTGGCAGGGCATTCTGGATTCCTCCGATCCTTCCTACTCATCAGTCGTCACTACTGGTGGCCTAATCTCCGCTCAGACGTCAAAGACTACGTTAAAGCTTGTCATGTCTGTGCTCAGTCCAAATCCTCCACACAAGCTCCTGCTGGTCTCCTCATGCCCTTGCCTATTCCTAAGGAACCCTGGGCCCATATTGCCATGGATTTTATCACCGATCTCCCACTGTCTGAGAATAATACAGTCATTTGGGTGGTAATCGATCGATTCTCCAAGATGGCTCATTTTGTTCCTCTTCCTGGTCTTCCTTCTGCCCCTGCCTTGGTTCCCATTTTCATTCGAGAAATTCTCCGCCTACATGGGGTCCCTTCTCATATTGTTTCCGACAGGGGAGTCCAATTCACGTCTCGTTTTTGGAGAGCCTTTTGCAAATCCCTCAATATTGTCTTGGATTTTTCTTCTTCTTACCATCCCCAATCCAATGGACAGACTGAGAGGGTTAATCAGGAGTTAGAGGTCTTTCTTCGCACCTTTGTGTCTTCTCACCATGACGATTGGTCCTCTCTACTCCCGTGGGCAGAATTCTCCCATAACAATCATGTGAATACCAGTTCGCAGAAGACACCCTTTTTCACAGTTTATGGAAAACACCCTCAACTTCCTCTTCCTATGATCTGTTCTCCAGACATTCCAGCTTTGGCTTCGGTTCAGGAGTCTCTCAATTCCGTTTGGGGTCACGTTCATGATTCCCTCCGGGCAGCTGCTGAAAAATTCAAAGGCTTTGCAGACCGCCGCAGGCGTAAACCGCCTTCTCTTCAGCCAGGGGACAAAGTCTGGCTCTCTACCAGGAACATCAAGCTCCGAGTTCCTTCTCTGAAGTTTGCTCCACGATTCATCGGTCCATACACGGTAACTGCTAAACTGAATCCGGTTTGTTTCAAACTCCAGATTCCTAAGAGCCTTAAAATCACTAACTCCTTTCATGTTGCTCTTCTAAAGCCTTTAGTCCTCAATAAATTCTCTCGTCCTCTTCCTACCGTGGCGCCTGTCTCGGAGGATAATCAGGAGTACGAGATCAGTCAAATTCTGGACTCCCGACTCTGTAAAGGCGTTCTTCAGTACCTCGTTCATTGGAAAGGGTTTGGTCCTGAGGAGAGGTCTTGGATCACTGCATCTGAGGTCTTTGCACCTCGTCTGTTAAAGGAGTTTCATCTGAAGTTTCCCTCTAAACCTGGGCCCAGGCGGGGAAGGGGGAGGCCTCGTAAGAGGGAGGGTACTGTCATGGATATGCATTAATGTCTGTCTGCCATCTTACCTTCCTCCTCATGTGTTCATCTAGAGACCAGACCTCCTTCACCTGGCTTCCTTTATAATCTCCTCCCAGCCTGACTCCACCCCAGGCCCTATCACTGAACACTATATTAACCTGTGCACTGCAAGCCTGCTTTGCTGATCAACGTGTTTGTTAGGCATTGTGTGTTTGGGTTCCTGCCTGCCGTGTGCTACGTCTGTCTCTCTGTTACGTTATTGGCTTGTCCCCGACCATCCCTGTCTGCTCGTGACCCTTGACCTTCGGCTCGTTCTTCGTTATCCTTGTCTGCTTGTGGCCCCTGACCTTCGGCTTGTTATTCGGTTCTCTCTATCGTGTGCCGCTGCTTCCCCTTATCCTACGGGGCGTGAGCTAGGAAACTCCAGGGGCCGCGACCTGGTCCCAGCCGGCAGCGTAACATCCTCACCACTAGAGGCCCTGGAGAAGACCAGCTGGGTCTTAGACTCCGCGCCCTGGGGAATCTTGGCTCTCGCTTCCGTTGGGATCCCGGTTGTGCTCCTCTGGTCCCGCTTTCCACAACCACCCAGTTTCCTACCCACAGAAGCCAGCCATAGGGTTCACTACCTCGCGGTGCACTCCTGTCCCCCTACGGTGTGCATCTGTCACCTGGCCACAGGTGACCCTGACACAGGACTCAGGGTCAATTTTGCCAAGTCACAGGCACTAAATATTTCCCTCCCGTTACCCATAGTTTCCCTCATCAAACAGTATTTCAAATTTGAATGGAATTCTTCTCATAATAAATATCTGGGAATCTTTCTGACTGCTCGAACAGAATCTCTTTACACAAGTAACTATCCTCCCCTATTCCATAAAATTATTACAGATCTTAAAAATTGGGACAAATTCGAACTATCTTGGTTGGGCAGGATTAATTCAGTGAAAATGACATTAATCCCTAGAATTTTATATCTATTTCGTTCCCTCCCCATTCCCATCAGGAAAGATCAGATAAATTCCTTACAAAGTAAAATTCTCACATTCGTATGGGGCAAATCTAGTTACAGAGTTCCCCAAAACACCCTATATTTAAATAGGAAGAAGGGAGGGGTGGGTTTGCCTAACTTATATAATTATGTTTTAGCTGCCAGACTAGCACAATTATCTATATTTTATTCCAAGAATGAAAAACCGGACTGGGTGCTGATAGAAGAACAAGCGGTACCACAATTATCCTTAGAGTACCTGCTTTGGTGCCCACAAAGACAGAGACCACCTATTTTATCCCCTTCCTTATCTCAATCATTTGCCCTTTGGGACAGACTCAGTCCTCTTCCCACTCTAGTGTCTGTAGCACAACCACTAGCACACATTTTTAATAATCCAAAATTCTTTCCCGGTATGGATACCGAGGCCTTCAGTTGGTGGACAAACAAAGGTCTATATAGGATAGGACAATACTTTACAAATCGGGGTCCTATTACCATGCCCCATTGTCTAAATAAATTTGACCTCCCTGACTCTGAAAAATTTAGATTTGAACAGATTTCACAATTCTTGAATGATATTTGGATGGAGAAACCTCTTCCTCCCAAATTTACGGACTATGAGATCTGGTGCGGATCGGCCGTGGGACAAAGGGGGGGCATTTCTGTGATCTACTCTTCACTTACTTGTACAGCTACTAAAACCTCATACATGAAAGCATGGGAAGATGACCTCCAGCTAAATTGGGATCTAGGATCCTGGCAAAAGGCCAACTTTCGCTCATTCCAAAGTATTTTGAACACCTCCCTCATGGAAGCTAACTTAAAAGTTGTCATGACATGGTATATGACTCCCATCAGGCTTGCATCCATCTACCCAGAATCGGATCCCAACTGCTTTAGAGGCTGCCATTTATTGGGCTCGATGGTGCATATCTGGTGGGAATGTCCTAGGATCAGGCCGATCTGGAAGAACATTTTTAATCTCATATTTAAGGTCACTTCGTGTTCAATACCTAGGTCAGCTTCTGTTGCTCTTCTCAATGACAATATTCCCAACGTTTCTAAACCAACTAGAAAACTGATTCACTTTATACTTCTGGGGACTAAAATTATTATTGCTAGATCTTGGAGGAAGCCCAGGGTATCCATTAAGGCTATACACAATAAGATCTCTTGGATTATGGCTCAAGAGAAGATGGTTAGCATATCAACTAATTTAATCCCTAAATTTGAGGCAATATGGGAACCTTGGGCAGTTTTCTGTGGCGTTTCTTTGAAGGTCAGGCATGACCCTGACCGCTCTAATTCCTAAAGGGCCTCGTGTTCGGCATGTGATTTCTTCTTATTTATTTCTACTTCTATTCTATCTTTTCTTGGTTCTTTTATCTTTTGTTTTATTTATTTTTCTTTTATTTTTGTTTCGATACTTAAACATGATTCAAAGATTTGATATCATTATTTACTGTGTTCTTATTGCGGTATTTCCGAGTCTTAAATTTGATGGGCGTTATTGTATATGAGTGTAGTACTGTTCTTCATTAAGATTCCGAGTTCCTTTTTATTGGTTTCATATGAGGATGGCGGGCTGGGGGGGGGGGGGCCTGACCTGGGCGCAAGATGATCCCGTTAGGCGCGTCCAGGTGGGGTGTGACTTCCCTGAATGCCTATTTTTCATTTTTTTTTTTTAATCTCTTGATGAGAACATTGTGATATAAACAATTGGAAATAACCCTTTGTCATTTTTAAACAACAATTTTTTAAGATTTTCTGTACATGTCTTGAATTGAAAAATAAACATTTATTGAAAGAAAAAAAAAAATGCACTCACATGTAGTAAGTAAAGGAGCAAGCACTATACCAAACATCCAGCAGGTGGCATCGTATAATGGGTCTCAATGGCTGATCAGTCCTGGTTTGTTATTGGTGGGTAGGCATGGCAGATAACACTCTACTCCTATCGTGGGCTGGAAGCCAGGAAGGATTCGCACCTGTGCATGTGACTGGGGGCCACTGTAGATGGCAAGGAAGCTGGTACTTGATTAAAGGCATAGCCCACGTTATGAGTAAAATGTCCCATGCAGACGAGGGGACTCCAGTATATTATAATTCCTTGGGCCCTTTTTTTTTTGCAAAATACATTGTAAAGTGGTTGGCACCCCCCCGGAGCCTGCCGGATAAACTCCTATATTGTTTACCTCAGTCTGTCCCCACTGGCTTCCTGGACCCTGCAGAGTTCAGACGCTGGTTTCTCACCTGCTTCACCCTTCTCCAGCGGCTCAGCATTGTTGGGACAGGGAAAAAGGGTGTGCGCTGCGCATGCGCATGCTTTTGAAAAGAAAGATGGCTCTGCCGTGCCACTGATAACGTCCAAAATGAAGATTAGGAGCAAAAGGAATGCAAAATGTGATAAATATGTTTATTTTTATACGGCTTTTGATCTTGAAAATGTGCACATCATGGCAGGGCTCTGACACCCCCTCCCCCTCCCCCCATCTGTCCTTCCAGGAGCCGACCGACAGCCTAGAGGAGAGCCTGCTGTACTCCCGGCCGGAATTTATCATCGGCGCCGAGGGGGAAGAGGAGGAGAATCCCGCCAAGAAACACTGCGATAATCCCGGAACTCACCCCGAGACCACGGGACCCGCCAACACAGCAAGTATGACCATCTGATCAATACTTCCCATTATTTAAAGGGTAACTCCGATTTCATGCAATATGGTCACCTGGGACCGTTCTGTACACTGTTGGTGTAGGTAACCCCCCCTCAAAATGTATTTTCCTGCTCTGTGATTGGCTCGCTGTTTTTTTTCCTAAAAGTCTGCACTAAGATACAAGTTCGATTTGTAGGCATCCCCTGCAATAGGAATTTCAGTTTAGGTTAGATACTCCCCGATGGGTAAAAACTTCTAAAGGGATGCAGACCCTGCAACTTTCCTCATCAGATCACTGAGTGTGCACCAGGTGATTATAATGAACCTAGACCCCTCCCATTCAGAATCAGTAGAAGTCTGCACTAAGAAATGTATTTTCCTGCTTGTGTGATTGGCTCACTGATATTTCCCTGAAGTCTGCACCAAGATACAAGTCAGATTTTATGCATCCCTTGCAATAGGAATTTCAGTAGTCCCCAGTGAAATACTCCTCAAAGGGTTAAATATGTCTAAAGGGATGCAGACCCTGCAGCTTTCCTCATCAGAACACTGGGAGTGCACTAGGTGATTATAACGAACCAGACCCCCTCATT
The DNA here is from genome assembly GCA_029206835.1 of Rana muscosa. Lineage (NCBI taxonomy): Eukaryota > Metazoa > Chordata > Amphibia > Anura > Ranidae > Rana > Rana muscosa. The sequence continues at coordinate 7,005,123 of JARGYO010005628.1, forward strand.
GAGAGTCAGTAGAAGTCTGCACTAAGATACAAATCAGATTTTAGGCATCCCTTGCAATAGGAATTTCAGTTTAGGTGAGATACTCTAAGGCAGGGATCTCCAAACTACGGCCCTCCAGCTGTTGCGGAACTACATGTCCCAAGAGGCATTGTAAAACTGATATTCACAGATATGACTAGGCATGATGAGAAACAGTGATAGCCAGTGTCTGCACTAACCCGTGTCCGCACTTACCAGCGTCCGCACTTACCGCCATCCACACTAACCAGCGTCTGCACTAACCGCCATCCACACTAACCAGCGTCCGCACTAACCGCCATCCACACTAACCAGCGTCCGCACTAACCGCCATCCACACTAACCAGCATCCGCACTTACCGCTATCCACACTAACCAGCGTCTGCACTAACCGCCATCCACACTAACCAGCGTCCGCACTTACCGCCATCCACACTAACCGCCATCCACACTAACCAGCGTCCGCACTAACCAGCGTCCACACTTACCGCCATCCACACTAACCAGCGTCCGCACTAACCGCCATCCACACTAACCAGCGTCCGCACTTACCGCCATCCACACTAACCAGCGTCCGCACTCCCGTCCACACTAACCAGCGTCCGCACTCCCGTCCACACTAACCAGCGTCCGCACTTACCGCCATCCACACTAACCAGCATCCGCACTAACCGCCATCCACACTAAACAGCGTCCGCACTAACCAGCGTCCACACTTACCGCCGTCCGCACTAACCGGCGTCTGCACTAACCGGCGTCTGCACTAACCGGAGTCTGCACTAACCGGCGTCTGCACTAACCGGAGTCTGCACTAACCGGCGTCTGCACTAACCGGCGTCCGCACTAACCGGCGTCCGCACTAACCGGCGTCTGCACTAACCGGCGTCTGCACTAACCGGCGTCTGCACTAACCGGCGTCTGCACTAACCGGCGTCCGCACTAACCGGCGTCCGCACTAACCGGCGTCCGCACTAACCGGCGTCTGCACTAACCGGCGTCTGCACTAACCAGCATCTAATTTTCTTGGTTTTACTGTAACAGATGTGAAAAACGACACGGATCACAAGTTCTTCTACCAGCAGCTTCCTGTGACCCTGAAGTTAATTTACACCGTTCTCCAGGTATGTCCATTGTGGGGTGTATCTAAAGCCCCCAGGGTGTGATTGTTACACAGTTGGGGGTCTGTTGATAAAAGATAATTTTCTATGCAAATGCCTCAACACTCATACAGCCGTCACAAACAATCCCCGTAATTTGTCTAATATGTGTATTCCCTACAATGTTTAGCTCCATCTAGTGGCCATAATGTGGTATTTTCCTACTTGAGTTGTTTTTTTTTTTAGGAGAATCCCTAATTATGATCACTAGATGGAGCTAAACATTGTAGGGAATACACATGTTAGACACATTATGGGGATTATTCACAATAGCTGTGCAAGGGTTGGGGGGGGGGGGGAGATTTAAAGACCAGCCAGAGTGTCTTTCCCTTTGCTTATTATTCTTTTTGTATTTAGGAAATGGCAAAGTTTGATGAACCGGACATCCTGTTCAACATGCTGAATTGTCTGAAGACCTTGTGCCTGCATGGCGAGTGTCTTTACATCGCTAAGAAGGACCACCTTCCGTTCCTCGCCTACATACAGGAACATATGCTGATCTCCAGGTAAGCTGCCAGACCATCTAGCCCCCAAAGCATGCTGGTGTCAGGGGTCAGGCTGGGAGACCAGTAGCTATGGCAGTGGAGAGGCTCCCACCAACCAGCAGGATAAGTGCAGCAGCAGATTACCCTGGCGGATGACGCGGGTTCACCCGAGGTGCGGGGGGTCTAAGCACTACTAACCAGCATTCACCAGAGCTTCTGATGGTGGGGATGGGTTTTGCTGCATGTTAGTACCCCGGTCACGGTCCTCAGGATCACCCCACCAGGAGGTGAACAAGCCAGAGTCCAGATATAGCAGGTAGGGATCAAGCAGAAGTGTGGTCATTAACCACTTGAGGACCGTGTCGCGCCGATATACGTCGGCAGAATGGTACGGCTGGGCAGATCAACGTATATATACGTTGCCCTTTAAGAGCGGCATTGTGGGCGCGCGCGGCGAGCTCTGTGACTCCGACCGCGATTCCCGTAGACTCGATGTCCGTGGGGATACCCGCGATCGTCTCACGGAGAGGAAGAACGGGGAAATGCTGATGTAAACAAGGCATCTTCCCATTCTTCCTACCGACAGGACACTGATCACAACTTCCTGTAATCGGGAGCGGTGATCAGTGTCGTGTCACACGTAGCCCATCCCCCCTACAGTTAGAACACATCCCTTGGACACACTTGACCCCTTCAGCGCCCCCTACTGGTTAACCCCTTCACTGCCAGTGTCTTTTTTACACTTCACAATTATGTGACACTTTGTGTTGGTCTATCAGATAAAATCCCAATAAAATACATTTACGTTTTTGGTTGTAACCTGAGAAAATGTGGGAAATTTCAAGGGGTATGAATACTTTTTGAAGACACTGTAGCTGAACTTTATTACCAGAGAGTGTTGGAGGGTCCAGTGTTCAGGACTAAGTTTAAGGGTTACCTTAAACTGGACCTTTACCCATAACAACCCCATTATATTAAAATACCTTCACACTCACACTACCCACTTAGTCACCAGGAGAAAATCAAGTGAGCCTGTTAAACCTGAAAGTCATGGTTTGTGACGTATGGAGGACTCTTTTGCCACCCCATGTGACAGCTCTGGACCAATAATGAAGCACCAGTGCTGTCAAATTGGAGTCCTCCATACCCAGAAGTATTGGGTATTTATCGTTGGAGACAAATGGAGAGTTAGAAAGAAAGACTCGTAGTGTCTGGTAGAACCAAACAGTCCGTGACGGTGTTTTGTTTTTTTTAATATATTTTTTACAGTTTTTTTTTTTTTTTTTACAATGCTTTCTTTTTTTTTTTTATCTTTTTTTTTAACAGACCCCTGATATTTCCCCCTTGAGACAGAGAAAGAGACGGAGGATAGAGATTCCCCAGTCCCTTTCTCTGCAGCCTCCGCTGCACTGAAAATGAATGGAGAGAAGACAGCGGCTCCTCCCCCTTCATAAACTGAAACATCGTAATCACAGGAGGTTACAATGTTTCAGTTACGTGAATGGGCAGAGTCAGTGATCACCGACTGTTCATACAGAAAAGGAAGGAGGAGGACATGGAGAGGGACAGCAGAACTGAGGGGAACACAGAGGAAAACTGGAGTGGGACAGCGGCAAAATGGAGGGGGATGGCAGAAGAATGGAGTGGGGCCGGGGGCAGAACGGAGTGGGGCCGGGGGCAGAACGGAGTGGGAGACGGCGGCAGAACGGAGTGGGAGACGGCGGCAGAACGGAGTGGGAGACGGCGGCAGAACGGAGTGGGAGACGGCGGCAGAACGGAGTGGGAGACGGCGGCAGAACGGAGTGGGAGACGGCGGCAGAACGGAGTGGGAGACGGCGGCAGAAGAACGGAGGGGGGCGGCGGCAGAAGAACGGAGGGGGGCGGCGGCAGAAGAACGGAGGGGGGCGGCGGCAGAAGAACGGAGGGGGGCGGCGGCAGAAGAACGGAGGGGGACGGCGGCAGAACGGAGGGGGAGACGGCGGCAGAACGGAGGGGGAGACGGCGGCAGAACGGAGGGGGAGACGGCGGGGGAGACGGCGGCAGAAAGGAGGGGGGGGGCGGTGGCAGAACGGAGGGGGGGCGGCGGCAGAATGGAGGGGGAGACGGCGACAGAACGGAGGGGGACGGCGGCAGAACGGAGGGGGGAGACGGGGGAAGAACGGAGGGGGACAGCAGCGGCAGAACGAAGGGGGACACAGAGGAAGAACGGAGGGGGACAGCAGCGGCAGAACGAAGGGGGACACAGAGGAAGAACGGAGGGGGACAGCAGAACGGAGGGGGACACGGAGGGGGACTGGAGGAGGATGCGGGGACAGTCAGCGGTGATCGTGTGTGGGGAGAGTTATAAGCACCGATCACCGCTGTATAGATTTCACTAAAGCAGCTGAAAGCCGCGGGGGGCGGGAGGGGGAGAAGCTTGTAACTCCCCCACGCACCGATCACCGCTGACTGTCCAGGTATCGGGTGAAGCATCGGGAGCATTTGCCCGAGTTCAAGTCCTCGGGCAAATGCTCGGTATCGGGACAACCCTAGTTAATAAGTTCATGTACATTCAGCCACCCTCCGTTGTCTATGGGCACCCGAAGTTTGTAGAGCGTTTAGCAGCCCACAGACTTCCATAGTCATTTGATCTGCAGACAGTTTTTGGTGTCGTCAGACGGGAAGAAATTAAACTGAATTTTTTCATCTTTTAATAGCTTGTGGCGGGTTCTGAAGTCGGAGTTCTCCCAGCTGTGTTCCCTGGCGGTCCCGCTGCTCCTCCATGCTCTGTCTCTTCCGTACGGCGCCGATATCTTCTGGACAATTATAAACTCCAACTTCAACAGCAAGGACTGGAAGATGAGGTTTGAAGCAGGTACGCCTCTTAATCTGCTGTTTTATATTACGGATGGCCACTAACAGTTCCTAAAATGACAATATGGACTGGTATCCCCATGACTGGGGGGCTGAGTGTGTGCAGGTCCCACCACAAGCCCTGTACACCACACTAGATGGAGGCTTTAGGATGGGGGGAGCCCCTGTTCTCTACACTTGCCCAGTCTTGGCAGATGTCAGGTTCTTCTGAACCATAAGTGCCCTATAGTAGACTGATTCCGCCATACTGAAGCTCAGCGTGCATTCTTAAAGGGGAGTTCCACCCTTTTTTTATGTTTATTAAAAGTCAGCAGCTACAAAAAGTGTATCTGTTGGCTTTTACTAAACAGACACTTACCTGTTCCACGGTCCAGCGATGCGGCCGCCTGGAGCGTCGCTCCTCTCCCCCCCTTCTCCGCTGGCGCCTCCATTCATTGTGTGGGCACCCGGCCGTGACAGCTTTCAGCTTCACGGCCGGGCACTCACTGCGCATGCGCGAACGGCGCAGCGCTCTCTGAATGGACAGGCGATCGCCTGGGACCTGTCACTTCCCAGGTGATCGCCTACAGGGAGGGGCCGCCACAAGGCGATATGACGTATCGCCTAGGCGAGCCCAGGGTGGAAGGAGGAAGTGGGACAGGAAGTCCCACTCCTACTGAAGCCCCCACTCCCCCCCAAAAAAATTACATGCCAAATGTGGCATGTAAGGGGACGAGGAGTGGATAAAGCGGAAGTTCCAAATTTGGGTGGAACTCCGCTTTAAGACCTGGAAACTTTCAACCCTTAAGGGGCGTTACTACAGAAGAGCAGAGCTGCCATGGGACTACTGAAGCCCCTTTAAACCCTCATTGACACCTGTGAGAATAGTTAACGCATGCAGAGTTTTGCTATTGTTTTTATTGGTGCTGATTTACATATATGTAGTGCAATGACATTCGTTGGCCAAAAAAGTTCATCTTCGTGTTTTTTCAGGAATGGCAGAGTAGACATGTGCACTGACGAAAAATTTGTTTGTTTTCGTTTTTATTCGTTTTTTGTTTTGTTCGTAAATTAGAGAATTTGTAAATTTGGAATTCGTAAATTAGAAAATTTGTAAATTCGGAATTCATAAATTAGAAAATTTGTAAATTTGGAATTCGTAAATTAGAAAATTTGTCAATTCGGAATTCGTAAATTAGAGAATTTGTCAATTCGGAATTCGTAAATTAGAAAATTTGTAAATTTGTAAATTCGGAATTAGAAAATTAGAAAATTAGAAAATTTGTAAATTCGAAAATTTGTAAATTCGGAATTCGGAAATTCGTAAATTTGAAAAAATAATAACTACCCACCCAAATAATAATACCTAACTATTAAATTATAGTTATTGGAATTTCCTTTCAAATTTGGCTGTTAGTGAATGTAGCGAAAACGAATTTATCTGAAGTTACAAATTACCTGAAATAACGAATGCCGCATCTAAACAAATGGAACCTAACAAATTAATAATAAATAATAAAAATATTGCGAAACGCTCGTTAACCGCGTTACTTGCAATCCGAGACTCGACTGTAATTGATTTGTGGTGGTAATGATGCGCGGTAAGGAGGGTGGTGGGGCAGGAGAGGGTAGAGAAGGGATTGGAAAGGGGGGTGGGGAGTGGGAGAGAGGATGCATGTGAGGGTGGTAGGGGATATGGGCGGGGTAGACCAAACAAGGGGGGGGGGCATAAGCCTCCTATCTGACCCTGGTTTACAGTCTATCCGGCCTCAACTATCCCCAGGGCTTTAAGGGGTAAGTCCTGGGTAGTTTCCCTCTTCATTAAGGTTTGGAGTCCATGGTTTGAGTATATTCAGGGGTGGTTCTGAACTGCGACCAAAAAGACCAGGAGGTAGTGTGTTTGGAGATGTTGTCATGGGAGATGGCTATGAGCTCTTCCATTTTGTCAATTTTTTGTCAATTTTCCCAAACCATTCTTTGATTGAGGGGGCGCGGGTTTTGCCCCATAAGGTTGGGACACGTAGCTTGGCAGCGTTCAGCATGTGCATAGAAAGAGATTTGAAGTAAGAGCGTCTGGGTATAGTGGTATGGAGTAACTGACTGTGACTTTCATTCCAGTGGAGAAGGTTGCTGTTCTCTGCCGGTTTCTGGACATCCATTCGCTCACAAAGAACCACTTACTGAAATATTCGCTGGCCCACGCCTTCTGCTGCTTCTTGACCGCCGTGGAAGACGTCAACCCAGCGGTGGCCACACGAGCCGGTCTCCTGCTGGACACCATCAAGAGGCCCGCCCTGCAGGTGAGTAATGGTTGTCCTTGTTCTTCCGTCATTAGAAGTTGTACTTACCTTATCAGACCACAGAGGTATCCTGAGCTATGGAAAATTAGCAAAATAACGAGGTTCTTTGTGGAATTGCGTAGAATGTTAACCGCTTAAGGACCGAGCCTGTTTTTCAGACTCGGTGTTTACAAGTTAAAAAAAAGTTTTTTTTTGCTAGAAAATTACATAGAACCCCAAAACATTATAAAAAAATGTTCTAACACCCTAGAGAATAAAATGGCAGTCATTGCAATACTTTTTGTCACACCTTATTTGCGCAGCGGTCTTACAAGCACACTTTTTTGGGAAAAATTCACTTTTTTTAATAAAAAAATAAGATAACAGTAACGTTAGCCCAATTTTTTTTCATATTGTGAAAGATGATGTTACGCCGAGTAAATTGATACCCAACATGTCACGCTTCAAAATTGCGCCCGCTCGTGGAATGGCTTCAAACTTTTACCCTTAAAAATCTCCATAGGCAACGTTTAAAAAATTCTACAGGTTGCGCGTTTTGAGTTATAGAGGAGGTCTAGGGATAGAATTATTGCTCTCGCTCTAACGATCGCGGTGATACCTCACATGTGTGGTTTAAACACCGTTTTCATATGCAGGCGCTGCTCACGTATGCGTCCGCTTCTGCGCGTGAGCTCGTTGGGACGGGGCAGCTTAAATTTTAATTTTTTTTCTCTTATTTATTTTACTTTATTTTATTGATTTTTAAACTGTTTTTAAAAAAAATAAAATAAATTTGGGTCACTTTTATTTCTATTATAAGGACTGTAAACATCCCTTGTATTAGAAAAAGGAATGACGGGTCCTCTTAAATATGAGATCTGGGGGTCAATAAGACCTCACATCTCATATTTGGAGTTGAAAAAAATGGCAACAAAAAAATGTCGCTTTTAAGACGTATGGGCGGAAGTGACGTTTTGACGACGCTTCCGCCCTGCTATGGTATGGGGACGGGTGGGGGCCATCTTGCCCTCACTCGTATCCATACCTAACAGGACACAGGACCCGATAAGCGGCGGGAGGGGCCCCTCTCCCGCCGCAAGATAACGGTGATCTCGTGGCGAATCCGCCGCAGAGACCACCATTATCGTAAACAGGACCGCCCACTGAAAAGATGGATACCTCAGTGGTGGCAGCAGCTGCTGCCGTTACCGAGATATCCATCTTTAAAATGCCGGGTCCTGTTTACGATAATGGTGGTCTCTGCGGCGGATTCGCCACGAGATCACCGTTATCTTGCGGCGGGAGAGGGGCCCCTCCCGCTGCTCTCCCACGCCCTCCGCCGCTTATATATATATATATACACAGTGGGCGGTCGTTAAGTGGTTAATCTCCAGGATAGTCTGGGCCTCCTAAACATATTCCAGAAGGTTCCATAGGGTGCTGTGTTGGGCACATCCAAGTGCAGAGCCAGAATAGACTAGAGCAGCCTTTCGCTACCTTTTTAACCACTTGACCCCTCCCCTCCCCCTCCCCCAGGCCCTTTCTGGCACTTTTTGTTCACATGTAACAATCGGTATTTTTTGCTAGAAAATTTCTTCGAACCCCCAAACATTATATATTTGTTTCCTAAGGCAGAGGCCCTAGAGAATAAATTGGTGGATGTTTTTTATATAAAAGAAAAGGATGAGAATGGTGCGCTTCTTCGATAATGTGCCATAAAGTAATATACTCAAAGAATGAATATGATGAATATCCAAACATACAAATAAATAAATGTGAATAAAAGTCCAACTAAAACCCAATAGTAGGAATCGGTTCATATAAAAGGTAAAAATCTCATAGGGATAACTTGATAGAAGAAAAAACAGATAACACATCAATCCAAACATTGACTGTTACGTTTATGAATTGGCCACTCCCCTCCAACAATGAGGGTCAAACAAGGCTCACCAGATAGTCAGATAAGGAATCCTGCTGATGGATCTGTAAAGGCATCCAGGTCCCAGGTGAAGATGAAGAACTACGTCCAAAACTTGGCATCAAAACATCTTGGGGTAATTCCATATATAGAGGAAACAGTTCACTCCAAGGAACGACACTTCTTGTATAAATGGAGCTCCAAGGAAACAAAGAACAGCCATAGTGCAATATTGCCAAATGAAAAGTACATTTATTTAGTAAAAGAAGCTGCTTACATCAAGTACGGGTAAAAACCGCAGTAAAAAGCAATGGGAGTAGTGACACACTCGCCTCCTCACCGTACTTCCTTAAAACACCACCGGAACTGACGTCACAAGGATCCACCCGACGCGTTGCGTCACTGGTCACGTGACTTCCTCAGGGATGTTTTTTTTTTTATTTCTTTATTTTTCAACTTTTCTTCCTTTTATACAGGGAAAGAAATAAAAAAAAACAGACACAAAAAATAAATCATCTTTACATATTTTAGCATATCCTTCTTCGATATATACAACAAAAAGTAAATTAGTACATTTGATTCCCCCTAGTCCTACCAACTCCTCCTTTCTAGGGTAATATCCACTAGGAGTGGGGAGGACAAAGTGAGACATTTCTAAACCATAGTAAGGAGCGAGGTGAAAAAAAACAAAAAAAAAACAATAATAAAGTATTGAAAGAAAAAGGAGGGGAGTTCTTCCCCTTTAAATTCCACCTCATATTATTTTCCTATGTTTGATCATGGGACGACACTATCCCATGGCCCTGCCTGTTTGGCTACTATCTCACAATATTCCATCCACCCCCCCTTATTTATAGTCCATTTCCATTCCCTTCCCTATTCCCCCCCCCCCCCCCAAAAAAAACAAAAACAAAAACAAAAAAACCCCAAATGTTCCCCTCCACTCTCGCATGGTATTTGGGCGGCACAGTGGTGTAGTGGGCGGCACAGTGGTGCAGTGGGCGGCACAGTGGTGCAGTGGGCGGCACAGTGGCGCAGTGGGCGGCACAGTGGCGTAGTGGGCGGCACAGTGGCGTAGTGGAAAGGCACAGTGGCGTAGTGGGCGGCACAGTGGCGTAGTGGGCGGCACAGTGGCGTAGTGGAAAGGCACAGTGGCGTAGTGGGCGGCACAGTGGTGCAGTGGGCGGCACAGTGGTGCAGTGGGCGGCACAGTGGCGTAGTGGGCGGCACAGTGGCGTAGTGGGCGGCACAGTGGCGTAGTGGGCGGCACAGTGGCGTAGTGGAAAGGCACAGTGGCGCAGTGGGCGGCACAATGGCGTAGTGGGCGGCACAGTGGTTGTAGTGGGTAGCACAGTGGTGCAGTGGGTAGCACTCTCGCCTAGCAGTAAATAGGGACGCTGGTTCGAATCCCAACCACGACACTACCTGCGTGGAGTTTGCATGTTCTCCCTGTGCCTGCGTGGGTTTCCTCCGGGTACTCCGGTTTCCTCCCACACTCCAAAGACATGCTGGGAGGTTAATTGGCTTCTGTCTAAAAAATTGGCCCCAGTATATGAATGTGAGTTGGGGGACTTTAGATTGTAAGCTCCTTGAGGGTAGGGACCGATGTGAATGTACAATGTATATGTAAAGCGCTGCGTAAATTGACGGCACTATATAAGGACCCAAATAATAATAATAATAATAATTTGGGCAGCGGTTTTTCAGACGCAATTTTTTTTTTTTTTTAAACGGTACACTTTTTTGAATTCTAATGCACAAAAACACAACATAAAACAATATAATGTTTGGTAAAATATAAAAGATGATGTTACAATGAGTAAATAGATACCAAACATGTCGCGCTTTAAAATTGCGTAAACCCGTGCACCTAACAACGTAAATTTTACTATCCATAGGCGACGCTTTAAACGCCTTTTACAGGTGACCACTTTAGATTTACAGAGGAGATCTGGTGCTAGAATTACTGTCCTCGATCTGACGTTTGTGGTGATACGTCACATGTGGGACAACTGCGGTCTGTCTCTGTGTGTGTGCGGGACTGACGCGTGCGGTCACCTTTGCGTGCGAACACGGGGGGGGGGGGGCACTTTAAAGATTTATTTTTATTTATTTATTTTTATGCCGCGTACACACGATCGGACATTCCGACAACAAAACCGTGGATTTTTATCCCTCGGAATGTTGGCTCAAACTTGTCCTGCACACACATGGTCACACAAATGTTGTCGGATATTGCGAGCGCCAAGAACGCGGAGACGTACAACACTACGACGAGCCAGGAAAAATGAAGTTCAATGATTCCGAGCATGCGTAGAATTTTTGGGCGGCGAATTGTGTACACGCGGTCGGAATTTCCGACAACAAGTTTTGTTGTCGGAAAATTTGAGAACCAGCTCTCAAATTTTTGTTGTCGGAAATCCCGAAAAGCAATTGTCCGATGGAGGGAGCCTACACACGGTCGGAATATCCGACCAAAAGCTCACATCGAACATTTGTTGTCGGAAATTCCGAGCGTGTGTACGCGGCATTACACTGTCGTTTTAAATTTTTTATTTTATGTTATTACATAAACATGTGATAGCAGTAGGCAGTGACAGGTACTCTTTATGGAGAGATCTCGGATCTATTAGACCCCAGATGTCTCAAACCAAGATCATTTACATCCGGGGGGAAACCAGAAGTGATGAATGCTCATCGCTCCCTGTACCATAGAGGCAATCACAGCTGTTCCAGTCTCTGTTTGTCTCTATGGTCAGCCGGCGGAAGTGCTGGCCAGTTGCTCGGGTCTCTTGGTGGGTTGGGAGAGCTTGAGAGAGCTGCTGAAGGCAGCGGGAGGGGGGGGGACGAGAAGGCCTGGCTCACAGTCTCCACTCTATTTCATCCCAAAGGTGTTCTATCGGGTTGAGGTCAGGACTCTGTGCAGGCCAGTTAAGTTCCTCCACCCCAAACTCGCTCACCCATGTCTTTATGGACCTTGCTTTGTGCACTGGTCCAAACCATTTTGTGGAGGGGGGAATATGGTGGGGGGTTGTTTTTTAGGGGTTGGGCTTGGCTCCTTAGTTCCAGCGAAGGGAACTCTTAAGGCCTCAGCATACCAAGACATTTTGGGGAATTTCATGCTCCCAACTTTGTGGGAGGAGTTTGGGGACGGCCCCTCCCTGTTCCAACATGACGGCCCACCAGTGCACAAAGCAAGGTCCATAAAGACATGGAGGAGCCTTTGTCCAGGTGAATGAAGTAGAGAAATAATACCGCTCTGAAAGCTGCTGATCCCTTGGATTGCTCCCGCCCTACTGAACCCGACAGGTGCTGGCTCTGCACAGGTGCATGAGATGAAAGGAAATCCTGGACTGCCGCACTCTTTTCAATGACGTCTTTATTGAATAAAATCAGTCAAAAATAATCCAAAATGGTACAGTCACAATGAAAGGTGAACAACAAGATAAAGGTGGATAACGCGTTTCACCTCATAAGCATCTCACGAGGTGAAACGCGTTAGCCACCTTCATCTTGTTGTTCACCTTTCATTGTGACTGTACCATTTTGGATTATTTTTGATTGATTTTATTCAATAAAGACGTCATTGAACAGAGTGCGGTAGTCCAGCAGTCCAGGATTTCCTTTCATCTCATGGATGAGCCTTTGGGATGAATTAGAGCGGAGACTGCGAGCCAGGCCTTCTCGTCCAACATCAGTGCCTGACCTCACAAATGTTCTTCTGGAAGAATGGTCAAACATTCCCATAGACACCCTCCTGAACCTTGTGGACAGCCTTCCCAGAAGAGGTGAAGGTGTTATAGCTGCAAAGGGCGGGGCCAACTCAATATTGAACCCTCCGGACTAAGACTGGGATGTCATTAAAGTTCATGTAAAGGCAGGCGTCCCAATACTTTTGACAATATAGTGTATATCTGAGTCTGGGTCCAGGTTACAGTAGTGTCTAATTTAGGAGATCATCCAACTATCTCAGTAGCAGGTCTAGAAGCAGAACTATCACCAGGATATAGTTGGAAATATAAAGAGCTCTGCTATTAAAGGGGAGGTCCACCTAAAAAAAATAAAAATATTAAAAGCCAGAAGCTACAAATCCTGCAGCGGCTGACTTTTAATAAATGGACACTTACCTGTCCAGGGTGCCCGCGATGTCGGCAGCCGAAGCCGATCAATCGCTCGTCTCTCGGCTGCCCCCCGCCGCAATCCTCGGTGAGGGAATCAGGAAGTGAATCGTTGCGGCTTCACTGCCCGGTTCCCTACGGCGCATGCGCGAGTCGCGCTGTGCGTCCTCACTGGTCCCCGCTGTGTTCTGGGACCTGTGCGTTTCCCAGAACACAGTGGGGGAGGGGGCGGGGGCGGGAAGGGGCGTGACTCCCGCGGGAGTCTATGCCCGGAAGTGACAGGTATCCGCACCCCCCTGAAAGGTGCCAAATGTGACACCGGAGGGGGGAGGGTCACTTTTTGTGTGGACCTCCGCTTTAAGGATTTTGTTTAGACGGATCCTCTGCCATTGGAGAAGCTCCTCAGTGTCGTCCTCATCCCTCTTTCTCCCCTCTTCCTCCACCTCCGCAGGGTCTTTGCCTCTGCCTGGACTTCCAGTTTGACACGGTGGTGAAGGACCGGCCGACCATCCTCAGCAAGCTCCTCCTCCTCCACTTCCTGAAGCAGGACATCCCGGCGCTGAGCTGGGAATTTTTCGTGAACAGATTTGATACTTTGTCGCTGGAAGCTCAGCTACACCTGGACTGCAACAAGGAGTTCCCCTTCCCTACAAGTGAGAGCTAAAGGGGGCTTCTGCTGCACACTACAACATGTTTAGATGAATAGAGGACTGCCCTAAAGGGGGTTCCTTTACTTCTATCCACCAAGTTTTATTACAAAGGGAGAGTTTTCTTTTTAGTACATATTGTGAGTTGTTATTGCATCTTGTGAAGTCATTTTTATGCACAATTTACCTGATAAGTCACGATATACGGCTACAGTATCATTCTTCAAAAAAGCTCCAACTTGTATCATTAAAAAGCCATCTTTGTGCTCCAGTCAGTGACTTTGCCTAGGCCCGTGTTTCCCAACCACGGTGCTGTCTAGGTCCCCATCGGGGTGCCATGAGTGCCGGACCCTGTTTGCCCTGGATCAGCGTCATGAGTTGGCACGGTGTGGGCAGGCGGGACAGTCACCAGCACCAAAACAAGAGATGATGCTCTAGGGCTAAGACTCACAGCGTCATTTATTGCTATGGTGATGGCAGTCCCAGCGCATGACTCTGATCCAGGGCAAGAACGGCATGTGGTGCCGCCCCCAGCATTCAGGAGAAGACAGAAGCCTCCTGCTGACCTTCTCCACCGCCCACCCTTTGCTGCACTGCTGGAGCCCAAAGGTAGGGCACTGAAGTGAAGAGGGGACTGTGTGATTGGGGAGCTCTATTATAGGGAGGACTGTGTGATTGGGTGGCTTTGTGATGGGGGGACTCTGATGTGATGGAGGGCTCTCATGTATTGGATGGTCTCTGATGTATATGGGGGACTCTCATATGATTGGATGGCTTTTGACATGAAAGTGACACTCTGATGTCAAGGTGGGGGGACCTCTGATGTGATGGGAGGACCTCGGATGTGATGGGAGGACCTCGGATGTGATGGGAGGACCTCGGATGTGATGGGGGGACCTCGGATGTGATGGGAGGACCTCTGATGTGATAGGAGGACCTCTGATGTGATGGGAGGACCTCTGATGTGATGGGGGGGACCTCTGATGTGATGGGAGGACCTCTGATGTGATGGGAGGACCTCTGATGTGATGGGGGACCTCTGATGTGATGGGGGGACCTCTGATGTGATGGGGGGACCTCTGATGTGATGGGGGGACCTCTGATGTGATGGGAGGACCTCTGATGTGATGGGAGGACCTCTGATGTGATGGGGGGACCACTGATGTGATGGGAGGACCTCTGATGTGATGGGAGGACCTTTGATGTGATGGGGGACCTCTGATGTGATGGGGGGACCTCTGATGTGATGGGGGACCTCTGATGTGATGGGGGGACCTCTGATGTGATGGGGGGACCTCTGATGTGATGCTCTGATGTGATGGGGGACCTCTGATGTGATGGGGGGGACCTCTGATGTGATGGGGGGACCTCTGATGTGATGGGGGGACCTCTGATGTGATGGGGGGACCTCTGATGTGATGGGGGGGACCTCTGATGTGATGGGAGGACCTCTGATGTGATGGGAGGACCTCTGATGTGATGGGGGGACCTCTGATGTGATGGGGGGACCTCTGATGTGATGGGGGGGACCTCTGATGTGATGGGGGGGACCTCTGATGTGATGGGGGGGGACCTCTGATGTGATGGGGGGACCTCTGATGTGATGGGGGGACCTCTGATGTGATGGGGGGACCTCTGATGTGATGGGAGGACCTCTGATGTGATGGGAGGACCTCTGATGTGATGGGAGGACCTCTGATGTGATGGGAGAACCTCTGATGTGATGGGGGGGACCTCTGATGTGATGGGGGGGACCTCTGATGTGATGGGGGGACCTCTGATGTGATGGGAGGGACCTCTGATGTGATGGGAGGACCTCTGATGTGATGGGAGGACCTCTGATGTGATGGTGGGACCTCTGATGTGATGAGAGGACCTCTGATGTGATGGGAGGATCTCTGATGTGATGGGGGGACCTCGGATGTGATGGGGGGATCTCTGATGTGATGGGGGGGACCTCTGATGTGATGGGAGGTCCTCTGATGTGATGGGGGGACCTCTGATGTGATGGGGGGACCTCTGATGTGATGGGGGGATCTCTGATGTGATGGGGGGATCTCTGATGTGATGGGGGGATCTCTGATGTGATGGGGGGACCTCTGATGTGATGGGAGGACCTCTGATGTGATGGGAGGACCTCTGATGTGATGGGGGGACCTCTGATGTGATGGGGGGACCTCTGATGTGATGGTGGGACCTCTGATGTGATGGAGGACCTCTGATGTGATGGTGGGACCTCTGATGTGATGGAGGACCTCTGATGTGATGGGAGGACCTCTCATGTAATGGGGGGACCTTTGGTGCAATGGGGGGGCCTCTGATATGAAGGAGGGGCTTCCGATGTGAAGTTATTTTCATCAAGGTGGTTGTGTGCATCATCCCAGGCTCAGGTAACATTTATGTTTCTTACATGTGGGGGGCCTTTGGATTTTGCACACTTATAAAGAATGCCGCAACTCAAAAAAGGTTTAGAAAAGCTGGCCTAGGCTGAAATGATGTCATCAGTTTGCTGCAGGCAGGAGGAAGTATTTCCTCAGTCTCTTCTTCCCCAGTGATTGGACCACTGAGAAGGAAGCAAAGCCTGCATACTGTATGTAATGAATTACAATAGACAGAGATGGTTTCTAACTCCCCAAAGATGGTTTGGAGTCTGATGGATAAATACAATACCTCTGCCAGGCAAGACCCACAGATCCAAAATTTGTATCCAAAGAAAAAAAAAAAAAAGAATATATATACCGTAAAAAAAAATCATGAAAAACATAAACAGATTACCTCACAGAACATACCCCGTGGCCATGGACTTACCTGTATTGTGTAATGAACATGGAATCCAAAGATTTGGGTTACGTTGACTGCATTCACATATATACAGTGTATATATACTGTGTGTATATACTGTGTGTGTATATATATATACTGTGTGTGTGTGTATATATACTGTGTGTGTGTGTGTGTGTGTGTGTGTGTATATATATATATATATACTGTGTGTGTGTATATATATATACTGTGTGTGTGTGTGTGTGTGTGTGTATATATATATACTGTGTGTGTGTGTGTGTGTGTATATATATATATACTGTGTGTGTGTGTGTGTATATATATATATATACTGTGTGTGTGTGTGTGTGTGTGTGTATATATATATACTGTGTGTGTGTGTGTGTGTGTATATATATATATACTGTGTGTGTGTGTGTGTATATATATATATATACTGTGTGTGTGTGTGTGTGTGTGTGTGTATATATATATACTGTGTGTGTGTGTGTGTGTGTATATATATATATACTGTGTGTGTGTGTGTGTATATATATATATATACTGTGTGTGTGTGTGTATATATACTGTGTGTGTGTGTATATATACTGTGTGTGTGTGTGTGTGTGTGTATATATATATATACTGTGTGTGTGTGTGTGTATATATATATATACTGTGTGTGTGTGTGTATATATACTGTGTGTGTGTGTATATATACTGTGTGTGTGTGTGTGTGTGTGTATATATATATATACTGTGTGTGTGTGTGTGTGTGTGTGTGTATATATATACTGTGTGTGTGTGTATATATATACTGTGTGTGTGTGTGTGTGTGTGTGTATATATATACTGTGTGTGTGTGTATATATATATATATACTGTGTGTGTGTGTGTGTGTGTGTGTGTGTATATATATATATATACTGTGTGTGTGTGTGTGTGTGTGTATATATATACTGTGTGTGTGTGTGTGTATATATTGTGAGGGGGTTAGCTCGGCAGCGGGTGTGTGTGACCCCCGGGATGGGCTCCCCACACAAAACAGGCCCAGCAAACGGAGGTTGTGGTTTTCAAAATCAAAAAGGTGCGGTTTATTTTCTATTTACAGTGACAAAACACAGCAAAGCAAAAGAAACATAAACAAAATAAATCCTGGTCAACTTTGACCTCTGACTAAACATACAGGTTTCCTAACTAACAACTGGGATCAGCCTAGTGCTGTCCTAGTCCCTAAGTCCCTGGTTTTAAATGTCCAAGCAAATAGCCACACAGGCTTTGTCTCACCGCACAGGGGTTCACTCTCCCTAGACAGTCCACACAGGTCTGGTTCCAGGCATGAGCTAACATCTAATGAAGCTGGGAGTTCTTATAGAGGCCTAAATGAGCTGACAAGCTTCAGCTGGTCTCATCAACTCCCTGTCTGCACGACGCCCCACACTCTCCCTAGAGGTATGAGTCATCCATGAGCCCACTAGCCTTATACAACTCTCCACCTAGTTGTATAAGTCGGCGTAAAGCCTGAATCTGGGCGAAATATATCTACCCCCCTGGATGCAACCAGGTGACTTTACCTTCCTGCTGTCACAATATATATATACTGTGTGTGTGTGTGTGTGTGTGTGTATATATATATATATATACTGTGTGTGTGTGTATATATATATATATGTAGCGATACCTCCAACTAAGGAGGCCGCAGAATTAGATTTTGGGCCCTGAGTGCAGCTCCGCCAACCCACGGCAATAGGCTCTACCCCCTTCTGGCACAGCTAGTACTAACAATCAATGATATGTCCTATGCAATAGAATAACTAAGCAAGGACACAGTAATGAATTGTAATAGGTAAAGTGTTTTACTCATCAATTCTCAATATGAATAAAAGGGGTAACAATAATCACAGTTCTAAACAATCACTCCTAAGGGCAGCGTCCTGCCACTCTAACACACTATATAGTAACACACGCTACAAGTGCGCCATACGGGCGACCGTTAACTAAGTGCCCTATGGCGCAGCAATCAAACACGCTAGAATCCCCACCAGGCCTGGTTCTAATATTTAGCTTAGTTCTTCTTTCTTCACCGGCAGGTCTGTAATGGTGGTGCACTTAAACAGAGTATAACTTTGTAATCCAAGGGGTATGACAATAACTTGTAGGCCACGGCAGTCTATAGGCCTATACACAGCAACAGTATCTAAGCTGGGCTTATGCCCTCTCACCCGCCGGACTACGGATCCAGTCCGGGAAAACCTCCACCGGCCGTGTCACACACTCTCGATCTCTCCAACGATCGGGTCCCCGATCCGACAAGGCGGTAGCTCACAAAGTCAGATGCCACCCAGGCTCGCAGAGGGGAGGATGGAAGGCTCTTCGGTGCAGAGCAAGGCCTCAGGCTTCAGGCCTTGCCCCTCCGACACATCCGCACAGGAGGATCCGTCCGTGAAGTCTCGTGTCGCCAAAGAGGCCGAGCCCGGCCCCGCCTCTTCCTTTTATAACCCCTCCCATGAGTCTCTGCGGTGGAACGTCACAACAAGAATGGGGTTATGGGTAATGTAGTTTCTTCCCAATATAGGGGAACACCCCGCTACACACTCCCCCCACTTAAACTCTTTGGTCCCCAAAGATAAATTTTAGCAACAACTATATACAACATTGGACGATTCTGAAAACGATGTTGGGATAGGGGATTCCCACCATAACTGAGGGGTTGAATTCCCTTGCCCACAGGTCACATTATCTTGGGTGGCCTGACTAACTGTGCCAGAGAGTGAGCTGGGGTTGCCCTCCACCAAATGGACAGTGGAGGGATCCGGAATCTCAGCATTTCTCCTAGCAGTGACCACAGAGTCTTCCGAACTGTTCCCCATCTGGGGGTAGGTCAGCTTCTTAGGAGGTTGAATGACTCTTCGAGCTCTTTGCTCTCTTGGAATCTCTGGCTCTGGCGCCTCAGGCTCCTCTTCCTCGGAGTAACTATCATGGGCATCTTCCCAGTAATCTGTTGAAGGACTGAAAGGGATGAATTCTGTAGCCTCTGGGTTCAGCGTTTCATCTGTGGTATCTTGGGTGACTGGAAGATCTATGATAGAAGTTCCTGGAGTTGGGGAAGACCACAGCCAATCAAGCTCTCCTTCTTCATCCCCACTAAGTTGGGAGGCTTCTCCATTTCCAGCTCGGGAGGTCTGTGACCGAGTGTGCGGTCTAGGAGTATCCAAGATAGAGGCCGGTGCAGGGGAGTCTCCCACGGAAGGTATTCTAACTGCCTCCGTCAGTGGGAGCAGGTGGTTTCGATGCCATGTCTTCAGTGGGCCTACCTTTCCCTCTGGCTTCACCTTGTAGACAGGTAGGCCCGGCAACTTCCTGCAGATGACATAAGGTTCAGATCTCCATCTGTCTGCAAGCTTGTGCTTTCCGGGGACTCCCAGATTGCGCAACAGTACTCGATCCCCGGGCTGTAGGTCTTGTACCCGGACCTTCAGGTCGTAATTTTTTTTATTCCGAGCTCCCCTTTGATCTGAGGCCGCTTGAGCTTGTTCATAGGCTACTTTCAGGCTGTGTCTGAGCCTATCCACATATCCTCTGTGAGAGGTGACGGAGGAATGGTCCAGTGAGGTGCCAAAAGCCAGGTCCACCGGTAGTCTCGCTTCTCTCCCAAACATGAGTCGATATGGGGAATAGCCTGTAGCATCACTGATGGTGCAGTTGTAAGCATGTACCATGGCTGCTATGTGTTTGCTCCAATGTTGCTTTTTCTCGCTTTCCAGAGTCCCCAACATGTTGAGCAGGGTTCGGTTGAACCTTTCCGGCTGAGCATCTCCCTGAGGATGGTAAGGTGTAGTTCGAGTCTTCCTGATTCCCAACGAATCCAAGAGCTTCCGGATCAGCTTACTCTCGAAGTCCCTCCCTTGATCTGAATGGAGTCTCTGTGGCAGCCCATAATGGACAAAATACTTCTCCATAAGTACCTTGGCCACGGTGGAGGCCTTCTGATCTTTGGTGGGGAAGGCCTGGGCATACCGGGTGAAATGGTCGGTTATCACCAGAACATTTCCTAGTCCACTCAGGTCGGGTTCGAGGCAGAGAAAGTCAATGCACACCAGGTCCATAGGCCCTTGGCTCTGTAGATGGCCCATTGGGGCAGCTTGATGGGGCAAAGTCTTCCTCTGGATGCATCGCGCACATGAGTGGCAGTACTCCTCTACCTCTGCCCTCATGCAGGGCCAATAGAACCGACTTCTGACAAGTTGAAAAGTCCTTTCAGCCCCTAGGTGGCCATGATTGTCATGCAAGGCCATCAAAACAGTCTCCCGATGTTTCTCTGGGAGGAACATCTGCCACTTATCTTCTGAATCATCAGAGGGGCCCCTTCGGTAGACCACTCCCTGATGCAACTGCAACCTATCCCACTCCTTCCTCAGTAGGCGAGCTTCTTTGGAGGGTTGACGCATGAGTATGTTTGGATCCTGATTTTCCAAGGCCTCCAGGACCAATCTCCCCATGGGGTCTTCCAATTGGTCACACCTTAATTCCTTTTTGGACAATCTTGGTAGGTTGCCCTCTTCCAATTGAGCTACTCCACAGTAGTGTTTGGGGACTCCCACCGTGGTAACTCCTATTTCCTCTGCTCTGGAGCATCCTCGGGCTTGGAATGCAGCTCCTTGACAAAGGGCCTGCACCCCGTCCGGTGCCACTTGGGTCCAATCTTCTATTTCAATGGTCGGGGAATGAGATCTTCTGGACAAGGCGTCTGCGTCTCGATTCCCCACTCCTGGTCTATACTTAAGGCTGAAGTTGAATCCAGACAGTGCGGCTAGCCACCTGTGTCCAGTGGCATCCAGCTTGGCCGTGGTGAACAGGTAGGTAAGGGGGTTGTTGTCGGTCTTCACAGTGAACTCTGCTCCGTACAGGTAGTCTTTGAGCTTGTCTACTACCGCCCACTTGAGGGCCAGGAACTCCAGCTTGTGAGTGGGGTAGTTCTTCTCAGAGGGGGTCAGGCTTCTACTCACATAGGCAACAGGCCGCAATTGCCCCTCATGTTCTTGGTAAAGTACTCCTCCCAGACCGTCGTGACTAGCATCCACGTGCAGTTCATAGGGTTTGGTTGGGTCTGCATAGGCCAAGACTGGTGCAGTGGTCAGGCTCCTCTTCAATTCCTGGAAAGCCTCTTCACACCTCTGAGTCCACTGATCTCTGATGGACTCTCCTGGCCTCCTGGGCCCCGATCCATCCTCCTCTCCTTCAGTCTTGAGCAACTCATTCAATGGTCTAGCAATTCGAGCAAATCCCTCCACAAACCTTCTATAGTAGGAGCAGAAGCCCAAGAAGGATCTGAGTTCTGTTACTGTGGTGGGCTGTGGCCAGGAGGTAACTGCCTCCAATTTCTCAGGGTCTGTGGCCACCCCTTCTTCAGATACTATGTGCCCCAGATAGTTCACAGAAGACTGGTAGAACCGACACTTCTCAGGCGAAAGCTTAAGTCCTTCCTCACTGAGTCTTCTCAACACTTTCTCCAGCCTCTCTTCATGTTCCTCCAAGGTTCTCACAAAGACAATGACATCGTCTAGGTATACAAGGACTTCGATCAAGTTCATGTCCCCTACTGTCTTCTCCATGAGACGTTGGAAAGTAGCTGGGGCTCCAGACAGACCTTGGGGCATCCGGTCGAATTCGAAGAACCCCACTGGGGTTATGAAAGCTGTCTTCTCCTTGTCTGCTGGGTGCATCGGAATCTGATAGTACCCACTCTTGAGATCCATAACGCTGAACCATTTGGCTCCAGACAAGCTCTGTAGGGCATCCTCTATCCTCGGAGTGGTGTATTGGTCAGGTATGGTTCTCCTGTTGAGAGTCCTGTAGTCTATACAGAGCCTCAATGATCCATTCTTCTTTCGGACCACTACTATGGGAGAGGCATAGGGGCTTCTGGACTCCCGTATCACACCAGTCCTCTTGAGTTCTGCAAGTTGTTCCCTCAGATCCTCCAGATCTGCTAGCGGGACCCGCCTGACTCTCTCTCGGAAGGGCTTATCTTCTTGGAGGCGGATCCGATGGGTGGCACTTCTTGCACACCCCACATCAAATTCATCCCTAGAGAAGATCTTCTCCCATCTATTCAACTGGGCCTTGGCTCTCTCTTTCCAAGCCCTGGACAGATTCGGGTTTTCCATGGTCAGCTTCTCCCAAACATCCGCTTCTTCACCTGTCCTCTTCACTTCTGACAGGGTAACAGGGGCCGCCGGGCTCACCTGGCCTAGCAACATTCTGGCTGGGATGTCCATGGGGTCTTTGGTAGTATTCCTAACACTCACTGGAACTCTATAATGGGCCTTCTTCAGGACCTTCAGCGGAATCACTTCCGGTATCACCTCCAGGCCTGAGGATTCACCCCTTGGGTCTGACTCCAGCATGACAAAGGGACCAGGCTGTTCCCAAGTAAGCTTCACAGTGGCCCTGAGACAGGTTACTTCACCGGGCTGCAACACTACCCCTTCTCTTCCAAGTCTCCACAACTTCCCTATCTCCTCTCCAGGGGTCTCCCGCTCTTGGACCAGCCGTTGGTAGGCTGTCTTCAGCATGGGATGGATCTTGGTAGCTGCTTGTCTTTCTTCCGTCACTAGAGGGGTCAGGAGTCTTCGGACCAGGTCCGTGTTTGTCCCTATTATAAGGGAATTCTTGTTGGCTCCAGGCGGCCTAGGACACACAACTGCCAGGGTGTCAAACACTTCGGCCTTCCCAGCCACGGATGGGTCAAAGGTTATTTGGACGGGAAGGTAGCCGTCGTAAGGGAAACTCTGGGTTCCAATTCCCCATATTTCCAGCTCCTCTATCTTCTGGATAGGCAGATGACTCAGGTGCCTGTCGTAGAAGTCCCGGTATAGTAGGGTCACTTGTGCCCCGGTGTCCAGGAGGCCCCTGGTGTAGACTCCCTCCACTTGAATGGGCACTATAGGGGATGGGCCTACCAGCTTCTCTGGATATGGTCCGGCAGGAGCTGCCTTCTTCAGACCTTTTCCCTTTGGACTCTCTCTTGTCCTATTCCCTTTGGACTTGAACCTTTCTTGAGCCTGGTATGCACTGACTTCCCTCCTTTTAATGGGTGTAGGAACCCGCTGAGGTGTACTATTATTTTTCTTGGGTGGGCACCTCCTTTGGGGGGTGCCGTGCCTCTCCTGAGGGGTCTCCCCCCTTCTTCTTGGAGTATAGCTTTGTTGAGGGGTATTACGTTTCCCCTTTGGTGTTCTATCTCTCTTTTTGTTTTTCTTTGCATTCAGCTTGGAGTTTACTGAAGATGGTGGGCACCCGGTTGACTCCTTCACCGGGGCCCTCTGAAGTTTCCCGCCGGCTTGCGGTTGTCTGGTCTCTTCTTCTTCGGACTAGAACATGTGGCTGCAATGTGGCCAACTCCCCCACAGTTGAAGCAGACTATATCTCCCCATTCTTGTAAAGGTTCGGGTGCTGAGGCAATCGGGAACAATTCCTTCCTTGGACTTTCCTTCTTCTTGGGACACTCTGTGTCTTTTGCTATCAGAGAGGTCAATATCTCTAATACCTTGGACATCTGAGTTTTTAGGGTGTCTATCTCCGCCTCTCTTTCAGGGGTCATCACTGGATTGACCAGCACCTGTGCGGGTACAACAATTGTCTTATCCTTCTGCTGGTCCTGTTGCAGCGCCTCCTCATCTCTGATAATTTTTATTAAATCAGCATAAGTCAGCAACATTCCTCCTCCCAAGGTTTTCAGGTGCAGCCAGACTGGATCGGAGCGTAGCGCTCCCTTTAAGACTTGCTTCATTCTTGCCGCATCGGCATCTTGGGGCTTCATCCCTTTCTTTAACACAATCTTGCACAGCAGCCTGTTTAGCCTTCTGACATACTCGGAAAGTTTCTCCTCCGGTTTTTGGAAAGTGTGTTCAAACTGGTAGACCGTCTCTGTCACCTTGTCTAATTGACCAAACTCTTCCTGCAGCATAGCTAGACAATCCTGCGCCGTGCACCCTGCATTCCCAAACCGGAAACTTTTCACTGCTTCTGCTGCTGCACCTTTAAGGCTTTCTAACACTCGCTGCCTCTTCTGTGCCTCCGGCACCTCCCATGCCTCCACTGCCTGTAATGCCTGTTCCACCCAAGTATCAAAATCTTCTTCCCCTGCCGGGACAGGGAGCTTCCCTGAGAATATTTTTAGTCTCCGGTAGCTAGTTTCCACATGCACCGTACTTGTCTTCTGACATTTGGCTAGCAAATCCCCTATTGCATTTATCAGTTCTGGTGATATAGCAGTGGCCGATGCAGGTGCCACCGGAGGTGGCGCCCTGTCTCCTCTTTCAGGTGTAGTTCGGGCCGCAGCCTGTGGCGATCCCGTAGGGGATGGTTCCCTTTCTACAGTTATTGCGTGCGCCAGCCTAAATGTTCTGTTGTCTGGCGTCCGCAGACACTTGTGCTTACAGGCCTCTGGCATCCCGTCCCAATATTCCACTAATGCGTATTGATATGAGATGTTTGGGTCTGTCTTCATGTCTATCACCCACGGTGTGTGATCTGGGGACACTGAACTCAGCAGTTCCTCTACCGTCTCACTTGACCATTTCTCGCCAGGAAGGCTAATGGCTATCGACTGTTTTGGCTCTGTATTAGCGGCTTTGCACCACTCTTCTACCGCTCTTGGATCCATGGGGTCCATGCCGGCACTTCTGGCGTTCGCTTGCTGCATCAGGATCCCGGACGAGCCCCCACGTGTAGCGATACCTCCAACTAAGGAGGCCGCAGAATTAGATTTTGGGCCCTGAGTGCAGCTCCGCCAACCCCCGGCAATAGGCTCTATCCCCTTCTGGCACAGCTAGTACTAACAATCAATGATATGTCCTATGCAATAGAATAACTAAGCCAGGACACAGTAATGAATTGTAATAGGTAAAGTGTTTTACTCATCAATTCTCAATATGAATAAAAGGGGTAACAATAATCACAGTTCTAAACAATCACTCCTAAGGGCAGCGTCCTGCCACTCTAACACACTATAT
>JARGYO010005628.1:7035356-7107856 GCA_029206835.1 Rana muscosa
ACCAATTGAGGTTAAATAAGTGATTTAATATCAGTTATACTATTTATAAAGAGGGGGGATAAAATATGCTCACGGCCGTAAAATGATATATGGACCTTGCTAATTGATGGTATAATAAAGCTGTCGGGTTTGAAAAAAGCCCATGTGACCCATATGATGGTATTATTCTGTGGCCATTGACAGTACACAGAGGAGAAAGAGAAGATCGAAGAAAGAGAAATCCTCCATCATACAAAGACATTGTAGACAATTGTACTCTGGCAGCCTTGTGGTAACAGTTTGACCCTTTTCTAATCCATCATGGCTGTGCCCACGGCCAGTCCAAGGGGTAGACAGAATAGGTGGTCACCCTGGGGTACTGGGGCGGGGGTGAAAAAGGGCAGAACCTGCAACCTATGCTGATAACGTGGTTCACAACTCATGGAAAGGGGTGCAAAGAACCTTTTTGGACACAGACTGTGTATGAAGCCAACTCTATAAAGACATAGTTTAAGCATTTGACCAGTTTGGTGTGGAGGAACTCGAGTGTCCTGCACAGAGCCCTGACCTCATTCCTACTGAACACCCTTGGGATGAATTGGAACATCGATGGTGAGCCAGGTCTTCTCATCCAAGACGATTACTGGATTTCTCAAATTCCCTCCAAGATCTTGTGGAAAGTCTTCCCTGGAGAGTTGGGGATGTTGCAGCCACAAAGGGGACAACTCTATAAAAGGCCAAGAATAGGATGTCCAACAAGCTCATATAGGTGTGATGGGTGGAGGAACTCGAGTGTCCTGCACAGAGCCCTGACCCTGACTTCATCCTTCTGAACACCTTTGGGATGAACAGAAACGATAATTGCGAGACGGGTCTTTATTCTTTGGTGCCCAAATGTGAGGCCCAACATGTAAGTCAGGTCTTCTCCTCTAACATCAGTACCTGACCTCACGAATGGGCACCAATTCCCACAGACAACCTCCAATATCTTGTAGAAAGAGTTCCCAGGGGGAGTTAGGAGGGAGGTGGAAAGGGAGAAAAGGGGATATAGTGGTATGATCCAGATGCAAATACACAAGATTGACACAAAATATTATATGGGGGTATGATTAGACATGTTTTTTCCATGTGTAATGTTTTACTGAACAAAATGCACGAATTGTATGTATTATTATGAGAATAATTTTCTAAAATAAAAAAAGTTTAAGGGAAAAAAAAAAAAAAGAGTTCCCATGAAGGAAAGGGGGTAACTCCATGTTAATGGCCATAGCTATAGAATGGGATGTCTAATCCAACATCGGTGCCTGACCTCACAAAAGGGCACAAATACTCCACAGACACCCTCCAATATCTTGTTCATAGTCTTCCCAAAATAGTGGAGGATGTTATAGCTGCAGGTGCAACAGACACTTCAGAACACCATTATCATGTTAGTACATAGGCTGCACTTTCCATGATCAACAGATCCAAAGCTACCAAAGTCCTGAAGAAGGGAAGTCCAAATTCCCCCCGAGACGTGTTGGCCATGTTTTAGGTCATACACTGTGTTGTTCTCATACATGGTGTTCCTCACCTACCTCCACAATTTCAACCAGAGGCGGAACTAGAACCTTCAGGGCCCCAGTACAAGAAACCATGAAGGGCAACCCTGGCCAGGGCCCTTCCCACTGATCCTGGGGTCCTTTACTCCCATCGTGGGACCCTTAAGGTCCAACAGAGGGCCTACTTACTGCCATCTTTGTGGTGGAATGCCAGGGCCTGCTCGCAAGTGCAACTTTTGCAACCCCGGTAGCTCCGCCATTGGTGTTTAGTATTTTTTTTGATTGATTTATTTTTTTATCATTTTATTTAAATCCATTTTTTTTAGAGCCCCTGTTGATGATTCACCTTTGAGACAAAGAAAGGAGATTGAGGACACAGCCCTCAATCTCCATTTCTGCAGCCTCCGCAGCACAGAATGAATGGACAGGAATAGCTCTGTACAGAGGCTTCCTATTCATTCATAAACTGAAGCATAGGAAACAACGTTTTTATGCCTCAGCTATGAATATATATATATAAAAAAAAAAACATAAAAATAATACAGTCTGTGATCGGTTCCGATCAATAACTCTATGGATTAAAGTGGTTGTAAACCCAAATATATAAAAAAAAAAAAAAGAAGAATAACCTTCAAGAGAAAGGCATACTAGCTCAATATGCATTACTTACCTTAGATCGAAGCCCCCAAAGCCGTCCTCGTCTCCCCTCCGGCCGCAGACATCGCTCCAGAAGGTTACTTCTGGGTATCGCCACTCCGGCGCTCTGGCCGGAGCGGCGGTGACGTCACCGCGCATGCGCGCGGGAGCCGTCAAAGCCGGCATTATCCATTGATAAAACAGGCATTGACAGTGCGGCAGCGCCGTTGTCTATGGCGCGCGGCAATGGTGCATTCTTTTTTGGAAAATATCTCCTAAGCCGTGTAGGTATATTGCAAACACGCCTTAATCTAGGCTCACCTGTAGGTACAAGTTGCATAAGTGGGATTACAACCACTTTAAAGAGGAAGTGAACCCTCATGGGTTTTACTTCCTCTTTATTCCCCTGCATACTAGCCCATTTATGTTGCACTTACCTGCAAACGAAGCTTGTGATGTCCCCGCTGGTGGAAGCGGCCAGTCCCAGAGCCGGCCCCAGAAAGAAGAGGGGTGGAGATGGACTTCACCCCTCTTCCTTCCAGGGCCAGCTCTGTGACTGGCCAGAGACGTGTGATGTCACTCCCGCGCATGGGTGTGGGAGCCGACGGTCACGTCACAGGCCCTATAGAAACGGCACGATCGTGCCCTTTCTAAAGTGCGCATGCGCCAGCGTCGTTGGCGTGGGTGCAAGCGTATATGGTAAATATCTCCTAAAACGTGCAGGTTTAGGAGATATTTCCAGTGCCTACAAGGTAAGCCTTATTATAGCTTTACCTGTAGGGGAAAAATGGTCTTTAAGGAAGGGGCTGGTAAATGACACATTTACTGGCTCCTTCCCCACTCTCCAGGGGCTCAGGGCAGCAGGACAGGGATAGGGGGGTGGCATAAAGAGCTACCGATGCCCTCCAGCCTCTGAATATATACAGGAGGGAGAGGAGGAGAAGCGGGCATTCAGTGGCTGCATGGAGGAATTGGTTGCTCTACATGCCGCCGCTCTCCTATCCGGGTTTGCTGGGGGTCCGCATGGGCCCCCTGGAGCATGGGGCCATCTCACAATCACGATCCCTGCGACCCCTCCCTGTATGTACGCCCCTAATCTCAACCCTACACCTTTTGGGATGAATTGGAACACCAATGATGACTCTAGTCTTCTCCTTCAACATCAAAACCTGACCTCACAAATGGGCACAAATTCCCACAGAGACCTTCCAAACGCTTTCCTAGAAAGAGAAGGGTAAGGGGGGGGGCGTTATAGTTGAAAAGGAAGTGGGGGGGACCAGATAAGTAAAAAAAATAAGGAGATTAAACTTCACTTTTAACGGTTAGTTTAGCCGGACTTCTCGGTCGGTTGAAGTGGGATTTGTTGTCTCCGCTCCACAGATCTCCCGGCTCCGGCTCCGCGTTTTTTTGTTTTTGTTCTGCCGTCATATTAGAATTAGAGTCGCAGAACGTGGACTTTGGTCTTTTCGGTCATCGATCTCTCTGCTGTCATATTGGAAGGATTGTTTACTCACGCCTTGTCTCTCTTCTCTCCTCCAGCTGTCAGGCTGACGAGACACGAACAGTCGGCTCCGGTCCTCGGGGGCAACGCGGAGCAGCAACAAGGTGACACCCGGAGCACTAAGATAACTTTGTTGCAGTTTAATTTTTCTTTCCTTCCTCTAATTTGAAGAGCAACAGTGCTAAATACAGAGGGGTTGATGTACTAATGCCGGCCATACACGTGTCAAATTCCCAACGATTTTTTTTTCAAAGTCACACCTTTGAATAATCCTTCGATTTTTCGACCATTAGCAACGACTTATTGTTGTGCGGCCATCGAATTTGAGTGATTGGGTGTGCTGGAAATTTTTAGAAAAACAAACAAATTTCTAAGTAATGATTGGAGAATCGTGCGAGATATATACCGTATATACTCGAGTATAAGCCGACCCGAATATAAGCCGAGGCACCTAATTTTACCACAAAAACTGGGAAAACGCATTGACTCGACTATAAGGCCTCATGCCCACTGACGTTTTTACAGATGCGTTTTTTACAGCTTAAAAACGCCTGTCCATGTTATTGTAAATTATATTTATTTTTTTTTGAAAAAAAAACAACAAAACAAAACGTCGGAGCTAAAAACGCGACCGCGCGTTAGTGCGCGTTTTTGAGCGTTTTTTGACGCTCGCGTTTTTTTCTGCCTAACTCCGACGCTGAGGAACGCACTGGTCCTGGGTTTTTTTTACAGCTTAAAAACGTCTATGCTATTTGCAGCTCAAAAACGTCTAGGTGGGCATGAAGCTATAGACTAACATGGACAGGCGTTTTTAAGCTGTAAAAAAACGCTCAAAAACGCGGCTGTAAAAACGTCCGTGAGCATGAGGCCTAAGCCCAGTGAGGCATGCAGATGGACACAGTGAGGCATGCAGATGGACACAGTGAGGCATGCAGATGGACACAGTGAGGCATGCAATATGGACACAGTGAGGCATGCAGATGGACACCGTGAGGCATGCAGATGGACACCGTGAGGCATGCAGATGGACACCGTGAGGCATGCAGATGGACACAGTGAGACACAGTGAGGCATGCAGATGGACACAGTGAGGCACAGTAAGGCATGCAGATGGACACAGTGAGACACAGTGAGGCATGCAGATGGACACAGTGAGACACAGTGAAGCATGCAGATGGACACAGTGAGGCATGCAGATGGACACCGTGAGGCATGCAGATGGACACAGTGAGGCATGCAGATGGACACAGTGAGACACAGTGAGGCATGCAGATGGACACAGTGAGGCACAGTAAGGCATGCAGATGGACACAGTGAGACACAGTGAGGCATGCAGATGGACACAGTGAGACACAGTGAAGCATGCAGATGGACACAGTGAGGCATGCAGATGGACACCGTGAGGCATGCAGATGGACACAGTGAGGCATGCAGATGGACACAGTGAGGCATGCAGATGGACACAGTGAGGCATGCAGATGGACACAGTGAGGCATGCAGATGGACACAGTGAGGCATGCAGATGGACACAGTGAGGCATGCAGATGGACACAGTGAGGCATGCAGATGGACACAGTGAGGCATGCAGATGGACACCGTGAGGCATGCAATATGGACACAGTGAGGCATGCAGATGGACACAGTGAGGCATGCAGATGGACACAGTGAGGCATGCAGATGGACACAGTGAGACACAGTGAGGCATGCAGATGGGCACAGTGAAGCATGCAGATGGACACAGTGGGGCATGCAGATGGACACAGTGAGACACAGTGAGGCATGCAGATGGACACAGTGAGACACAGTGAGGCATGCAGATGGACACAGTGAGACACAGTGAGGCATGCAGATGGACACAGTGAGACACAGTGAGGCATGCAGATGGACACAGTGAGACACAGTGAGGCATGAAGATGGACACAGTGAGACACAGTGAGGCATGCAGATGGACACAGTGAGGCACAGTGAGACACAGTGAGGCATGAAGATGGACACAGTGAGGCTGCAGATGGACACAGTGAAGCATGCAGATGGACACAGTGAAGCATGCAGATGGACACAGTGAGGCATGCAGATGGACACAGTGAGGCATGCAGATGGACACAGTAAGACACAGTGAGGCATGCAGATGGACACAGTGAGACACAGTGAGGCATGCAGATGGACACAGTGAGGCATGCAGATGGACACAGTGAGACACAGTGAGGCATGCAGATGGACACAGTGAGGCATGCAGATGGACACAGTGAGGCATGCAGATGGACACAGTGAGGCATGCAGATGGACACAGTGAGGCATGCAGATGGACACAGTGAGGCATGCAGATGGACACAGTGAGGCATGCAATATGGACACAGTGAGGCATGCAGATGGACACAGTGAGGCATGCAGATGGACACAGTGAGGCATGCAATATGGACACAGTGAGGCATGCAGATGGACACAGTGAGGCATGCAATATGGACACAGTGAGGCATGCAATATGGACACAGTGAGGCATGCAATATGGACACAGTGAGGCATGCAGATGGACACAGTGAGGCATGCAGATGGACACAGTGAGGCATGCAGATGGACACCGTGAGGCATGCAGATGGACACCGTGAGGCATGCAGATGGACACCGTGAGACAAGCAGATGGACACAGTGAGACACAGTGAGGCATGCAGATGGACACAGTGAGACACAGTGAGGCATGCAGATGGACACAGTGAGGCACAGTGAGGCATGCAGATGGACACAGTGAGGCACAGTGAGGCATGCAGATGGACACAGTGAGACACAGTGAAGCATGCAGATGGACACAGTGAGGCATGCAGATGGACACAGTGAAGCATGCAGATGGACACAGTG
Source organism: Rana muscosa (assembly GCA_029206835.1). Classification (NCBI taxonomy): domain Eukaryota; kingdom Metazoa; phylum Chordata; class Amphibia; order Anura; family Ranidae; genus Rana; species Rana muscosa. The sequence goes on from JARGYO010005628.1 coordinate 7,041,867, forward strand.
AGGCATGCAGATGGACACAGTGAGGAATGCAGATGGACACTGTGAGGCATGCAGATGGACACAGTGAGGCATGCAGATGGACACAGTGAGGCATGCAGATGGACACAGTGAGGCATGCAGATGGACACAGTGAGGCATGCAGATGGACACCGTGAGGCATGCAGATGGACACCGTGAGGCATGCAGATGGACACAGTGAGGCATGCAGATGGACACAGTGAGGCATGCAGATGGACACAGTGAGGCATGCAGATGGACACAGTGAGGCATGCAGATGGACACAGTGAGACACAGTGAGGCATGCAGATGGGCACAGTGAAGCATGCAGATGGACACAGTGAGGCATGCAGATGGACACAGTGAGACACAGTGAGGCATGCAGATGGACACAGTGAGACACAGTGAGGCATGCAGATGGACACAGTGAGGCACAGTGAGACACAGTGAGGCATGAAGATGGACACAGTGAGACACAGTGAGGCATGCAGATGGACACAGTGAGACACAGTGAGGCATGCAGATGGACACAGTGAGGCACAGTGAGGCATGCAGATGGACACAGTGAGGCACAGTGAGACACAGTGAGGCATGAAGATGGACACAGTGAGACACAGTGAGGCATGCAGATGGACACAGTGAGACACAGTGAGGCATGCAGATGGACACAGTGAGGCACAGTGAGACACAGTGAGGCATGAAGATGGACACAGTGAGGCTGCAGATGGACACAGTGAAGCATGCAGATGGACACAGTGAAGCATGCAGATGGACACAGTGAAGCATGCAGATGGACACAGTGAGGCATGCAGATGGACACAGTGAGGCATGCAGATGGACACAGTAAGACACAGTGAGGCATGCAGATGGACACAGTGAGACACAGTGAGGCATGCAGATGGACACAGTGAGACACAGTGAGGCATGCAGATGGACACAGTGAGGCATGCAGATGGACACAGTGAGGCATGCAGATGGACACAGTGAGGCATGCAGATGGACACAGTGAGGCATGCAGATGGACACAGTGAGGAATGCAGATGGACACTGTGAGGCATGCAGATGGACACAGTGAGGCATGCAGATGGACACAGTGAGGCATGCAGATGGACACAGTGAGGCATGCAGATGGACACAGTGAGGCATGCAGATGGACACCGTGAGGCATGCAGATGGACACCGTGAGGCATGCAGATGGACACAGTGAGGCATGCAGATGGACACAGTGAGGCATGCAGATGGACACAGTGAGGCATGCAGATGGACACAGTGAGGCATGCAGATGGACACAGTGAGGCATGCAGATGGACACAGTGAGACACAGTGAGGCATGCAGATGGGCACAGTGAAGCATGCAGATGGACACAGTGAGGCATGCAGATGGACACAGTGAGACACAGTGAGGCATGCAGATGGACACAGTGAGACACAGTGAGGCATGCAGATGGACACAGTGAGGCACAGTGAGACACAGTGAGGCATGAAGATGGACACAGTGAGACACAGTGAGGCATGCAGATGGACACAGTGAGACACAGTGAGGCATGCAGATGGACACAGTGAGACACAGTGAGGCATGCAGATGGACACAGTGAGACACAGTGAGGCATGCAGATGGACACAGTGAGGCACAGTGAGACACAGTGAGGCATGAAGATGGACACAGTGAGGCTGCAGATGGACACAGTGAAGCATGCAGATGGACACAGTGAAGCATGCAGATGGACACAGTGAAGCATGCAGATGGACACAGTGAGGCATGCAGATGGACACAGTAAGACACAGTGAGGCATGCAGATGGACACAGTGAGACACAGTGAGGCATGCAGATGGACACAGTGAGGCATGCAGATGGACACAGTGAGGCATGCAGATGGACACAGTGAGGCATGCAGATGGACACAGTGAGGCATGCAGATGGACACAGTGAGGCATGCAGATGGACACAGTGAGGCATGCAGATGGACACAGTGAGGCATGCAGATGGATACAGTGAGGCATGCAGATGGATACAGTGAGGCATGCAGATGGATACAGTGAGGCATGCAGATGGACACAGTGAGGCATGCAGATGGACACAGTGAGGCATGCAGATGGACACAGTGAGGCATGCAGATGGACACAGTGAGGCATGCAGATGGACACAGTGAGGCATGCAGATGGTCACAGTGAGGCATGCAGATGGACACAGTGAGGCACAGTGAGACACAGTGAGGCATGCAGATGGACACAGTGAGGCATGCAGATGGACACAGTGAGGCATGCAGATGGACACAGTGAGGCATGCAGATGGACACAGTGAGGCATGCAATATGGACACAGTGAGGCATGCAGATGGACACAGTGAGGCATGCAGATGGACACCGTGAGGCATGCAGATGGACACAGTGAGGCATGCAGATGGACACAGTGAGGCATGCAATATGGACACAGTGAGGCATGCAATATGGACACAGTGAGGCATGCAATATGGACACAGTGAGGCATGCAGATGGACACAGTGAGGCATGCAGATGGACACAGTGAGGCATGCAGATGGACACAGTGAGGCATGCAGATGGACACAGTGAGGCATGCAGATGGACACCGTGAGGCATGCAGATGGACACCGTGAGGCATGCAGATGGACACAGTGAGACACAGTGAGGCATGCAGATGGACACAGTGAGACACAGTGAGGCATGCAGATTGACACAGTGAGGCATGCAGATGGACACAGTGAGGCACAGTGAGGCATGCAGATGGACACAGTGAGACACAGTGAAGCATGCAGATGGACACAGTGAGGCATGCAGATGGACACAGTGAAGCATGCAGATGGACACAGTGAGGCATGCAGATGGACACAGTGAGGAATGCAGATGGACACTGTGAGGCATGCAGATGGACACAGTGAGGCATGCAGATGGACACAGTGAGGCATGCAGATGGACACAGTGAGGCATGCAGATGGACACCGTGAGGCATGCAGATGGACACCGTGAGGCATGCAGATGGACACCGTGAGGCATGCAGATGGACACAGTGAGGCATGCAGATGGACACAGTGAGGCATGCAGATGGACACAGTGAGGCATGCAGATGGACACAGTGAGGCATGCAGATGGACACAGTGAGGCATGCAGATGGACACAGTGAGGCATGCAGATGGACACAGTGAGGCATGCAGATGGACACAGTGAGGCATGCAGATGGACACAGTGAGACACAGTGAGGCATGCAGATGGGCACAGTGAAGCATGCAGATGGACACAGTGAGGCATGCAGATGGACACAGTGAGACACAGTGAGGCATGCAGATGGACACAGTGAGACACAGTGAGGCATGCAGATGGACACAGTGAGGCACAGTGAGACACAGTGAGGCATGAAGATGGACACAGTGAGACACAGTGAGGCATGCAGATGGACACAGTGAGACACAGTGAGGCATGCAGATGGACACAGTGAGGCACAGTGAGACACAGTGAGGCATGAAGATGGACACAGTGAAGCATGCAGATGGACACAGTGAAGCATGCAGATGGACACAGTGAAGCATGCAGATGGACACAGTGAGGCATGCAGATGGACACAGTGAGGCATGCAGATGGACACAGTAAGACACAGTGAGGCATGCAGATGGACACAGTGAGACACAGTGAGGCATGCAGATGGACACAGTGAGGCATGCAGATGGACACAGTGAGGCATGCAGATGGACACAGTGAGGCATGCAGATGGACACAGTGAGGCATGCAGATGGACACAGTGAGGCATGCAGATGGACACAGTGAGGCATGCAGATGGACACAGTGAGGCATGCAGATGGACACAGTGAGGCATGCAGATGGACACAGTGAGGCATGCAGATGGACACAGTGAGGCATGCAGATGGACACAGTGAGGCATGCAGATGGACACAGTGAGGCATGCAGATGGACACAGTGAGGCATGCAGATGGTCACAGTGAGGCATGCAGATGGACACAGTGAGGCACAGTGAGACACAGTGAGGCATGCAGATGGACACAGTGAGGCATGCAGATGGACACAGTGAGGCATGCAGATGGACACAGTGAGGCATGCAGATGGACACAGTGAGGCATGCAATATGGACACAGTGAGGCATGCAATATGGACACAGTGAGGCATGCAGATGGACACAGTGAGGCATGCAGATGGACACAGTGAGGCATGCAGATGGACACAGTGAGGCATGCAGATGGACACAGTGAGGCATGCAGATGGACACAGTGAGGCATGCAGATGGGCACAGTGAGGCATGCAGATGGGCACAGTGAGGCTGCAGATGGGCACAGTGAGGCTGCAGATGGGCACAGTGAGGCTGCAGATGGGCACAGTGAGGCTGCAGATGGGCACAGTGAAGCTGCAGATGGGCACAGTGAGGCTGCAGATGGGCACAGTGAGGCTGCAGATGGGCACAGTGAGGCTGCAGATGGGCACAGTGAAGCTTCAGATGGGCACAGTGAGGCTGCAGATGGGCACAGTGAGGCTGCAGATGGGCACAGTGAGGCTGCAGATGGGCACAGTGAAGCTGCAGATGGGCACAGTGAAACATGCAGATGGACACAGTGAGGCTGCAGATGGACACAGTGAGGCTGCAGATGGACACAGTGAGGCTGCAGATGGACACAGTGAGGCTGCAGATGGACACAGTGAGGCAAGAAATATGGACACAGTAAGGCTGCAGATGGACACAGTGAGACACAGTGAGACATGCAGATGGACACAGTGAGGCATGCAGATGGACACAGTGAGGCATGCAGATGGACACAGTGAGACATGCAGATGGACACAGTGAGACATGCAGATGGACACAGTGAGACATGCAGATGGACACAGTGAGACATGCAGATGGACACAGTGAGGCTGCAGATGGGCACAGTGAGGCTGCAGATGGGCACAGTGAAGCTGCAGATGGGCACAGTGAAGCTGCAGATGGGCACAGTGAGGCTGCAGATGGGCACAATGAGGCTGCAGATGGGCACAGTGAAACATGCAGATGGGCACAGTGAGGCTGTAGATGGGCACAGTGAAGCTGCAGATGGACACAGTGAAGCTGCAGATGGGCACAGTGAAACATGCAGATGGGCACAGTGAGGCTGTAGATGGGCACAGTGAAGCTGCAGATGGACACAGTGAGGCTGCAGATGGACACAGTGAGACACAGTGAGACATGCAGATGGACACAGTGAGGCATGCAGATGGACACAGTGAGGCATGCAGATGGACACAGTGAGGCTGCAGATGGACACAGTGAGACATGCAGATGGACACAGTGAGGCTGCAGATGGACACAGTGAGGCTGCAGATGGACACAGTGAGGCTGCAGATGGACACAGTGAGGCTGCAGATGGGCATTGCTGACCCTCTTTTCCACTTACAGTAGCTGCTGCATTCCTCGCCCTAGGCTTATACTCGAGTCAATAAATGTTCCCAGTTTTTTGTGGTAAAATGAGGTGCCTCGGCTTATACTCGAGTATATACGGTAGGTGGCGAACACAGAGATTTTCTTTGCACCCGTGAAATGTTGCTGTTCATCTTACAGGACAACATTCACCAGAAAACGATCACATCATCAAGGACCCTCTCCCGGAGGACGCGGGGATCGACCATCAGACAGTCCACCAGCTGATCTCCGTCCTCATGAAGTTCATGGCCAAAGATAAGAGCAGCGCGGAGGCCGACATCAGCAGCGCCAAAGCCTTCAACACCGTGAAGAGACATCTGTATGTGTTGTTGGGTTTCGACCAGCAGGAGGGCTGCTTCATGATCGCTCCTCAGAAAATGCGCATCTCCACGTGCTTCAATGCGTTTATTGCCGGAATTGCTCAGGTACGGCCGTTTACCCCACTAATAGGATCCAATGAGGGCAGGAAAAGTTTGAGCACTTCTTTTCAAAGTCACACGGGAGGGTGTGACGTCTCACACAGCCAATCTCAATGACTTATTGGGACAACCAGGTTGGACTGGGCCGTTACCACACTAATATGATCCATGGATGGCCCGGTAGATCTTAACTAGTGTTGTCCCAATACCACTTTTTTAAGACCGAGTACAAGTACCGATACTCGCCGATACCGATTACCGATACTTTTTTAAATGTCATGTGACAGTGGCACTAATATGCAGCACTGATGACGTGTGGGCTGTGTCAGTAGTTTTTTTTTTTATTTTATTATTTTTTACATTTTTATTTTTTACAATTCTTTCGTTTTTGGGGGTTGGGGGGGGGGGGGGGAGCAGACGGTGTCAGTGTGTTTTTCTATTTTATCTTTTATTATTTTTACAATTTAACCTTTTCAATTTTTTTTTTTTATTAGCCATGTTGGGGGGTGGCTTTGGTGAGACCCCTGACATCTCCCTTTTGAGACAGGGAAAAGGGAGTGAGGACACAGATTCCCCAGTCCCTTTCTCTGCAGCCTCAGCTGCACTAAAGATGACCGGAGGAGCGCGGAGGGGGACCGGAGCACAGAGAGGACTGGAGAAGTGTGGAGGGGGACCGGAGGAGCGCGGAGGGGGACCGGAGCACAGAGGGGACTGGAGGAGCGCGGAGGGGGACCGGAGGAGGATATGGGGGACAGTCAGGGATGATCGGTGAAGCGCTGGGGAGGAGTTAAGCACAGAGGGGACCGGAGGAGCAGAGAGGGGGACTGGAGGAGGATATGGGGGACAGTCAGGGATAATCAGTGAAGCGCTGGGGAGGAGTTAAGCACAGAGGGGACCGGAGGAGCACAGAGGGGGGCTGGAGGAGGATATGGGGGACAGTCAGGGATAATCGGTGAAGCGCTGGGGAGGAGTTAAGCACAGAGGGGACCGGAGGAGCACAGAGGGGGGCTGGAGGAGGATATGGGGGACAGTCAGGGATAATCGGTGAAGCGCTGGGGAGGAGTTAAGCACAGAGGGGACCGGAGGAGCACAGAGGGGGGCTGGAGGAGGATATGGGGGACAGTCAGGGATAATCGGTGAAGCGCTGGGGAGGAGTTAAGCACAGAGGGGCTGGAGGAGCACAGAGGGGGGTTGGAGGAGCACGAAGGGGGACTGGAGCACAGAGGGGACTGGAGGAGCACAGAGGGGGGCTGGAGGAGGATATGGGGGACAGTCATGGATGATCGGTGAAGCGCTGGGGAGGAGTTAAGCACAGAGGGGACCGGAGGAGTGCGGAGGGGGACCAGAGCACAGAGGGGACCAGAGCACAGAGGGGGACTGGAGGAGGATATGGGGGACAGTCATGGATGATCGGTGAAGCGCTGGGGAGGAGTTAAGCACAGAGGGGACCGGAGGAGTGCGGAGGGGGACCAGAGCACAGAGGGGACCAGAGCACAGAGGGGGACTGGAGGAGGATATGGGGGACAGTCATGGATGATCGGTGAAGCGCTGGGGAGGAGTTAAGCACAGAGGGGACCGGAGGAGCGCGGTGGGGGACCAGAGCACAGAGGGGACCCGAGCACAGAGGGGGACCGGAGGAGGATATGGGGGACAGTCAGGGATGATCGGTGAAGCGCTGGGGAGGAGTTAAGCACAGAGGGGACTGGAGGAGCATGGAGGGGGACTGGAGGAGGATATGGGGGACAGTCAGGGATGATCGGTGCAGCGCTGGGGAGGAGTTAAGCACAGAGGGGGACTGGAGGAGGATATGGGGGACAGTCAGGGATGATCGGTGAAGCGCTGGGGAGGAGTTAAGCACAGAGGGGACTGGAGGAGCGTGGAGGGGGACTGGAGGAGGATATGGGGGACAGTCAGGGATGATCGGTGCAGCGCTGGGGAGGAGTTAAGCACAGAGGGGACTGGAGGAGCACGGAGGGGGACCGGAGCACAGAGGGGACTGGAGGAGCACAGAGGGGGACTGGAGGAGGATATGGGGGACAGTCAGGGATGATCGGTGCAGCGCTGCGGAGGAGTTACAATCACGGATCTTCCTGTATACATTTCAGTAAAGCAGCTGAAAATCGCGGGAGGGAGAGGAGGAGAAGCTGCTTTATTGAAATGTAATCGGGGAGATCGGTGATTGTAACTCCTCCCCAGCGCCGCACCGATCACCCCTGACTGTCCAGGTATCGGAATACTCGGGCAAATACTCAGTATCGGTATCGGGACAACCCTAATCTTAACCTATTGCCTTCTAAAGGAAAGGTGGTTGGATTTACTGCTCAGTGAGGTGAACAAAAGATAGAGATGAATGGAAAGTCTGTCGTTTTCAGTCAGTCAAAGCTAAACCCATAGATGTACAATGGGAGGGAGGCGCGGTAAATGATTGTGTTTCTAGGTAGCTCGAACCATAGAAAAAGAATTATTGGTGATCACATCTTTATTGATAGGCTTAGGGTTAGTGTTGGGGTTCCTCCATTCCTCAATATCTAATGTCATGTTTCCAGCCAATGAGTAACACTTCCAGGATAATTGAAAGGAGCTTCCCTAATTGTCATTGGTCATTTAGAGAACATTTGCCTCCTTAAACCACCTGAATTTCACTTCTTTAACTCCCAAAGCATTTAATTAAAATGGTGAAATTTTGGTAAAGCGTCCCATAAATGGTTAAATTTTGGTAAAGCGTCCCATAAATGGTGAGATTTTGGTAAAGCGTCCCATAAATGGTGAAATTTTGGTAAAGCGTCCCATAAATGGTGAGATTTTGGTAAAGCGTCCCATAAATGGTGAAATTTTGGTAAAGCGTCCCATAAATGGTGAAATTTTGGTAAAGCGTCCCATAAATGGTGAAATTTTGGTAAAGCGTCCCATAAATGGTGAGATTTTGGTAAAGCGTCCCATAAATGGTGAAATTTTGGTAAAGCGTCCCATAAATGGTGAGATTTTGGCAAGGAGAGAACTCAAAATTTTCACTCGTCCCTACTGGTTACAACCATCCTATAAAAGATTGTAGTTTCCCTCTAAGTATACTTCTTCCTATTTGCAGGTGATGGATTACAACATCAGTCTTGGGAAGCACCTTCTGCCCTTGGTGGTCCAAGTTCTAAAATACTGCACCTGCCCTCAGCTCCGCCACTTCTTCCAGCATCCACCCCGCTGTTCCCTCTGGTCTCTGAGGCCTCATATCCGTCAGATGTGGCTGAAGGCTCTTCTTGTTATCCTCTATAAGGTGAGGCCATGATGTGGTATACATTTATTGACCATAAACTCGGCTTAGAAATGAAATACAGAAGCCAAACAACGCCTAAAACGCTCCGTAATGAATAAGCCAATTGACACTTCAATTACCGACAGACAAGGTTGAGTGGTGAGAAAACGTCCTTCAACTCTCTAGCATCTTTCTAATGGTGAAATTTAATTGTTGGGTTGTACAACTCTTTTGCCGCGTACACACGATCGGAATTTCCGTCAACAAATGTTCGATGGGAGCTTTTGGTTGGATATTCCGACCGTGTGTAGGCTCCATCGGACATTTGCTGTTGGGATTTCCGAAAACAAATGATTGAGAGCAGCTTCTCAATTTTTCCGACAACAAAAGTTCTTGTTGGAAATTCCGATCATGTGTAGCCATTTCCGACGCACAAAAGTGCTGCGCATGCTCGGAATCATTGTACTTTTTTTTTCTCAGCTCGTCGTAGTGTTGTACGTCTCCGCGTTCTTGACCATCGCAACATTTGTGCGACCGTGTTTTGTTGTCAGAATTTCCGATCGTGTGCACGCGGCATTTGAGTTCACAAAATTACCTAATACAGTCTGGTAAAATATCCTCGACTTACTCTTCTCCATCTCTAGTAGACACCTTCCAAAATTTGATGATTTTGATGCTCAACTTGCTGTGTTATGTTTAACTTGTGTGTATACAGTATATACCGTATACTATACACACCCGAGGTTCCAATACTTTAATACATTTCCAACTTGACCCTCACACAAGAAAATAGACACTGAAACAACACTTCCGTAATCCCTACCAGGACTTTCAAAATCCCTGCTAGTACTTCAAGTGGAACTTCCAGATTCCTTTAAAGGTCTTCCAGAATTCCCTGAATCAGTGCTGGGTGTGTCCCCTGACCAAAAAACATGTATTTACACTCCAGCCCATGAAGTGTCTGGTGTTGTGTCCTCTCACCAGCTTTCCCTTGTTGCAAGAGCTCTAATACTCACTGTGACAATCCCTCTGTCCTCAGACAGAACTATGTCCGCCGCCAATGCTTCCTCTGTCCCAATCCAGCACCATCCAAGACTCTTTAGCCCTCCAGTCACCAGACAACACCTCAGTGTAGGGTAAAAACCAGCAGACTACTTTATTCAAGCACATGTTATACAGATCCCACTTCAAAACACTTCCCCCCCCACCCTTGGAAAACAGGGCGGGTTAAACTGTCCAATGACAATGGACACACAGGTCAGGTGTGTTTAAACTTCTCATCAGTAAACAGTCTTAGCAGGGCGGCTGCTGGAGGAATCCCCCCTCGCTCTTTCCTCACAGCAAACACACTTACACATCACATAATAGTTGAGGCAGACAGTCACAATAGACAATAGAATACAGTCCCACCCCAAACCATCACAGCAAAGAGTACAAAACAGCATGAGACAACACACAAATATATACAATGTATACAGCATTGAATCTGACTAGAACAGATCATAGTGGGGTTCTCATTCACTCTGTGCCCCTATTAGAGACACAGGGTGATCTACACATAAGAGGTGTGGGGGAAGCTGGACAAGGAACCTCCAAAACTCTCCAGGGGAAGCTGAGCCGCACTAACCTCCAACCCAAAGTCACTCCTGTCACACTCACCTTCAAGACTGCCTGACTGTCACTGACCCAGATTGACCCTGGCTATTTTTCTGCCTGACAATACCCCTGCCTGGACCTGAATACTCTTCTGCCTGCAGCATACCTGCTGTCTGCCAAAACCTGAATACTCTTCTGCCTGCCAAGACCCCTGCCTGAACCTGAATAATCTTCTGCCTGCTGCCTTCCACGACCCTTACCTGGACCTGACTACTCTTCGGCCTACTGCCTGACAAGACCCCTGAAAATAGTCTTCTACCTGTCGCCTACCAAGACCCCTGTCTGAACCTGAATAATCTTCTTCCTGCTGCCTTCCAAGACCTCTGCCTGGACGTGAATACTATTCTGCCCTCCGTCTTGTCCTGCAGTCTCCAGACCATAGCCGTTCCTGTTCCTGCTACCCCTTGGTGGGGCGATTTTGAGGGCCATGACCTGGTGACCGTTGCAGCAAAGCAAACCGGAACCATTATTGTCTTTGTCCCATCTCTATCTTCAGAAGCTCTGATGAAGATCAGTTGTCACCAGCTGACCCTGTGCCTCGGGTGAGCCCGTGTCACATGCCAGAGGGCCATTATAACAGATACTCCACATCCAATGTTCTGTTGCAGAAGACACTCTCCAACTTGCACTCCTTTCCAAAGTAATAGTCCATTAATAAAATGTCTAAAGGCAGCCATCTATGTTGCAGCTTTGCCTAGTCATCAGTACAATGCACAATTGCCTATTCATTTACTTGTGGGTGGTGCAAATTGCAATGAGGAAATTAACCAGTAAAGGGTTATAAAGGTCCCATATATCTGTACAATGAATGGAGCGTCTCTCCAGACGGGAAATATTCAGCCATTATAGATTGGTCTTATTTGCTGCAAATCTGGGTTCAGGGGTGACCATTACTTTATCACTATCTGGAACCTCTAATGTTCCCCTCATCTCCTGTGTTCAATATCATGGAATACATTACTATAAGATGATTCCCTACAATATATAATATTTACAGTATTACAGGTATTTATATCACAGACAATTTATGCAACACTGTACATATACTGTATGATACATTTACTACAGTCCCTGCCCTCCAGGAGCTTACAATCTAAGTTCCCGATCTCACATACATACACATACACAGGGCCGTCAACAGGAATTTTGGGGCCCCTTACACAGGCATTCCTGGGGACCTCTGGGCCCTTACAAGAAAAAAAAATGAAAAAAAAAAAAAATTAAAAGGGGGGGTTGCCATCCGGGCCCCTTACAAGAAAAAAAGAAAAAAAAAGTAGGGGTTCCCATCCGGGCCGGCCCCTGGGGACCTCCGGGCGCCTTACAGGTGTACTGCCTGTACCCCCCTGATGGCGGCTCTGCACATACAAGGGCAGGAGCCTTAGAACCTCCCAGCATGTGTTTGGAGTGTGGAAGGAAACAATTCTGTCCTAAAAATTGTGTATTATTGATGCATGAAGGGAAGAAGGGAGGAAGTAAGTAATGAGAAGATGAGAAGGAAGAGAGGAAGGAGAGAAGGGAAGACGAAAGGGGGGATGAAGGTGTGGAGAAGGGAAGAAAGGAAGGAAGGAAAGAGTGAAGGGAAGAAAGGGGGGATGGAAGGAGTGGAGAAGGGAAAAAAGGGGGGATGGAAGGAGTTAGGAAGGGAAGGAAGGAAGGAGTGAAGAGAAGAAAAGGGAAGGAAGGAAGGAGTGGAGAAGGGAAGAAAGGGGGAAAGGAAGGAGTGGAGAAGGGAAAAAAGGGGGGATGGAAGGAGTTAGGAAGGGAAGGAAGGAAGGAGTGAAGAGAAGAAAAGGGAAGGAAGGAAGGAGTGGAGAAGGGAAGAAAGGGGGAAAGGAAGGAGTGGAGAAGGGAGGGAAGGAAGGAAGGAAGGAGTGAAGGGAAGAAAAGGAGGAAGGAAGGAGTGGAGAAGGGAAAAAAGGGGGGGAAGGAGTGGAGAAGGGAAGTAAGGGGGGAAGAAAGGAGTGGAGAAGGGAAGGAAGGAAGGAGTGGGGGGAAGGAAGGAGTGGAGAAGGGAAGGAAGGAGTGGAGAAGGGACGAAAAGAGGGTATTAAGAAGGGAAGATGGGAGGGAAGGAAGAAAAGCGAGGAAGGGAGAGAGAAAAGAATGGAGGAAGGAAGGAAATAGGAAAGGAGTAAGGAGGTAAGGGAGAGAGGACAGAAGGGAAGGAGGGAGAAATGAGAGAGGGGGAGGGAGAGAAAGAGGAAGGAAGGGTGAGAGAAAGCAAGGAAGGGAGGGAGGAGAGAAGGGAGAAAGGACAGGAGAGAGGATGGAAGGAAGGAAGGGATAGAAGAAGGAAGGAAGGAAGGAAGGAGGGGAGAGGAAGGAAGGAAAGAAGGATGAGAGAGGAAGGAAGAGAGCAAGGAAAAAAAAAGGGAGAGAGAGGAAGGATGGAAGCAAGGAAGGGATAGAAGAAGGAAGATAGGAGGGGAGAGGAAGGAAGAGAGAGAGGAAAAAAATAAGGGAGAGAGAGGAAGGAATGAAGATAGAGCGGAAGGAAGAAAGAAAGTGGAAGGATGGGAGAGTGGAAGGAAGGGAGAGAGCAGAAGGAAGGAAGGGAGAGAGAGGAAGGACAGGAGAGCGGCAGGAAGGAAGGGAAAGCGAAAGGAAGGAAGGGAGAGTAGAAGGAAGGGAGAGAGAGGAAGGACAGGAGAGCGGAAGGAAGGAAGGGAAAGCGGAAGGAAGGAAGGGGGGGAGAGAGAGGAAGGGAAGGAAGGGAGAGCAGAAGGAAGAAAGCGAGAGAGAGGAAGGACGGGAGAGTGGAAGGAATGAAGGAAGGAATGGAGGGAGAGAGAGGAAGGACGGAAGAGCGGAAGGAAGCAAGGGAAAGTGGAAGGAAGGAAGGGAGAGAGCGGAAGGACGGAAGAGCGGAAGGAAAGGAAAGCGGAAGGAAGTAAGGGAGAGAGAGGAAGGACAGGAGAGCGGAAGGAATGAAGGAAGGAAGGGACAGAGAGGAAGGACGGGAGAGCGGAAGGAAGGAATTAAGGAAGGAAGGGAAAGCGTAAGGAATGAAGGAAGGGAGAGAGGAAGGACGGGAGAGCGGAAGTAAGGGAAAGCGGAAGGAATGAAGGAAGAAATGGAGGGAGAGAGAGGAAGGACGGAAGAGCGGAAGGAAGCAAGGGAAAGTGGAAGGAAGGAAGGGAGAGAGCAGAAGAAAGGAAGGGAGAGAGAGGAAGGGCGGGAGAGCGGAAGGAAAAAAAAGCGGAAGGAAGTAAGGGAAAGCGGAATGAAATGAAGGAAGGAAGGGAGAGAGAGGAAGGACGGGAGAGCGGAAGGAAGGAATTAAGGAAGGAAGGACGGGAAAGCGGAAGGAATGAAGGAAGTAAGGGAAAGCGGAATGAAATGAAGGAAGGAAGGGACAGAGAGGAAGGACGGGAGAGCGGAAGGAAGGAATTAAGGAAGGAAGGACGGGAAAGCGGAAGGAATGAAGGAAGGAAGGGAAAGCGGAAGGAATGAAGAAAGAGAGAGGAAGGAAGGGAAAGCGGAAGGAAGGAATGGAGGGAGAGAGAGGAAGGACGGGAGAGCGGAAGGAAGGAAGGAAAGGAGAGAGAGGAAGGACGGGAGAGCGGAAGGAAGGAATTAAGGAAGGAAGGACGGGAAAGCGGAAGGAAGGAAGGAAGGGAGAGAGAGGAAGGACGGGAGAGCGGAAGGAAGGAATTAAGGAAGGAAGGAAGGGAAAGCGGAAGGAATGAAGGAAGGAAGGGACAGAGAGGAAGGACGGGAGAGCGGAAGGAATGAAGGAAGGACGGGAAAGCGGAAGGAAGGAAGGGAGAGAGAGGAAGGACGGGAGAGCGGAAGGAAGGAATTAAGGAAGGAAGGACGGGAAAGCGGAAGGAATGAAGGAAGTAAGGGAAAGCGGAATGAAATGAAGGAAGGAAGGGACAGAGAGGAAGGACGGGAGAGCGGAAGGAAGGAATTAAGGAAGGAAGGACGGGAAAGCGGAAGGAATGAAGGAAGGAAGGGAAAGCGGAAGGAATGAAGAAAGAGAGAGGAAGGAAGGGAAAGCGGAAGGAAGGAATGGAGGGAGAGAGAGGAAGGACGGGAGAGCGGAAGGAAGGAATTAAGGAAGGAAGGACGGGAAAGCGGAAGGAAGGAAGGGAGAGAGAGGAAGGACGGGAGAGCGGAAGGAAGGAATTAAGGAAGGAAGGGAAAGCGGAAGGAATGAAGGAAGGAAGGGACAGAGAGGAAGGACGGGAGAGCGGAAGGAATGAAGGAAGGACGGGAGAGCGGAAGGAAGGAAGGAAGGACGGGAAAGCGGAAGGAATGAAGGAAGGACGGGAAAGCGGAAGGAAGGAAGGGAGAGAGAGGA
Source organism: Rana muscosa (assembly GCA_029206835.1). NCBI lineage: Eukaryota > Metazoa > Chordata > Amphibia > Anura > Ranidae > Rana > Rana muscosa. Next base: position 7,056,904 of record JARGYO010005628.1, read on the forward strand.
AGGACGGGAGAGCGGAAGGAAGGAATTAAGGAAGGAAGGATGGGAAAGCGGAAGGAAGGAATTAAGGAAGGAAGGACGGGAAAGCGGAAGGAATGAAGGAAGGACGGGAAAGCGGAAGGAAGGAAGGGAGAGAGAGGAAGGACGGGAGAGCGGAAGGAAGGAATTAAGGAAGGAAGGAAGGGAAAGCGGAAGGAATGAAGGAAGGAAGAGAGAGGAAGGAAGGGAGAGGGATGGATGGAAGGGATAGAGGAAGGAAGGTTGGTTTACATTTCTATAATTACTTATTTTACTTGTATTTCCATTATAATGACTGAATATTTCCATTACGGAACTTTAAGGCTTTTTTGAGAAACAAAATCTCCGCTCTCACTAGAATCCACAACTAACACTGTACATAAATCTTATGAATATGTAGACACAGAACTCAGTTTGGTTCCGGTCATTGGCTGTCAGCTGCTCTTCAATTTGTTGACTTCCCATACAAAGAATTCCATGTTTATGGTAATAGCGGCTCCTCTTTAGACCCGGGGGGGTCACTCACCCTGCAGACACCTGTCAGCACCGGTCTGACTCCATGACACCCGGGATGTTCCAATCCGTCTCCACGTGACATTTCCCGAGGACCGCTCATCATCTTGTGTGACGGCCCGTCAGCGGACTTCCTTATCTGAGAATAAATGAATGGAAACAATGTAACAATGCCGCGTGTTTTCCTTTACAATGACAGCTCCTTATAGAGTAATGAGAGGCCATTGTGGGACTTGTACTCCCTCCGTAGCTGTGGAAGAAAGTTTTACGTAAAGCTGAACACCAGGAAAATAAAAATAAAATGAATGCAGCTCTCTGTCTCTAAATTTCTATATATGAAGTATAAGCACCTCAATTTGACCTGATATCAACCTCTTGCAGGCCACTGTATAGCAGAGCTCAGACTGAGGGAAGGGAGAAGGCGCACAAGGAGCCAATCATGTAGTGCACATGTGCCTACAAGGCGCTTGCTGGTAAGAGGAGAGAGCAGAGGGACAGAAAGATGAAATAATCAGTCTGCTGCTTCTCAGTTTACTGTCCAGTCACAGGCTGGGGGAAGGACAAGACCTGTAAGTATTAATCAACTGCAGCAGAGAAAAATCAGGTCTCCTGCCCCACCATATAGGGCTGTTCTGTGTGACAGTGCTGTAGAGTTTTCAGGACCGGGTGGACAGAAATACAAATATACAGAATTCATGTATTTAGCGGTTTGCATTCTATGCATTGAGGTGAAAAATCTCCTGTGCTGCACCAGCCCCCCCAGAGCCCCCCTTTTACTTACCTGAGCCCCATCGTTCCTGTCCCAGGGACAAGCACACCCGCTCCAGCCGCTGTCTCGGGTCCCGATTGGATAGATTGATAGCAGTGCAGCCATTGGCTCCCGCTGCTGTCAATCAAATCCAATGATGCGGGAGCCGGGCTGGGGGGGGCGGGGCCGAGTCCTGCTGTCGGTGTCCCGAGGGAGAGCGCTTCTCCGACAGGGGCACTCGAGAAGAGGAGCAGCCAGGAGCGCCGCTGAGGGACCCCAGAAGAGCAGGATCGGGGGCCGCTCTGTGCAAAACCAACTGCACAGAGGGGGTAAGTATTACATGTTTCTTTAAAAAAAAAAGAAAAACCTTTACATATCCGTTAATCTTTAAAGTGGAACTAAACCCATCAATTTAAGTTTCAAAAAACAGTTGCATTCCGGCACATGGCAGGAATGTAACTGTCACATTTGCTTGTAAACTGTCAAACCATCCAATGTCTGGAGTCATGGCTGATCACATGGGCAGCATCCTGGCAGTTGCAGGTCAAACAAAGGTCAGGATGGCAGCTTCCTTGGCTGGAAACAATGGGAGGGTTTAGTTCCGCTTCAAGCATACGTGACAATCGTATCTTTTGGAATTCAGAGCAACATTTAGGGTAAGGAACCGGTCAGCCCAACAAGACTGCATGGAGTCGCGTGTGACGGTGTGTGTGACGGTGCGTGACGTGCGCTGCGCCATTTCAGCGCTCCATATTACCATGGATACATAATAAATCTAACGTTTCCATATCTTCCAGTATCCGTACAGAGAGGCCGACCTCAGCAAGATAGTTCTGCATCTGATCCACATAACCGTCAACACCCTGAACGCCCAGTACCACAGCTGCAAACCGCACGCCACGGCCGGCCCGCTGTACAGCGACAACAGCAACATCAGCAGGTACAGCGAGAAGGAGAAAGGTGAGTCCGACCACCAGAGTTCTGGAAGTTTCTGTGATGTCTCTCTGACTCTGGCGCCTTTGTTTAGGGTGAAGGGTGCTCTGCGGATTTGTATGAAATCCTAGAAGAGCCGGTACATTAACCACTTAGGGGACCGAGCCTCTTTCTGAGATTTGTTCTTTACACCCCAACACCCTAGAGAATAAAATGGCGGTCGTTAAAATACTTTATGTCACACCGTATTTGCGCAGCGGTCTTACAAGAGCACTTTTTTGGGAAAAAATAAAAAATTTCGAATTAAAAAATAAGACAACAGTAAAGTTAGCCCAATTTTTTTTTTTATATTGTGAAAGATAATGTTACGCCGAGTAAATTGATACCCAACATGTCACGCTTCAAAATTGCGTCCGCTCGTGGAATGGCGACTAACTTTTACCCTTTAAAATCTCCATAGGCGACGTTTAAAAAATTCTACAGGTTGCATGTTTTGAGTTAGAGAAGAGGTCTAGGGCTAGAATTATTGCTCTCGCTCTACCGATCGTGGCGATACCTCACATGTGGGGTTTGAACACTGTTTTCATATGCGGGCGCTACTCACGTTCGCTTCTGCGCGCGATGCTCGGCGGGACGGGTCATGTTTAAATTTTTTTTTTTTATTATTATTTATTTTACCTTTTATTTTTTACACTGTTCTTTTAAAAAAAAAAAAAATGTGTCACTTTTATTCCTATTACAAGAAACATAAACATCCCTTGTAATAGAAAAAAAGGATGACAGGTCCTCTTTATTGTGAGATCTGGGGGTCAAAAAGACATCACATCTCATATTTACACTAAAATGCAATAAAAAAAAAAAATTGTCATTTGAAAAAATAAATAAATAAAATGGCCCTTTAAGAGCTATGGGCAGAAGTGACGTTATGACGTCGCTTCCACCCTGCTATGGTATGGAGACGGGTGGGGCCATCTTTCCCTCACTCCTATACATACCCAGCCAGCAAGAGGAACCGATCGCCTCCGCCGATGCCGACGGCTCCAGTAAGCGGCGGAGGGCACAGGAGAGCGGCGGGAGGGGGAGGGGCCACTCCCGCCGCCGATAACTGTGATTTTGCAGCAAATCCGCCGTAGAGACCACCATTATCGTAAACCGGACCGCCAGCTGAAGAAGAGGATACCGGGGTTATGGTAGCTAGCTGCTGCCATAACAGAGAGATCCCGCTTCAAACAGCCGACGTATAACGGCGTGCGGCGGTCCGGAAGTGGTTAAAGTGGTATTAAGGGCCAACTCTATTTATTAGACGTGCAAATCGTTTCGTTCCGAATTCCTTTTTTAACTAATCTCGACAAATTCGTTAATTCGTAAATACCCGAATTAATGAGAACCCGTTTAATGAATTTTTCCAAATATTCGTAAATTCGAAATTTCAAAAATCCGGAAATAAGAACGAAAATTTTAAAAAACACGAAAATTTCAAAATCTGAAATGATACCTAACTAATAATAACTATTACTAACTATTAAATGATAGGTATTGGCCTTTCAAAATTGGTTGTTAGTGAACGTAACAAATGCGAATTTAACCGAAATAACGAATGCCGCATCTAAAGAATGGAACATAACAAATTAATAATAATAAATAACAATAATAATAACAACTTTTTATTATTATTATTTATTATTAATTAGTTTCGTCCCATTTGTTTAGATGCGGCATTCGTTATTTCGGATAATTCGTAACTTCGGATAAATTCGTATTTGTTACGTTCACTAACAATCAAATTTGAAACGAAATTCCAATACCTATAATTTAATAGTTAGTAATAGTTATTATTCATGCACAACTCGGCTGATGATGAGGCAAAAATAATAAATAGTTATTATTAGTTAGTTATTATTTCAGATTTTTTAATTTTCGGATTTTAGAATTTCCGAATTTTCGAATATCTGAATTTATGAATTTCCGAACTTCAAATTTACGAATGTTCGAATATTCTTAATTATTAGTTAGTTAGCTATTTTTTCAAATTTTCAGATTTTCTTTCTTATTTTTGGATTCTCAAATCTCCAAATAATCGAATTTACAAATTTTTAAAATTTACAAATTTTCGCATTAACGAATTTACGATTTTCAATCGTAACAAATGACCCGAAAAACGAAAAAGAACACATTTTTAGGCAGTGCACATGTCTACTATTTTTTCTTAAAAACCATTGGCGCAAACACTGGAGGAGGGGGGGGGGGGCACTTTTTTAAATTTTATCTTTTAATTTTTTTTATACTGTTGCTTTAATTTTATTTATTTTTTTATCACTTTTATTGCTGTCACAGGGAATGTAAACTCTCCTTGTGACAGCCAATAGACAGTGACAGGTCCTCTTTATGGAGAGATCTGGGGGTCTATAAGATGCTCAATCCGGTGGGACGGGAGAGCCCGAAAGAGCCGCGGGAAGGGTGGGGATGTCCCTTGCCGCTTCTTGTAATGGCAATCAAGCAGCTAACTAAGCCGCTCCGATTGCTATTACAAGAAAGCCGACCATCAGCTCTAAAAAAACAATATTGGAGTGATGCCTGCAGCTCCCGCCTCTGCCCTCCTGCCGGGAGGGGGGGGGGGCGGCACCCCCCTCCTGAAAAATGCCACCCCAAGGAAAACGCCTTGTTTGCCTCGCAGTAGATCCACCCCCCGATTGGCTCCCGCTGCTGTCATTCACATCCAGGAAGCAAAGGGCCGGGAGACGAGCCACGCTCTGTGTGTCAATGGACCCACACACACTGCCAGCTCAGGAGCAAGCCTGCATGAGAGCCCCCCGTAGCAAGTGGCTTGCTATGGGGGCACTCAGCGGGTAGGAGGAGCCAGGAGTGCCGGCAGGGACCTGAGAAGAGGAGGAATTGGGGCCGCTCTGTGCAAAACCATTACACAGAGCAAGTAAGCATAACGTGCTTGTTAATGAACTACATCCGGACCGCCCGCCGTCGTTATAAGTCGGCTGTTTGACATTGAATATCGGGGTGATGGCAGCAGATAGATGCCATCACCCCGGTATCTTTCTAAACAGCGGGCGGTCCGCTTTCAGATAAAAGTGGTCACCGCAACATCACTTTTATCGGTGGCGGGAAAGGTGCCCCCCCCCCTTCTCGCCGCTCCCCGGTGATCTCCGCCGCTTACCGGAGCCGTCAGTAGCCGTGAAGACAGAAAGACGGCCCCCACTCGGCTCCATACCATTGGATGACGAAGGCGACATCAAACGTTACTTCAGCCCAATGGTCTTAAAGGGGAAATCTATTTTTTTTTTTTATATCTTTTTAGTGTAAATATGAGAAGTGACGTCTTTTTGACCCCCCAGATCTCACATTAAAGAGGACCTGTCATCCTTTTTTTCTATTACAAGGGATGTTTACATTCCTTGTAATAGGAATAAAAGTGACCCACAATTTTTTTCTTTAAAGGGACAGTGTAAAAATAAATAAGAAAAAATAAATAAAAAATTTAAAGCGCCCTGTCCCACCCGAGCTTGCACGCAGAAGTGAACGCATACGTAAGTCGCGCCCGCATATGAAAATGACGTTCAAACCACACATGTGAGGTATCGCCGCGATCGTTAGCACGAGAGCAATAATTCAAGCAAAAGACCTCCTCTTTAACTCAAAACTGGTAACCTGTACTTTACTGTTGTCTTATTTTTTATTTAAAAAAGTGTATTTAAAAAATAATAATTTGCGCTTGTAAGACCGCTGCGCAAATATGGTGTGACATTTTATTCTCTAGGGCATGGGTGCTCAACCTGCGGCCCTCCAGCTGTTTTGGAACTACAAGTCCCATCATGCCTCTGCCTTTGGGAGTCATGCATGTAACTGTCAGCCTTGCAATGCATCATGGGACTTGTAGTTCCCCAACAACTGGAGGGCCACAGGTTGAGCACCCATGCTCTAGGGTGTCTGAAAAAAAAATATATATATGTTTGGGGGTTCTAAGTAATTTTCTAGCAAAAAAAAAAACAAAACTGATTTTAACTTATAAACAACAAGTTTAAAAAATAGGCCCAGTCCTTAAGTAGTTAAAAAAAAATATATATATATATCCTTTACAATCACTTTAAATCAAATTTGGTGTTGTTGCCCATGGCTACCAAGCTCATTTCTTTAAAAGGAGAACTTCAATAGGTAAAAGGAGAGCCTATAAACATGTTGGATCACCACCTGCAGGATAAAAGATAATACCAAAGAATATTATGATCGGTTTACCTAACAATAAATTCATGGGCACAGCCGTATTGAGGGGCGCACAACGGAAAAGTTCTGGGAGGGTTTTTGCACACCTGGCAAGCTTGCAGCTGAGTTTTTCATTGCTGGGTTTTAGGTGTGTCAGAGAAGTCGGCTTTTCTCTATATTTGGGTTCCTGGTGCATAGCTGCCACTTCAATTATTGGGATGCAACAGGTGAAGTGAGTGCCCCTAACATGAAGTTGTTGGGTAGCACCATGAACCATGGCAAAGAATTTCACCAATGAAGTTCTCAAATAAGAAAAGAAGTCAGCAGGTAACTCGTCCTGCAACTGATATATAACTTTTGGGTGGACTGAGCCTTTTATAGCGGACATATACAGTAGATAGTGGAGTCTGGTGTCTACCCAAACCCCCCTCACCTGTCGAGTGTCTGGGACCAAAGCCTTGTGCCATGGACTAGTGGGACATTCTGTGTGGTTTGTTGTGAAAGCTAAAGCTCTGATTGTAGTCTAAAAAAAAAATAATTCTAGTTTTTGTTATTCTAAAATGTTTTGTGCTTTAACCACCTTAGCGGAGGAGGACAGCGTGTTTGACGAGTCTGATATCCACGATACGCCAACCGGAGCCGGTAATAAGGAATCACAGACGTTCTTTGCCCGATTAAAGAGGATCGGTGGGAGCAAGATGGTGAAATACCAACCAGTGGATATGAGTGCCCAGAGAAGTATGAATGTTGTCTATATGGTTCTGTTGGGATGTCTCTGGGACCTAGCAGTTTACACCTGTGATGTCTCTGGGACCTAGCAGTTTACACCTGGGATGTCTCTGGGACCTAGCAGTTTACACCTGGGATGTCTCTGGGACCTAGCAGTTTACACCTGGGATGTCTCTGGGACCTAGCAGTTTACACCTGGGATGTCTCTGTGACCTAGCAGTTTACACCTGGGATGTCTCTGGGACCTAGCAGTTTACACCTGGGATGTCTCTGGGACCTAGCAGTTACCAACTGGGATCTTGAGTTCATTTTTCACCCTTTGCACTGTTTGGATGAAGTTTTTGTATATTCTCCCTATGTCCTGTGCACTGGTTTCCACCCATCATTTCAGAAATATATCGATAAGTTATTTGTTCATTAACTAAAGATCCAAGTGCAGGGTATTTTCCTCTGTTATAAGACCATTTTAGATTTTAAATAGTCTACTAGAGGCTACCTTCGGTGTTCTTCATTGGGATAACTAGAAGGGAAGCCATCTTTCTTCAATACATTTCTAAAATTATGGGTGGAAACCATTGTGAGAGACATTTTTCATGAACTGTTGTCTTGCCTATAATATTTGTTCATTAGCCGTAGATCTAAGTGCAAGCTATTTTCCTCTGTTTTAAGCCAATTTAGGTTAAAAGAAGTCTACTAGAGGCTACCTTCAGTTTTCTTCATTGGGATACTTAGAAAGGAACCCTTTTTCTTCATGATAATTGTCTTTCACAATGGTTTCCACCCATCATTTTAGAAATGTATTGAACTGTTGACTGGCCTATAATATTTATATATTTATTCTTTAGCTGTAGATCCAAGTGCACACTATTTTCCTCTGCTGTGAGCCAATTTAGGGTAGAATATGTTTACTAGAGGCTACCTTCAGTGTTTTTCGTTAGGATAATTGGAAAGTAAGTCCTCTTTCTTCATGAAAATTGTCTTTCCGCATAGCCAAACCTTCATTTCAGTATTGTTTAGCTCCAGATTGTTGCAGAACTTTACTTCCAGAACATATACAGTATCAATTGTTGAGGGGGGGGGGGGATTTCATAAATGTGCACAATTCATGTTTACGTGACGTTCAGCCCCTTTCTGCTATGTTGCCCATTTTATAGCAGAGATGCAAAAGATATCTCCATTTCATGGGAGGTGGAGGAATCATCTTCCATGTCTCCTGTTGGTGTGAAAGTTCATCTCTCCGATGCATATTGCTCTCTTTGAAATGTAATGACGACTTTACTTCTAGGTGAGATTGAACTGGCTGAATACAGGGAGTCAGGGGACAGCATTCTACGTTGTGTGAGAGAAGACACCAACCAGAAGAAGAGGTTACGGTCCCTAAAACAAAAGTCTCTGGACATTGGCAACACAGACTCTTTGTTGTTTAGTCTTGACGAGCACCGCCGGAAGTCTTGCATTGACCGGTGCGACATCATCCACCCCAATAACCAGAAAATGAACGACTGCGGACGTTCAAGGCAGAACTCCTCCACAAAACCTGATAATGTAGACATTGATGAGAATCCGACGCAAATAGGGAGCTGCCAGGAAGTCAGAAGACCCATCATACCAGAGGTGAGGTTAAGCTGCATGGAGACATTTGAGGTCAAGGTGGACTCTCCGGTAAAATCATCTTCACCGAGGGAAGACTTGGACCTCATCGATTTGTCTTCAGATTCAACATCAGGGCCAGAAAAACAGTCCATTTTATCCACCTCCGATAGCGACTCTTTGGTCTTTGAGCCGCTACCTCCCTTGAGAATTGTAGAGAGCGACGATGAAGAGTTTCAGCTCCTGAACAGTGAGACTCTAGGCATCTCAGCTTCTTCAACTCCCATCAGTGCCTCAGTACTTAGCCTTAGCATAATGCCCCTGGTACAAGTAAGCGTAGAAGACTGTTCTAAAACCTTTACTGCTAGGGATTTCAGTTATAATCCATCTTTGGAAGGCGATGATTTCCCTTCCCGAGCCCTAGAAGATCAAAAAGACTTGGCGAAGCCGGGAGACTCTCAGGAGGCCTCCATCGGGAGCCCGCTCACTCTCAAGCAGAAGCGAGACCAGCTGCGCAAGTCCTGCGCTCTCACCGGCATGTCGATGGATGACAGCTTTGAGGACACCACAGAGGACGCCGTAGAGGAAGCCGGTTCCCCCGTTAAAAGCGCTAACCTGAGCGTGCCGGAAGAAGGCGAAAACCGGACAGATAGCGATAAGCCAGAGGCTAGCACGGAATCTGACCCAGAGCTGATTGCAGAACATAAGGAAGAAGCAGAAGAATCCGAGTTTAAGATACAAATTGTCCCCCGGCAGAGAAAGCAAAGGAAGATCGCAGTCAGTGCAATACAGAGGGAATACCTGGACATAACGTTCAACATCCTGGACAAGCTGGGAGAACAGAAAGACGCAGGTGAGTTCAATATCAACTTATTGATTATTAGAGTGAGATATCATTCAGCTGCTACAAAAAGGGAAATATAACTCGTTAATCTCTTTTACTTATTGAGGAAGCCTCTACTTGGCACCTTCAAGACCATGAGGCCTACATAGACCCTACAAAGGCTCTGTGGTTTCCTACAAGCAGAAGTTTCTCCTTACAAACTAAGAGCAGGAAAGGTTTGCTTTGTATGCCGGTGTCTGGGAACCCGGGTGCAGGCAGGATGGAGCTCATCCATGATCCCAACGTGAACTTGACTGCAAAAGACAGCCACATACCAGTGACTTTAGGGGTTCAAAAAACATTATTGTTCCAGTCATGCACGTAAAAGCCCCTCCACCCCCCAATACTAATGACCACTGCCTTCTGTGTTACCTACTCCATACCCCTGCACAACTCTGGGTTACTTTCTTCTTACTTCTGAGATCTTCATTACTTACTAGTGGCTCTAGACTTTGCTTTGCTTACTACTGACCCCTGCACTCTGCATCACTTACTTCTGCCCCCACCACTGCATTACTTACTACTGACCCCTGCAGTCTGCGTTACTTACTACTGACCCCCCTCCAGCCCCTACTATGCATTACTACTGACCCCTACACTCTTTGTTACTTGCTCCTGATCTCTGCGCTTTTCATTACTTACTACTGACCTCCCTCCTCCCCCCTTCCTCTGTGTTACATACTATTGCCCTCTGCACTCTGTTACTACTGATTTCTGCACTCTACATTACTTATTACTGACACCCCACTCTGCGATACTTACTACTGATCCCTGCATTACTTACTCTTAACCCCTCACTCTGCGCTACTTGGTACTGCTGCCTGCGCTCTTCGTTGCTGCTGATCCCCCCCCCCCCCCATTCTGCGTTACATACTACTGCCCTCTGCGCTCTGTGCTACTTACTACTGGCCTCAAAGTAGTGCGCTACCTACTCTTGACCCCCTGTATTCTGTGTGGCTTACTCCTTACCCCTGCACTGTGATTTAATTTCTCCTAGCCTTTGAACTCTTCGTTACTACTGACCACTAGACTCTGTATTACTAGTGACCTGTGCACTCTTACTACTGATACCTGCACTCTGCTTTACAAACTGCTGGCCCCTGCACTATATAACGTGCTACTGCTCCCTGCACTCTGCATTACATACTACTGGCCCCTTCTCTCTGTGTCACATAGTACTGCCCCCTGCACTCTGTGTTACAAATTACTGATCCCTTCAACCTGTGTTACATGCTACTGCCCCCTGCACTCTGCATTACACACTACTGCCCCCTGCACTATGCAAAATATGCATACTACTGCCCCCTGCACTCTGTGTTACATACTACTGCCCCCTGCACTCTGCATTACACACTACTGCCCCCTGCACTATGCAAAATATGCATACTACTGCCCCCTGCACTCTGTGTTACATACTACTGCCCCCTGCACTCTGCATTACACACTACTGCCCCCTGCACTATGCAAAATATGCATACTACTGCCCCCTGCACTCTGTGTTACATACTACTGCCCCCTGCACTTTGTGTTACATACTACTGCCCCCTGCATTCTGTGTTACATACTACTGCCCCCTGCACTTTGTGTTACATACTACTGCCCCCTGCACTCTGCATTACATACTACTGCACTCTGCATTACATACTACTGCCCCCTGCACTCTGCATTACATACTACTGCCCCCTGCATTACATAATACTGCCCCCTGCACTCTGCATTACATAATACTGCCCCCCCTGCACTCTGCATTACATACTACTGCCCCCTGCACTCTGCATTACATAATACTGCCCCCCTGCACTCTGTGTTACATACTACTGACCCCTGCCGTGACAGTTTTCTGCCGTCTGTGTCCCACTGGGAATATGTTTCTGCAATTTCTGTCTTTTAGACATAAAGAAAAAATGTGGGTTTAGTGACACTTTAATTTAGCGGTTTGTTGGAAGTTTAACTTGAATCTTTATTGGCAGAGTCCAAAGCGCTGTCCATTCTAGAGATGCCCAGAGAATCGTCTTCTGCGCCGACCCTGGAGGCCGGGATTCCTGAGCCCAGCAGTCGCTCTTCTCTTGCAAGTAAAGTTTACATTCATTTATATTTTGTGATTATTAATAAACCCGAATATCTACAATTGGAGATCTGAATGTCTGTGGGTAGTATTGTCACCCTGGAGGGATGGAAGAATTCACACAACAATCTGCCTGGATGTTTAAAGCAAGAACTTCTTTTATGTTTTACACTTGGACCGTTCAAAAATGGTGACTCAGAGAAGACCGGGGGGGGGGGGGGAGGGAGGGGGGGGGTATTTAGAATATACAAAGATATAGTAAAAAAAAAATATATATATATATATATATATATAAGCCCCCCCCTCCCCCACTGTGTGTGTGTGTGTGTGTATATATATATATATATACAGTGGGGGAAATATTTGATCCCCTGCAGATAAGCTTCCCCACTTAAAAAGAAATAAAGGGTCTATAATTGTTATCAATTAAACAAAAATCCAGAAAACACACACATGATACAAATGTTATTAATTAAGTTGCAGTTCATTGAGTAAAATAAATACAGTAGTACCTCGGATTACGAGTATAATTTGTTCCAGAAAAATGCTTGTAATCCAAAGCACTCGTATATCAAAGCGAGTTTCCCCATAGGAGTCAATGGAAACTCAGATAATTCGATCCACAGTGACTGCTATTGTATGCAGTACCGCATGTGGCCAGAGGTGTGGGGGCGCTGGTGACACCCGTAGCTGCTCAGATGCTCTGAGGAATCTGACCATCAAGAACGCGGTGACGTAAAAAAAATACTACGGCGAGCCGAGAAAATGAAATTCTATGCTTCCGAGCATGCGTCGAATTGTTTCCGAGCATGCGTGGTTTTTAGTCCGTCGGAATTGCATCCAGACGAACGGAAATTCATCGGAAAAAAAGAGAACATGTTCTCATTCATGTTCTCATTCATGTTCTAATTCCAACGGAATTTCCGACGGAAAAAGTCCGATGGGGCACACACATGGTCGGAATAGCCGATGAAATAATTCCGTCGGACTTTTTCCATCGGAAATTCTGAGCGGGTGTACGCGGCATAAGACTGCTTTCACACTGATGAGCTGCGGTTTGCCCACACCGAGGATGCAGCGCAGTGCATCTGTGGCTTTCCTGCGGGTTAGCTGCACTTTGCCATAGACTCCGCCTGTGGCAAGAGCCGGCGCTGTACAGGAAGCATCACCTAATGGGCTCCACAGTCGCTTGCTTCCTCTACCACCTGCTTCGTTCATAACACTGATGCTGTGGGATGGCGGGTTCGGCAACCCGCCATCTCAGAGCAGGAGGTCATGGGCCACATCATAGTGATCTGCGGGCCACTGGTTGGGTACCCCTGTTGTAGATCATGGGTACTCAACCTGTGGCCCTCCCAGCTCTTGCGTAACTACAAATCCCATGAGGCATTTAAGGCTTACAGTTACAAGCACGACTCCCCCAGGCATGATGTAGTTATAGTTCTGCAACAGCTGGAGGGCCACAGGTTGGGCACCCATGTTGTAGATGTTTCAGTACTTCATCCAAGCAGCTTCTTCATCTCTGAGTATCGAGAACAAACCCCACCATAGCCACACAGGTGATACATAACATTGGTCTAATAATCACCATGGTGCCATGAGGTCTAAATCAAGCGGTGATTGCTCAAGTTACGTGGCGGAAAGAGTGAATAGTTGTGAAACAAAGGGGTAGAGACCATAAAATTCCATTACATGTGGAAAACAGATTGTGCTGAAGATCTCCACCCCTGTTCAGGCATGGTTGTCCTGGTTTGGCGTAGATGGCCTCTGGAAGGATTAACACTTATGAAAACTTTCTGACACGGGTAATGAGATGATGTAATTAGAAGAGGGGAGTTCCACCGCTTTCACACCTTCCATCCTGTTCTTGAACAGTCAACAATCTGCCTTGCTTCGTTAGAACTGAAGAAGTGGGGGGCGTGGCCTGGAGAGCGATGGAATAGGACGTGGATAGCGGGAGCTCCTCTTGCCGTTTGTCCTGATTTACAGCCTGACCGCGAATCCGGGTATATACCCACCCATAAAGCTGCCTACAGGTGCCGGGAGCAAGGCACGCCATGTCGCCGGCAAAAAAAAGCAACTGCAACGGCGGATAAATTGGCAAAATATCGCCACAAGGACATGCAGGCCAAAGATGGCGCCAACGCGTGTCCAGAGGAAGACCGTCATGCTGCAGAAACGGCTAAAGTGCTGGATGCCATGGCGGCACTTCAGGGCACACTCACGGCCAAGACTGAAGAAGTGAAGATTGACATCTCACTCCTGAGACAGGACCTCTCTAAACTGAAGGACAGGGTGACGGAGACGGAAACCCGAATCGGCACAGCCAAAGATATTTTACACCCCCTGCAGCATACCACCGAAGACCTGCAACGGCAGATCCAATAACTCCATTCTCATCAGGATGACGTGGAGAACAGAATTCGCCGCTGTAATCTCCGATTCACCGGATTGCCAGAGCGTGCGGAAGGTAAAGACCCGGCTGAGTATCTGGAGAACCTTCTTATAACGACATATGGCAGAGAAGCTTTCTAGGTCATTTTGGCGGTGGAGAGGGCGCACCGTATACCAGCAAAGCCCCCGCCAGCGGGAGCGCCCCCACCAACTTTCATTGCTAAATTCCTGAATTTCAGGGACCGGGACGAAATCATGCGGCTTACCAGGGAGGAAGGTAACATACAGGTGGGGAAAGGCCATGTGGCGGTGTTCCCTGATTTCTCTACCGAAGTACAAAGGAAAAGATCCAAGTTCCAGAACTGAAGAAGTGGTTTGGTTAAGCGAAGAAACGTCTCCAACATTGCAGAACAAGTCCAGTTGGTTGTGACCTACTGGCCAATCTCTTCAGTTCTGTTGAGGCAAGGCAGATATTCCAAGGGCAGGATGGAGGGGTGAAAATTATGGAACCCCCCCCCCTGTTCTAGGTACATCATGCCATCCTTGGTGTCAGGGAGCGTGCATACTGTAGGTGTTGATCGTTTGACTCACATGGCTGAAGGTGTAAATTGTTGTCAAATCACCAGGGTAGAGACATCTACATGCCATTATATGTGGAAGAAAGAAGAGGTTGAAGGCTCCCATCACTGTTCGGAGAAGGTGGTTCCAATTTGATGGAGATGACCTTTCATGCCTCTTGGGAACCAGTTGTGCTCTTTGTTCAAAATGTCCTCCTAAATGTCCTCAACAGATGTCCATGGTGATTGGATGAAAATTAATGAGTTACCCGATAAACATGTGCAATTCGTTTAGTTCCATATTAGTTTTTTAATGAATTTTGATAAATTCGTTAATTCAGAAATTTCAGAATTTCTGAATTCTTCAATTTCCGAATTTTCGGATTTCCGAAATTTCAAATTTTCAGATTTTCGAAATTTCTAATTTTCGGATTTTCGAAATTTCTAATTTTCGGATTTCCGAAATTTCAAATTTTCGGATTTCCGAAATTTCGAATTTTCGGAATTTCTGAAATTGGAATTTCGGAATATTTAGATTTCGAAAATTCGAAAATTCTAAATTAGGAAATTTAAAATTTCAAAAATGTCCTCAACAGATGTCCATGGTGATTGGATGAAAATTAATGAGTTACCCGATAAACATGTGCAATTCGTTTAGTTCCATATTAGTTTTTTAATGAATTTTGATAAATTTGTTAATTCAGAAATTTCAGAATTTCCGAATTTTCGGATTTCCGAAATTTCAAATTTTCGGATTTTCGAAACTTCTAATTTTCGGATTTCCGAAATTTCAAATTTTCGGATTTCCGAAATTTCAAATTTTCGGAAATTCAGAATTTCTGAAATTGGAATTTCGGAATATTTAGATTTCGAAAATTCTAAATTAGGAAATTTAAAATTTCAAAAATTCGAAAATCGGAAATTAGAAATTCGAAAATTAGTAAATTTAGGAAATTCGAAAATTCATAAATGTGAAAATCGGAAATTTGAGAATTTGGAAATTCAGATTTGGAAGATTCGGAAATTCGAAAATCGCAAAATTTCGATTTTTTAATTTCCGAATTTTCTAATTTCCGAATTCCAAATGTTTGAAATTCCGAATTTTCTAATTTCCGAATGCCGAATTTTCTTTCTTCCGAATTGCGAATTTTTGAACTCTCGATTTTCTGAATTTTCTAATTTACAGAACCTCCGAATTTTTGAATTTACAGAAATTCCGAATTTACAGATTTTCTGAATTTCCGAAAAATGCAAAAAAACGAATGAAACGAAAAGGAACTAATTTTTCGTCAGTGCGCATGTCTATTACCCGATATAAAGTCACCAGCACTCTAAAAGATGGCGTAATACATAGGACAGCGTCGCATGAGTTAAAGAACACCAACATTTTGGGGCCTCGCAGGGTCCCTTCCCCAATAGTGACGTCACAATGTCATCTTGAGGAAGAGACTCTGCAAGGGCCCAACATGTCTGTATTGTTTGACTGCTGTCTTCACGATGAATATGTGATGTGCATTTATCATTATTATACAGGATTTATAGAGCGGCAACAGTTTACGCAGCACTTTACAATATACAAGGAGACAATACAATAAAATACAAGAAGGTTACGAGGGCCTTGCACATAAGAGCTTACAATCTAATAGGGTGAGGCAAGTGGTACAAAGCTTTATAACTGGGAGGGATGGAACTGATGGAAGTGATAAAAGGTAACTTGGTTAGAGGCGTGATGGACTTCCCTGAAGAGAGGATATTTCAGGGATGGTCTAAAGACAGCCAGAGTACGGGATAGCCGGACATACTGAGGTAGAGAGTTCCAGAGGATGAGAGAGGCTCTGGAGAAGTCCTGGAGGTGAGCATGGGAGGATGAGACAAGGGAGATAGAGAGCAGGAGGTCTTGGAAGGAACGGAGAGGACGATCTGGGTGATATTTGGAGACAAGATTGGTGATGTAGCTCAGGCCAGAGTTGTGAATGACTTTGTATGTTGTTGTTAGTATTTTTAATCGAATTCGCTTGCCAATCGGAAACCAGTGGAGGGATTGGTAGAGAAGGGTGGAGGACACTGAATGGAGGTCAGTGGAGGGATTGGTAGAGAGGGGTGGAGGACACTGAATGGAGACCAGTGGAGGGATTGGTAGAGAGGGGTGGAGGACACTGAATGGAGGTCAGTGGAGGGATTGGTAGAGAGGGGTGGAGGACACTGAATGGAGGACAGTGGAGGGATTGGTAGAGAGGGGTGGAGGACACTGAATGGAGACCAGTGGGGGGATTGGTAGAGAGGGATGGAGGACACTGAATGGAGGACAGTGGAGGGATTGGTAGAGAGGGGTGGAGGACACTGAATGGAGACCAGTGGGGGGATTGGTAGAGAGGGATGGAGGACACTGAATGGAGGTCAGTGGAGGGATTGGTAGAGAGGGGTGGAGGACACTGAATGGAGGTCAGTGGAGGGATTGGTAGAGAGGGATGGAGGACACTGAATGGAGGTCAGTGGAGGGATTGGTCGAGAGGGGTGGAGGACACTGAATGGAGACCAGTGGGGGGATTGGTAGAGAGGGATGGAGGACACTGAATGGAGGACAGTGGAGGGATTGGTAGAGAGGGGTGGAGGACACTGAATGGAGACCAGTGGGGGGATTGGTAGAGAGGGATGGAGGACACTGAATGGAGGTCAGTGGAGGGATTGGTAGAGAGGGGAGGAGGACACTGAATGGAGGTCAGTGGAGAGATTGGTAGAGAGGGGAGGAGGACACGGAATGGAGACCAGTGGGGGGATTGGTAGAGAGGGGTGGAGGACACTGAATGGAGGTCAGTGGGGGGATTGGTAGAGAGGGGTGGAGGACACTGAATGGAGGACAGTGGAGGGATTGGTAGAGAGGGGTGGAGGACACTGAATGGAGACCAGTGGGGGGATTGGTAGAGAGGGATGGAGGACACTGAATGGAGGTCAGTGGAGGGATTGGTAGAGAGGGGTGGAGGACACTGAATGGAGACCAGTGGGGGGATTGGTAGAGAGGGATGGAGGACACTGAATGGAGGTCAGTGGAGGGATTGGTAGAGAGGGGAGGAGGACACTGAATGGAGGTCAGTGGGGGGATTGGTAGAGAGGGATGGAGGACACTGAATGGAGGACAGTGGAGGGATTGGTAGAGAGGGGTGGAGGACACTGAATGGAGACCAGTGGGGGGATTGGTAGAGAGGGATGGAGGACACTGAATGGAGGACAGTGGAGGGATTGGTAGAGAGGGGTGGAGGACACTGAATGGAGACCAGTGGGGGGATTGGTAGAGAGGGATGGAGGACACTGAATGGAGGTCAGTGGAGGGATTGGTAGAGAGGGGTGGAGGACACGGAATGGAGGTCAGTGGAGAGATTGGTAGAGAGGGGAGGAGGACACTGAATGGAGGTCAGTGGAGAGATTGGTAGAGAGGGGAGGAGGACACGGAATGGAGACCAGTGGGGGGATTGGTAGAGAGGGGTGGAGGACACTGAATGGAGGTCAGTGGGGGGATTGGTAGAGAGGGGTGGAGGACACTGAATGGAGGACAGTGGAGGGATTGGTAGAGAGGGGAGGAGGACACTGAATGGAGGTCAGTGGAGAGATTGGTAGAGAGGGGAGGAGGACACGGAATGGAGACCAGTGGGGGGATTGGTAGAGAGGGGTGGAGGACACTGAATGGAGGTCAGTGGAGGGATTGGTAGAGAGAGGTGGAGGACACTGAATGGAGGTCAGTGGAGGGATTGGTAGAGAGGGGAGGAGGACACTGAATGGAGGTCAGTGGAGAGATTGGTAGAGAGGGGAGGAGGACACGGAATGGAGACCAGTGGGGGGATTGGTAGAGAGGGGTGGAGGACACTGAATGGAGGTCAGTGGAGGGATTGGTAGAGAGGGGTGGTGGACACTGAATGGAGACCAGTGGAGGGATTGGTAGAGAGGGGTGGAGGACACTGAATGGAGGACAGTGGGGGGATTGGTAGAGAGGGATGGAGGACACTGAATGGAGACCAGTGGGGGGATTGGCAGAGAGGGGTGGAGGACACTGAATGGAGGTCAGTGGAGGGATTGGTAGAGAGGGGTGGAGGACACGGAATGGAGGTCAGTGGAGGGATTGGTAGAGAGGGGTGGAGGATACTGAATGGAGGACAGTGGGGGGATTGGTGGAGAGGGGTGGAGGACACTGAATAGAGACCAGTGGAGTGATTGTCAGAGAGGGGTGGAGGGCACTGAATGGGGGCCAGTGGAGGGATTGGTAGAGAGGGGTGGAGGACACTGAATGGAGGTCAGTGGAGGGATTGGTAGAGAGGGGAGGAGGACACTGAATGGAGGTCAGTGGAGAGATTGGTAGAGAGGGGAGGAGGACACGGAATGGAGACCAGTGGGGGGATTGGTAGAGAGGGGTGGAGGACACTGAATGGAGGTCAGTGGAGGGATTGGTAGAGAGGGGTGGAGGACACTGAATGGAGATCAGTGGAGGGATTGGTAGAGAGGGGTGGAGGACACTGAATGGAGGTCAGTGGAGGGATTGGTAGAGAAGGGTGGAGGACACTGAATGGAGACCAGTGGAGGGATTGGTAGAGAGGGGTGGAGGACACTGAATGGAGGTCAGTGGGGGGATTGGTAGAGAGGGATGGAGGACACTGAATGGAGGTCAGTGGAGGGATTGGTAGAGAGGGGAGGAGGACACGGAATGGAGACCAGTGGGGGGATTGGTAGAGAGGGGTGGAGGACACTGAATGGAGGTCAGTGGGGGGATTGGTAGAGAGGGGTGGAGGACACTGAATGGAGGACAGTGGAGGGATTGGTAGAGAGGGGTGGAGGACACTGAATGGAGGTCAGTGGAGGGATTGGTAGAGAGGGGTGGAGGACACGGAATGGAGATCAGTGGAGGGATTGGTAGAGAGGGGTGGCGGACACTGAATGGAGACCAGTGGAGGGATTGGTAGAGAGGGGTGGAGGACACTGAATGGAGGACAGTGGAGGGATTGGTAGAGAGGGGTGGAGGACACTGAATGGAGACCAGTGGGGGGATTGGTAGAGAGGGATGGAGGACACTGAATGGAGGACAGTGGAGGGATTGGTAGAGAGGGGTGGAGGACACTGAATGGAGACCAGTGGGGGGATTGGTAGAGAGGGATGGAGGACACTGAATGGAGGTCAGTGGAGGGATTGGTAGAGAGGGGTGGAGGACACTGAATGGAGGTCAGTGGAGGGATTGGTAGAGAGGGGTGGAGGACACTGAATGGAGGACAGTGGAGGGATTGGTAGAGAGGGGTGGAGGTCAGTGGAGGGATTGGTAGAGAAGGGTGGAGGACACTGAATGGAGGTCAGTGGAGGGATTGGTAGAGAGGGATGGAGGACACTGAATGGAGGTCAGTGGAGGGATTGGTAGAGAGGGATGGAGGACACTGAATGGAGGACAGTGGAGGGATTGGTAGAGAGGGGTGGAGGACACTGAATGGAGACCAGTGGAGGGATTGGTAGAGAAGGGTGGAGGACACTGAATGGAGACCAGTGGAGGGATTGGTAGAGAGGGGTGGAGGACACTGAATGGAGGTCAGTGGGAGGGATTGGTAGAGAGGGGTGGAGGACACTGAATGGAGGTCAGTGGAGGGATTGGTAGAGAGTGGTGGAGGACACTGAATGGAGACCAGTGGAGGGATTGGTAGAGAGGGGTGGAGGACACTGAATGGAGGTCAGTGGAGGGATTGGTAGAGAGGTGTGGAGGACACTGAATGGAGGACAGTGGAGGGATTGGTAGAGAGGGGTGCAGGACACTGAATGGAGACCAGTGGGGGGATTGGTAGAGAGGGATGGAGGACACTGAATGGAGGACAGTGGAGGGATTGGTAGAGAGGGGTGGAGGACACTGAATGGAGACCAGTGGGGGGATTGGTAGAGAGGGATGGAGGACACTGAATGGAGGTCAGTGGAGGGATTGGTAGAGAGGGGTGGAGGACACTAAATGGAGGTCAGTGGAGGGATTGGTAGAGAGGGATGGAGGACACTGAATGGAGGTCAGTGGAGGGATTGGTCGAGAGGGGTGGAGGACACTGAATGGAGACCAGTGGGGGGATTGGTAGAGAGGGATGGAGGACACTGAATGGAGGACAGTGGAGGGATTGGTAGAGAGGGGTGGAGGACACTGAATGGAGACCAGTGGGGGGATTGGTAGAGAGGGATGGAGGACACTGAATGGAGGTCAGTGGAGGGATTGGTAGAGAGGGGAGGAGGACACTGAATGGAGGTCAGTGGAGAGATTGGTAGAGAGGGGAGGAGGACACGGAATGGAGACCAGTGGGGGGATTGGTAGAGAGGGGTGGAGGACACTGAATGGAGGTCAGTGGGGGGATTGGTAGAGAGGGGTGGAGGACACTGAATGGAGGACAGTGGAGGGATTGGTAGAGAGGGGTGGAGGACACTGAATGGAGACCAGTGGGGGGATTGGTAGAGAGGGATGGAGGACACTGAATGGAGGTCAGTGGAGGGATTGGTAGAGAAGGGTGGAGGACACTAAATGGAGGTCAGTGGAGGGATTGGTAGAGAGGGGTGGAGGACACTGAATGGAGGTCAGTGGAGGGGATTGGTAGAGAGGGGTGGAGGACACTGAATGGAGACCAGTGGGGGGATTGGTAGAGAGGGATGGAGGACACTGAATGGAGGTCAGTGGAGGGATTGGTAGAGAGGGGAGGAGGACACTAAATGGAGGTCAGTGGGGGGATTGGTAGAGAGGGATGGAGGACACTGAATGGAGGACAGTGGAGGGATTGGTAGAGAGGGGTGGAGGACACTGAATGGAGACCAGTGGGGGGATTGGTAGAGAGGGATGGAGGACACTGAATGGAGGACAGTGGAGGGATTGGTAGAGAGGGGTGGAGGACACTGAATGGAAACCAGTGGGGGGATTGGTAGAGAGGGATGGAGGACACTGAATGGAGGTCAGTGGAGGGATTGGTAGAGAGGGGTGGAGGACACGGAATGGAGGTCAGTGGAGAGATTGGTAGAGAGGGGAGGAGGACACTGAATGGAGGTCAGTGGAGAGATTGGTAGAGAGGGGAGGAGGACACGGAATGGAGACCAGTGGGGGGATTGGTAGAGAGGGGTGGAGGACACTGAATGGAGGTCAGTGGGGGGATTGGTAGAGAGGGGTGGAGGACACTGAATGGAGGACAGTGGGGGGATTGGTAGAGAGGGGAGGAGGACACTGAATGGAGGTCAGTGGAGAGATTGGTAGAGAGGGGAGGAGGACACGGAATGGAGACCAGTGGGGGGATTGGTAGAGAGGGGTGGAGGACACTGAATGGAGGTCAGTGGAGGGATTGGTAGAGAGAGGTGGAGGACACTGAATGGAGGTCAGTGGAGGGATTGGTAGAGAGGGGAGGAGGACACTGAATGGAGGTCAGTGGAGAGATTGGTAGAGAGGGGAGGAGGACACGGAATGGAGACCAGTGGGGGGATTGGTAGAGAGGGGTGGAGGACACTGAATGGAGGTCAGTGGAGGGATTGGTAGAGAGGGGTGGTGGACACTGAATGGAGACCAGTGGAGGGATTGGTAGAGAGGGGTGGAGGACACTGAATGGAGGACAGTGGGGGGATTGGTAGAGAGGGATGGAGGACACTGAATGGAGACCAGTGGGGGGATTGGCAGAGAGGGGTGGAGGACACTGAATGGAGGTCAGTGGAGGGATTGGTAGAGAGGGGTGGAGGACACGGAATGGAGGTCAGTGGAGGGATTGGTAGAGAGGGGTGGAGGATACTGAATGGAGGACAGTGGGGGGATTGGTGGAGAGGGGTGGAGGACACTGAATAGAGACCAGTGGAGTGATTGTCAGAGAGGGGTGGAGGGCACTGAATGGGGGCCAGTGGAGAGATTGGTAGAGAGGGGTGGAGGACACTGAATGGAGGTCAGTGGAGGGATTGGTAGAGAGGGGAGGAGGACACTGAATGGAGGTCAGTGGAGAGATTGGTAGAGAGGGGAGGAGGACACGGAATGGAGACCAGTGGGGGGATTGGTAGAGAGGGGTGGAGGACACTGAATGGAGGTCAGTGGAGGGATTGGTAGAGAGGGGTGGAGGACACTGAATGGAGATCAGTGGAGGGATTGGTAGAGAGGGGTGGAGGACACTGAATGGAGGTCAGTGGAGGGATTGGTAGAGAAGGGTGGAGGACACTGAATGGAGACCAGTGGAGGGATTGGTAGAGAGGGGTGGAGGACACTGAATGGAGGTCAGTGGGGGGATTGGTAGAGAGGGATGGAGGACACTGAATGGAGGTCAGTGGAGGGATTGGTAGAGAGGGGAGGAGGACACGGAATGGAGACCAGTGGGGGGATTGGTAGAGAGGGGTGGAGGACACTGAATGGAGGTCAGTGGGGGGATTGGTAGAGAGGGGTGGAGGACACTGAATGGAGGACAGTGGAGGGATTGGTAGAGAGGGGTGGAGGACACTGAATGGAGGTCAGTGGAGGGATTGGTAGAGAGGGGTGGAGGACACGGAATGGAGATCAGTGGAGGGATTGGTAGAGAGGGGTGGCGGACACTGAATGGAGACCAGTGGAGGGATTGGTAGAGAGGGGTGGAGGACACTGAATGGAGGACAGTGGAGGGATTGGTAGAGAGGGGTGGAGGACACTGAATGGAGACCAGTGGGGGGATTGGTAGAGAGGGATGGAGGACACTGAATGGAGGACAGTGGAGGGATTGGTAGAGAGGGGTGGAGGACACTGAATGGAGACCAGTGGGGGGATTGGTAGAGAGGGATGGAGGACACTGAATGGAGGTCAGTGGAGGGATTGGTAGAGAGGGGTGGAGGACACTGAATGGAGGTCAGTGGAGGGATTGGTAGAGAGGGGTGGAGGACACTGAATGGAGGACAGTGGAGGGATTGGTAGAGAGGGGTGGAGGTCAGTGGAGGGATTGGTAGAGAAGGGTGGAGGACACTGAATGGAGGTCAGTGGAGGGATTGGTAGAGAGGGATGGAGGACACTGAATGGAGGTCAGTGGAGGGATTGGTAGAGAGGGATGGAGGACACTGAATGGAGGACAGTGGAGGGATTGGTAGAGAGGGGTGGAGGACACTGAATGGAGACCAGTGGAGGGATTGGTAGAGAAGGGTGGAGGACACTGAATGGAGACCAGTGGAGGGATTGGTAGAGAGGGGTGGAGGACACTGAATGGAGGTCAGTGGGAGGGATTGGTAGAGAGGGGTGGAGGACACTGAATGGAGGTCAGTGGAGGGATTGGTAGAGAGGGGTGGAGGACACTGAATGGAGACCAGTGGAGGGATTGGTAGAGAGGGGTGGAGGACACTGAATGGAGGTCAGTGGAGGGATTGGTAGAGAGGGGTGGAGGACACTGAATGGAGGACAGTGGAGGGATTGGTAGAGAGGGGTGCAGGACACTGAATGGAGACCAGTGGGGGGATTGGTAGAGAGGGATGGAGGACACTGAATGGAGGACAGTGGAGGGATTGGTAGAGAGGGGTGGAGGACACTGAATGGAGACCAGTGGGGGGATTGGTAGAGAGGGATGGAGGACACTGAATGGAGGTCAGTGGAGGGATTGGTAGAGAGGGGTGGAGGACACTAAATGGAGGTCAGTGGAGGGATTGGTAGAGAGGGATGGAGGACACTGAATGGAGGTCAGTGGAGGGATTGGTCGAGAGGGGTGGAGGACACTGAATGGAGACCAGTGGGGGGATTGGTAGAGAGGGATGGAGGACACTGAATGGAGGACAGTGGAGGGATTGGTAGAGAGGGGTGGAGGACACTGAATGGAGACCAGTGGGGGGATTGGTAGAGAGGGATGGAGGACACTGAATGGAGGTCAGTGGAGGGATTGGTAGAGAGGGGAGGAGGACACTGAATGGAGGTCAGTGGAGAGATTGGTAGAGAGGGGAGGAGGACACGGAATGGAGACCAGTGGGGGGATTGGTAGAGAGGGGTGGAGGACACTGAATGGAGGTCAGTGGGGGGATTGGTAGAGAGGGGTGGAGGACACTGAATGGAGGACAGTGGAGGGATTGGTAGAGAGGGGTGGAGGACACTGAATGGAGACCAGTGGGGGGATTGGTAGAGAGGGATGGAGGACACTGAATGGAGGTCAGTGGAGGGATTGGTAGAGAAGGGTGGAGGACACTGAATGGAGACCAGTGGGGGGATTGGTAGAGAGGGATGGAGGACACTGAATGGAGGTCAGTGGAGGGATTGGTAGAGAGGGGAGGAGGACACTAAATGGAGGTCAGTGGGGGGATTGGTAGAGAGGGATGGAGGACACTGAATGGAGGACAGTGGAGGGATTGGTAGAGAGGGGTGGAGGACACTGAATGGAGACCAGTGGGGGGATTGGTAGAGAGGGATGGAGGACACTGAATGGAGGACAGTGGAGGGATTGGTAGAGAGGGGTGGAGGACACTGAATGGAAACCAGTGGGGGGATTGGTAGAGAGGGATGGAGGACACTGAATGGAGGTCAGTGGAGGGATTGGTAGAGAGGGGTGGAGGACACGGAATGGAGGTCAGTGGAGAGATTGGTAGAGAGGGGAGGAGGACACTGAATGGAGGTCAGTGGAGAGATTGGTAGAGAGGGGAGGAGGACACGGAATGGAGACCAGTGGGGGGATTGGTAGAGAGGGGTGGAGGACACTGAATGGAGGTCAGTGGGGGGATTGGTAGAGAGGGGTGGAGGACACTGAATGGAGGACAGTGGAGGGATTGGTAGAGAGGGGAGGAGGACACTGAATGGAGGTCAGTGGAGAGATTGGTAGAGAGGGGAGGAGGACACGGAATGGAGACCAGTGGGGGGATTGGTAGAGAGGGGTGGAGGACACTGAATGGAGGTCAGTGGAGGGATTGGTAGAGAGAGGTGGAGGACACTGAATGGAGGTCAGTGGAGGGATTGGTAGAGAGGGGAGGAGGACACTGAATGGAGGTCAGTGGAGAGATTGGTAGAGAGGGGAGGAGGACACGGAATGGAGACCAGTGGGGGGATTGGTAGAGAGGGGTGGAGGACACTGAATGGAGGTCAGTGGAGGGATTGGTAGAGAGGGGTGGTGGACACTGAATGGAGACCAGTGGAGGGATTGGTAGAGAGGGGTGGAGGACACTGAATGGAGGACAGTGGGGGGATTGGTAGAGAGGGATGGAGGACACTGAATGGAGACCAGTGGGGGGATTGGCAGAGAGGGGTGGAGGACACTGAATGGAGGTCAGTGGAGGGATTGGTAGAGAGGGGTGGAGGACACGGAATGGAGGTCAGTGGAGGGATTGGTAGAGAGGGGTGGAGGATACTGAATGGAGGACAGTGGGGGGATTGGTGGAGAGGGGTGGAGGACACTGAATAGAGACCAGTGGAGTGATTGTCAGAGAGGGGTGGAGGGCACTGAATGGGGGCCAGTGGAGGGATTGGTAGAGAGGGGTGGAGGACACTGAATGGAGGTCAGTGGAGGGATTGGTAGAGAGGGGAGGAGGACACTGAATGGAGGTCAGTGGAGAGATTGGTAGAGAGGGGAGGAGGACACGGAATGGAGACCAGTGGGGGGATTGGTAGAGAGGGGTGGAGGACACTGAATGGAGGTCAGTGGAGGGATTGGTAGAGAGGGGTGGAGGACACTGAATGGAGATCAGTGGAGGGATTGGTAGAGAGGGGTGGAGGACACTGAATGGAGGTCAGTGGAGGGATTGGTAGAGAAGGGTGGAGGACACTGAATGGAGACCAGTGGAGGGATTGGTAGAGAGGGGTGGAGGACACTGAATGGAGGTCAGTGGGGGGATTGGTAGAGAGGGATGGAGGACACTGAATGGAGGTCAGTGGAGGGATTGGTAGAGAGGGGAGGAGGACACGGAATGGAGACCAGTGGGGGGATTGGTAGAGAGGGGTGGAGGACACTGAATGGAGGTCAGTTGGGGGATTGGTAGAGAGGGGTGGAGGACACTGAATGGAGGACAGTGGAGGGATTGGTAGAGAGGGGTGGAGGACACTGAATGGAGGTCAGTGGAGGGATTGGTAGAGAGGGGTGGAGGACACGGAATGGAGATCAGTGGAGGGATTGGTAGAGAGGGGTGGCGGACACTGAATGGAGACCAGTGGAGGGATTGGTAGAGAGGGGTGGAGGACACTGAATGGAGGACAGTGGAGGGATTGGTAGAGAGGGGTGGAGGACACTGAATGGAGACCAGTGGGGGGATTGGTAGAGAGGGATGGAGGACACTGAATGGAGGACAGTGGAGGGATTGGTAGAGAGGGGTGGAGGACACTGAATGGAGACCAGTGGGGGGATTGGTAGAGAGGGATGGAGGACACTGAATGGAGGTCAGTGGAGGGATTGGTAGAGAGGGGTGGAGGACACTGAATGGAGGTCAGTGGAGGGATTGGTAGAGAGGGGTGGAGGACACTGAATGGAGGACAGTGGAGGGATTGGTAGAGAGGGGTGGAGGTCAGTGGAGGGATTGGTAGAGAAGGGTGGAGGACACTGAATGGAGGTCAGTGGAGGGATTGGTAGAGAGGGATGGAGGACACTGAATGGAGGTCAGTGGAGGGATTGGTAGAGAGGGATGGAGGACACTGAATGGAGGACAGTGGAGGGATTGGTAGAGAGGGGTGGAGGACACTGAATGGAGACCAGTGGAGGGATTGGTAGAGAAGGGTGGAGGACACTGAATGGAGACCAGTGGAGGGATTGGTAGAGAGGGGTGGAGGACACTGAATGGAGGTCAGTGGGAGGGATTGGTAGAGAGGGGTGGAGGACACTGAATGGAGGTCAGTGGAGGGATTGGTAGAGAGGGGTGGAGGACACTGAATGGAGACCAGTGGAGGGATTGGTAGAGAGGGGTGGAGGACACTGAATGGAGGTCAGTGGAGGGATTGGTAGAGAGGGGTGGAGGACACTGAATGGAGGACAGTGGAGGGATTGGTAGAGAGGGGTGCAGGACACTGAATGGAGACCAGTGGGGGGATTGGTAGAGAGGGATGGAGGACACTGAATGGAGGACAGTGGAGGGATTGGTAGAGAGGGGTGGAGGACACTGAATGGAGACCAGTGGGGGGATTGGTAGAGAGGGATGGAGGACACTGAATGGAGGTCAGTGGAGGGATTGGTAGAGAGGGGTGGAGGACACTAAATGGAGGTCAGTGGAGGGATTGGTAGAGAGGGATGGAGGACACTGAATGGAGGTCAGTGGAGGGATTGGTCGAGAGGGGTGGAGGACACTGAATGGAGACCAGTGGGGGGATTGGTAGAGAGGGATGGAGGACACTGAATGGAGGACAGTGGAGGGATTGGTAGAGAGGGGTGGAGGACACTGAATGGAGACCAGTGGGGGGATTGGTAGAGAGGGATGGAGGACACTGAATGGAGGTCAGTGGAGGGATTGGTAGAGAGGGGAGGAGGACACTGAATGGAGGTCAGTGGAGAGATTGGTAGAGAGGGGAGGAGGACACGGAATGGAGACCAGTGGGGGGATTGGTAGAGAGGGGTGGAGGACACTGAATGGAGGACAGTGGAGGGATTGGTAGAGAGGGGTGGAGGACACTGAATGGAGACCAGTGGGGGGATTGGTAGAGAGGGATGGAGGACACTGAATGGAGGTCAGTGGAGGGATTGGTAGAGAAGGGTGGAGGACACTGAATGGAGACCAGTGGGGGGATTGGTAGAGAGGGATGGAGGACACTGAATGGAGGTCAGTGGAGGGATTGGTAGAGAGGGGAGGAGGACACTAAATGGAGGTCAGTGGGGGGATTGGTAGAGAGGGATGGAGGACACTGAATGGAGGACAGTGGAGGGATTGGTAGAGAGGGGTGGAGGACACTGAATGGAGACCAGTGGGGGGATTGGTAGAGAGGGATGGAGGACACTGAATGGAGGACAGTGGAGGGATTGGTAGAGAGGGGTGGAGGACACTGAATGGAAACCAGTGGGGGGATTGGTAGAGAGGGATGGAGGACACTGAATGGAGGTCAGTGGAGGGATTGGTAGAGAGGGGTGGAGGACACGGAATGGAGGTCAGTGGAGAGATTGGTAGAGAGGGGAGGAGGACACTGAATGGAGGTCAGTGGAGAGATTGGTAGAGAGGGGAGGAGGACACGGAATGGAGACCAGTGGGGGGATTGGTAGAGAGGGGTGGAGGACACTGAATGGAGGTCAGTGGGGGGATTGGTAGAGAGGGATGGAGGACACTGAATGGAGGTCAGTGGAGGGATTGGTCGAGAGGGGTGGAGGACACTGAATGGAGACCAGTGGGGGGATTGGTAGAGAGGGATGGAGGACACTGAATGGAGGACAGTGGAGGGATTGGTAGAGAGGGGTGGAGGACACTGAATGGAGACCAGTGGGGGGATTGGTAGAGAGGGATGGAGGACACTGAATGGAGGTCAGTGGAGGGATTGGTAGAGAGGGGAGGAGGACACTGAATGGAGGTCAGTGGAGAGATTGGTAGAGAGGGGAGGAGGACACGGAATGGAGACCAGTGGGGGGATTGGTAGAGAGGGGTGGAGGACACTGAATGGAGGTCAGTGGGGGG
Organism: Rana muscosa; assembly: GCA_029206835.1. Taxonomy (NCBI): domain Eukaryota; kingdom Metazoa; phylum Chordata; class Amphibia; order Anura; family Ranidae; genus Rana; species Rana muscosa. The sequence goes on from JARGYO010005628.1 coordinate 7,086,057, forward strand.
ATTGGTAGAGAGGGGTGGAGGACACTGAATGGAGGACAGTGGAGGGATTGGTAGAGAGGGGTGGAGGACACTGAATGGAGACCAGTGGGGGGATTGGTAGAGAGGGATGGAGGACACTGAATGGAGGTCAGTGGAGGGATTGGTAGAGAGGGGTGGAGGACACTGAATGGAGACCAGTGGGGGGATTGGTAGAGAGGGATGGAGGACACTGAATGGAGGTCAGTGGAGGGATTGGTAGAGAGGGGAGGAGGACACTGAATGGAGGTCAGTGGGGGGATTGGTAGAGAGGGATGGAGGACACTGAATGGAGGACAGTGGAGGGATTGGTAGAGAGGGGTGGAGGACACTGAATGGAGACCAGTGGGGGGATTGGTAGAGAGGGATGGAGGACACTGAATGGAGGACAGTGGAGGGATTGGTAGAGAGGGGTGGAGGACACTGAATGGAGACCAGTGGGGGGATTGGTAGAGAGGGATGGAGGACACTGAATGGAGGTCAGTGGAGGGATTGGTAGAGAGGGGTGGAGGACACGGAATGGAGGTCAGTGGAGAGATTGGTAGAGAGGGGAGGAGGACACTGAATGGAGGTCAGTGGAGAGATTGGTAGAGAGGGGAGGAGGACACGGAATGGAGACCAGTGGGGGGATTGGTAGAGAGGGGTGGAGGACACTGAATGGAGGTCAGTGGGGGGATTGGTAGAGAGGGGTGGAGGACACTGAATGGAGGACAGTGGAGGGATTGGTAGAGAGGGGAGGAGGACACTGAATGGAGGTCAGTGGAGAGATTGGTAGAGAGGGGAGGAGGACACGGAATGGAGACCAGTGGGGGGATTGGTAGAGAGGGGTGGAGGACACTGAATGGAGGTCAGTGGAGGGATTGGTAGAGAGAGGTGGAGGACACTGAATGGAGGTCAGTGGAGGGATTGGTAGAGAGGGGAGGAGGACACTGAATGGAGGTCAGTGGAGAGATTGGTAGAGAGGGGAGGAGGACACGGAATGGAGACCAGTGGGGGGATTGGTAGAGAGGGGTGGAGGACACTGAATGGAGGTCAGTGGAGGGATTGGTAGAGAGGGGTGGTGGACACTGAATGGAGACCAGTGGAGGGATTGGTAGAGAGGGGTGGAGGACACTGAATGGAGGACAGTGGGGGGATTGGTAGAGAGGGATGGAGGACACTGAATGGAGACCAGTGGGGGGATTGGCAGAGAGGGGTGGAGGACACTGAATGGAGGTCAGTGGAGGGATTGGTAGAGAGGGGTGGAGGACACGGAATGGAGGTCAGTGGAGGGATTGGTAGAGAGGGGTGGAGGATACTGAATGGAGGACAGTGGGGGGATTGGTGGAGAGGGGTGGAGGACACTGAATAGAGACCAGTGGAGTGATTGTCAGAGAGGGGTGGAGGGCACTGAATGGGGGCCAGTGGAGGGATTGGTAGAGAGGGGTGGAGGACACTGAATGGAGGTCAGTGGAGGGATTGGTAGAGAGGGGAGGAGGACACTGAATGGAGGTCAGTGGAGAGATTGGTAGAGAGGGGAGGAGGACACGGAATGGAGACCAGTGGGGGGATTGGTAGAGAGGGGTGGAGGACACTGAATGGAGGTCAGTGGAGGGATTGGTAGAGAGGGGTGGAGGACACTGAATGGAGATCAGTGGAGGGATTGGTAGAGAGGGGTGGAGGACACTGAATGGAGGTCAGTGGAGGGATTGGTAGAGAAGGGTGGAGGACACTGAATGGAGACCAGTGGAGGGATTGGTAGAGAGGGGTGGAGGACACTGAATGGAGGTCAGTGGGGGGATTGGTAGAGAGGGATGGAGGACACTGAATGGAGGTCAGTGGAGGGATTGGTAGAGAGGGGAGGAGGACACGGAATGGAGACCAGTGGGGGGATTGGTAGAGAGGGGTGGAGGACACTGAATGGAGGTCAGTGGGGGGATTGGTAGAGAGGGGTGGAGGACACTGAATGGAGGACAGTGGAGGGATTGGTAGAGAGGGGTGGAGGACACTGAATGGAGGTCAGTGGAGGGATTGGTAGAGAGGGGTGGAGGACACGGAATGGAGATCAGTGGAGGGATTGGTAGAGAGGGGTGGCGGACACTGAATGGAGACCAGTGGAGGGATTGGTAGAGAGGGGTGGAGGACACTGAATGGAGGACAGTGGAGGGATTGGTAGAGAGGGGTGGAGGACACTGAATGGAGACCAGTGGGGGGATTGGTAGAGAGGGATGGAGGACACTGAATGGAGGACAGTGGAGGGATTGGTAGAGAGGGGTGGAGGACACTGAATGGAGACCAGTGGGGGGATTGGTAGAGAGGGATGGAGGACACTGAATGGAGGTCAGTGGAGGGATTGGTAGAGAGGGGTGGAGGACACTGAATGGAGGTCAGTGGAGGGATTGGTAGAGAGGGGTGGAGGACACTGAATGGAGGACAGTGGAGGGATTGGTAGAGAGGGGTGGAGGTCAGTGGAGGGATTGGTAGAGAAGGGTGGAGGACACTGAATGGAGGTCAGTGGAGGGATTGGTAGAGAGGGATGGAGGACACTGAATGGAGGTCAGTGGAGGGATTGGTAGAGAGGGATGGAGGACACTGAATGGAGGACAGTGGAGGGATTGGTAGAGAGGGGTGGAGGACACTGAATGGAGACCAGTGGAGGGATTGGTAGAGAAGGGTGGAGGACACTGAATGGAGACCAGTGGAGGGATTGGTAGAGAGGGGTGGAGGACACTGAATGGAGGTCAGTGGGAGGGATTGGTAGAGAGGGGTGGAGGACACTGAATGGAGGTCAGTGGAGGGATTGGTAGAGAGTGGTGGAGGACACTGAATGGAGACCAGTGGAGGGATTGGTAGAGAGGGGTGGAGGACACTGAATGGAGGTCAGTGGAGGGATTGGTAGAGAGGTGTGGAGGACACTGAATGGAGGACAGTGGAGGGATTGGTAGAGAGGGGTGCAGGACACTGAATGGAGACCAGTGGGGGGATTGGTAGAGAGGGATGGAGGACACTGAATGGAGGACAGTGGAGGGATTGGTAGAGAGGGGTGGAGGACACTGAATGGAGACCAGTGGGGGGATTGGTAGAGAGGGATGGAGGACACTGAATGGAGGTCAGTGGAGGGATTGGTAGAGAGGGGTGGAGGACACTAAATGGAGGTCAGTGGAGGGATTGGTAGAGAGGGATGGAGGACACTGAATGGAGGTCAGTGGAGGGATTGGTCGAGAGGGGTGGAGGACACTGAATGGAGACCAGTGGGGGGATTGGTAGAGAGGGATGGAGGACACTGAATGGAGGACAGTGGAGGGATTGGTAGAGAGGGGTGGAGGACACTGAATGGAGACCAGTGGGGGGATTGGTAGAGAGGGATGGAGGACACTGAATGGAGGTCAGTGGAGGGATTGGTAGAGAGGGGAGGAGGACACTGAATGGAGGTCAGTGGAGAGATTGGTAGAGAGGGGAGGAGGACACGGAATGGAGACCAGTGGGGGGATTGGTAGAGAGGGGTGGAGGACACTGAATGGAGGTCAGTGGGGGGATTGGTAGAGAGGGGTGGAGGACACTGAATGGAGGACAGTGGAGGGATTGGTAGAGAGGGGTGGAGGACACTGAATGGAGACCAGTGGGGGGATTGGTAGAGAGGGATGGAGGACACTGAATGGAGGTCAGTGGAGGGATTGGTAGAGAAGGGTGGAGGACACTAAATGGAGGTCAGTGGAGGGATTGGTAGAGAGGGGTGGAGGACACTGAATGGAGGTCAGTGGAGGGGATTGGTAGAGAGGGGTGGAGGACACTGAATGGAGACCAGTGGGGGGATTGGTAGAGAGGGATGGAGGACACTGAATGGAGGTCAGTGGAGGGATTGGTAGAGAGGGGAGGAGGACACTAAATGGAGGTCAGTGGGGGGATTGGTAGAGAGGGATGGAGGACACTGAATGGAGGACAGTGGAGGGATTGGTAGAGAGGGGTGGAGGACACTGAATGGAGACCAGTGGGGGGATTGGTAGAGAGGGATGGAGGACACTGAATGGAGGACAGTGGAGGGATTGGTAGAGAGGGGTGGAGGACACTGAATGGAAACCAGTGGGGGGATTGGTAGAGAGGGATGGAGGACACTGAATGGAGGTCAGTGGAGGGATTGGTAGAGAGGGGTGGAGGACACGGAATGGAGGTCAGTGGAGAGATTGGTAGAGAGGGGAGGAGGACACTGAATGGAGGTCAGTGGAGAGATTGGTAGAGAGGGGAGGAGGACACGGAATGGAGACCAGTGGGGGGATTGGTAGAGAGGGGTGGAGGACACTGAATGGAGGTCAGTGGGGGGATTGGTAGAGAGGGGTGGAGGACACTGAATGGAGGACAGTGGGGGGATTGGTAGAGAGGGGAGGAGGACACTGAATGGAGGTCAGTGGAGAGATTGGTAGAGAGGGGAGGAGGACACGGAATGGAGACCAGTGGGGGGATTGGTAGAGAGGGGTGGAGGACACTGAATGGAGGTCAGTGGAGGGATTGGTAGAGAGAGGTGGAGGACACTGAATGGAGGTCAGTGGAGGGATTGGTAGAGAGGGGAGGAGGACACTGAATGGAGGTCAGTGGAGAGATTGGTAGAGAGGGGAGGAGGACACGGAATGGAGACCAGTGGGGGGATTGGTAGAGAGGGGTGGAGGACACTGAATGGAGGTCAGTGGAGGGATTGGTAGAGAGGGGTGGTGGACACTGAATGGAGACCAGTGGAGGGATTGGTAGAGAGGGGTGGAGGACACTGAATGGAGGACAGTGGGGGGATTGGTAGAGAGGGATGGAGGACACTGAATGGAGACCAGTGGGGGGATTGGCAGAGAGGGGTGGAGGACACTGAATGGAGGTCAGTGGAGGGATTGGTAGAGAGGGGTGGAGGACACGGAATGGAGGTCAGTGGAGGGATTGGTAGAGAGGGGTGGAGGATACTGAATGGAGGACAGTGGGGGGATTGGTGGAGAGGGGTGGAGGACACTGAATAGAGACCAGTGGAGTGATTGTCAGAGAGGGGTGGAGGGCACTGAATGGGGGCCAGTGGAGAGATTGGTAGAGAGGGGTGGAGGACACTGAATGGAGGTCAGTGGAGGGATTGGTAGAGAGGGGAGGAGGACACTGAATGGAGGTCAGTGGAGAGATTGTTAGAGAGGGGAGGAGGACACGGAATGGAGACCAGTGGGGGGATTGGTAGAGAGGGGTGGAGGACACTGAATGGAGGTCAGTGGAGGGATTGGTAGAGAGGGGTGGAGGACACTGAATGGAGATCAGTGGAGGGATTGGTAGAGAGGGGTGGAGGACACTGAATGGAGGTCAGTGGAGGGATTGGTAGAGAAGGGTGGAGGACACTGAATGGAGACCAGTGGAGGGATTGGTAGAGAGGGGTGGAGGACACTGAATGGAGGTCAGTGGGGGGATTGGTAGAGAGGGATGGAGGACACTGAATGGAGGTCAGTGGAGGGATTGGTAGAGAGGGGAGGAGGACACGGAATGGAGACCAGTGGGGGGATTGGTAGAGAGGGGTGGAGGACACTGAATGGAGGTCAGTGGGGGGATTGGTAGAGAGGGGTGGAGGACACTGAATGGAGGACAGTGGAGGGATTGGTAGAGAGGGGTGGAGGACACTGAATGGAGGTCAGTGGAGGGATTGGTAGAGAGGGGTGGAGGACACGGAATGGAGATCAGTGGAGGGATTGGTAGAGAGGGGTGGCGGACACTGAATGGAGACCAGTGGAGGGATTGGTAGAGAGGGGTGGAGGACACTGAATGGAGGACAGTGGAGGGATTGGTAGAGAGGGGTGGAGGACACTGAATGGAGACCAGTGGGGGGATTGGTAGAGAGGGATGGAGGACACTGAATGGAGGACAGTGGAGGGATTGGTAGAGAGGGGTGGAGGACACTGAATGGAGACCAGTGGGGGGATTGGTAGAGAGGGATGGAGGACACTGAATGGAGGTCAGTGGAGGGATTGGTAGAGAGGGGTGGAGGACACTGAATGGAGGTCAGTGGAGGGATTGGTAGAGAGGGGTGGAGGACACTGAATGGAGGACAGTGGAGGGATTGGTAGAGAGGGGTGGAGGTCAGTGGAGGGATTGGTAGAGAAGGGTGGAGGACACTGAATGGAGGTCAGTGGAGGGATTGGTAGAGAGGGATGGAGGACACTGAATGGAGGTCAGTGGAGGGATTGGTAGAGAGGGATGGAGGACACTGAATGGAGGACAGTGGAGGGATTGGTAGAGAGGGGTGGAGGACACTGAATGGAGACCAGTGGAGGGATTGGTAGAGAAGGGTGGAGGACACTGAATGGAGACCAGTGGAGGGATTGGTAGAGAGGGGTGGAGGACACTGAATGGAGGTCAGTGGGAGGGATTGGTAGAGAGGGGTGGAGGACACTGAATGGAGGTCAGTGGAGGGATTGGTAGAGAGGGGTGGAGGACACTGAATGGAGACCAGTGGAGGGATTGGTAGAGAGGGGTGGAGGACACTGAATGGAGGTCAGTGGAGGGATTGGTAGAGAGGGGTGGAGGACACTGAATGGAGGACAGTGGAGGGATTGGTAGAGAGGGGTGCAGGACACTGAATGGAGACCAGTGGGGGGATTGGTAGAGAGGGATGGAGGACACTGAATGGAGGACAGTGGAGGGATTGGTAGAGAGGGGTGGAGGACACTGAATGGAGACCAGTGGGGGGATTGGTAGAGAGGGATGGAGGACACTGAATGGAGGTCAGTGGAGGGATTGGTAGAGAGGGGTGGAGGACACTAAATGGAGGTCAGTGGAGGGATTGGTAGAGAGGGATGGAGGACACTGAATGGAGGTCAGTGGAGGGATTGGTCGAGAGGGGTGGAGGACACTGAATGGAGACCAGTGGGGGGATTGGTAGAGAGGGATGGAGGACACTGAATGGAGGACAGTGGAGGGATTGGTAGAGAGGGGTGGAGGACACTGAATGGAGACCAGTGGGGGGATTGGTAGAGAGGGATGGAGGACACTGAATGGAGGTCAGTGGAGGGATTGGTAGAGAGGGGAGGAGGACACTGAATGGAGGTCAGTGGAGAGATTGGTAGAGAGGGGAGGAGGACACGGAATGGAGACCAGTGGGGGGATTGGTAGAGAGGGGTGGAGGACACTGAATGGAGGTCAGTGGGGGGATTGGTAGAGAGGGGTGGAGGACACTGAATGGAGGACAGTGGAGGGATTGGTAGAGAGGGGTGGAGGACACTGAATGGAGACCAGTGGGGGGATTGGTAGAGAGGGATGGAGGACACTGAATGGAGGTCAGTGGAGGGATTGGTAGAGAAGGGTGGAGGACACTGAATGGAGACCAGTGGGGGGATTGGTAGAGAGGGATGGAGGACACTGAATGGAGGTCAGTGGAGGGATTGGTAGAGAGGGGAGGAGGACACTAAATGGAGGTCAGTGGGGGGATTGGTAGAGAGGGATGGAGGACACTGAATGGAGGACAGTGGAGGGATTGGTAGAGAGGGGTGGAGGACACTGAATGGAGACCAGTGGGGGGATTGGTAGAGAGGGATGGAGGACACTGAATGGAGGACAGTGGAGGGATTGGTAGAGAGGGGTGGAGGACACTGAATGGAAACCAGTGGGGGGATTGGTAGAGAGGGATGGAGGACACTGAATGGAGGTCAGTGGAGGGATTGGTAGAGAGGGGTGGAGGACACGGAATGGAGGTCAGTGGAGAGATTGGTAGAGAGGGGAGGAGGACACTGAATGGAGGTCAGTGGAGAGATTGGTAGAGAGGGGAGGAGGACACGGAATGGAGACCAGTGGGGGGATTGGTAGAGAGGGGTGGAGGACACTGAATGGAGGTCAGTGGGGGGATTGGTAGAGAGGGGTGGAGGACACTGAATGGAGGACAGTGGAGGGATTGGTAGAGAGGGGAGGAGGACACTGAATGGAGGTCAGTGGAGAGATTGGTAGAGAGGGGAGGAGGACACGGAATGGAGACCAGTGGGGGGATTGGTAGAGAGGGGTGGAGGACACTGAATGGAGGTCAGTGGAGGGATTGGTAGAGAGAGGTGGAGGACACTGAATGGAGGTCAGTGGAGGGATTGGTAGAGAGGGGAGGAGGACACTGAATGGAGGTCAGTGGAGAGATTGGTAGAGAGGGGAGGAGGACACGGAATGGAGACCAGTGGGGGGATTGGTAGAGAGGGGTGGAGGACACTGAATGGAGGTCAGTGGAGGGATTGGTAGAGAGGGGTGGTGGACACTGAATGGAGACCAGTGGAGGGATTGGTAGAGAGGGGTGGAGGACACTGAATGGAGGACAGTGGGGGGATTGGTAGAGAGGGATGGAGGACACTGAATGGAGACCAGTGGGGGGATTGGCAGAGAGGGGTGGAGGACACTGAATGGAGGTCAGTGGAGGGATTGGTAGAGAGGGGTGGAGGACACGGAATGGAGGTCAGTGGAGGGATTGGTAGAGAGGGGTGGAGGATACTGAATGGAGGACAGTGGGGGGATTGGTGGAGAGGGGTGGAGGACACTGAATAGAGACCAGTGGAGTGATTGTCAGAGAGGGGTGGAGGGCACTGAATGGGGGCCAGTGGAGGGATTGGTAGAGAGGGGTGGAGGACACTGAATGGAGGTCAGTGGAGGGATTGGTAGAGAGGGGAGGAGGACACTGAATGGAGGTCAGTGGAGAGATTGGTAGAGAGGGGAGGAGGACACGGAATGGAGACCAGTGGGGGGATTGGTAGAGAGGGGTGGAGGACACTGAATGGAGGTCAGTGGAGGGATTGGTAGAGAGGGGTGGAGGACACTGAATGGAGATCAGTGGAGGGATTGGTAGAGAGGGGTGGAGGACACTGAATGGAGGTCAGTGGAGGGATTGGTAGAGAAGGGTGGAGGACACTGAATGGAGACCAGTGGAGGGATTGGTAGAGAGGGGTGGAGGACACTGAATGGAGGTCAGTGGGGGGATTGGTAGAGAGGGATGGAGGACACTGAATGGAGGTCAGTGGAGGGATTGGTAGAGAGGGGAGGAGGACACGGAATGGAGACCAGTGGGGGGATTGGTAGAGAGGGGTGGAGGACACTGAATGGAGGTCAGTTGGGGGATTGGTAGAGAGGGGTGGAGGACACTGAATGGAGGACAGTGGAGGGATTGGTAGAGAGGGGTGGAGGACACTGAATGGAGGTCAGTGGAGGGATTGGTAGAGAGGGGTGGAGGACACGGAATGGAGATCAGTGGAGGGATTGGTAGAGAGGGGTGGCGGACACTGAATGGAGACCAGTGGAGGGATTGGTAGAGAGGGGTGGAGGACACTGAATGGAGGACAGTGGAGGGATTGGTAGAGAGGGGTGGAGGACACTGAATGGAGACCAGTGGGGGGATTGGTAGAGAGGGATGGAGGACACTGAATGGAGGACAGTGGAGGGATTGGTAGAGAGGGGTGGAGGACACTGAATGGAGACCAGTGGGGGGATTGGTAGAGAGGGATGGAGGACACTGAATGGAGGTCAGTGGAGGGATTGGTAGAGAGGGGTGGAGGACACTGAATGGAGGTCAGTGGAGGGATTGGTAGAGAGGGGTGGAGGACACTGAATGGAGGACAGTGGAGGGATTGGTAGAGAGGGGTGGAGGTCAGTGGAGGGATTGGTAGAGAAGGGTGGAGGACACTGAATGGAGGTCAGTGGAGGGATTGGTAGAGAGGGATGGAGGACACTGAATGGAGGTCAGTGGAGGGATTGGTAGAGAGGGATGGAGGACACTGAATGGAGGACAGTGGAGGGATTGGTAGAGAGGGGTGGAGGACACTGAATGGAGACCAGTGGAGGGATTGGTAGAGAAGGGTGGAGGACACTGAATGGAGACCAGTGGAGGGATTGGTAGAGAGGGGTGGAGGACACTGAATGGAGGTCAGTGGGAGGGATTGGTAGAGAGGGGTGGAGGACACTGAATGGAGGTCAGTGGAGGGATTGGTAGAGAGGGGTGGAGGACACTGAATGGAGACCAGTGGAGGGATTGGTAGAGAGGGGTGGAGGACACTGAATGGAGGTCAGTGGAGGGATTGGTAGAGAGGGGTGGAGGACACTGAATGGAGGACAGTGGAGGGATTGGTAGAGAGGGGTGCAGGACACTGAATGGAGACCAGTGGGGGGATTGGTAGAGAGGGATGGAGGACACTGAATGGAGGACAGTGGAGGGATTGGTAGAGAGGGGTGGAGGACACTGAATGGAGACCAGTGGGGGGATTGGTAGAGAGGGATGGAGGACACTGAATGGAGGTCAGTGGAGGGATTGGTAGAGAGGGGTGGAGGACACTAAATGGAGGTCAGTGGAGGGATTGGTAGAGAGGGATGGAGGACACTGAATGGAGGTCAGTGGAGGGATTGGTCGAGAGGGGTGGAGGACACTGAATGGAGACCAGTGGGGGGATTGGTAGAGAGGGATGGAGGACACTGAATGGAGGACAGTGGAGGGATTGGTAGAGAGGGGTGGAGGACACTGAATGGAGACCAGTGGGGGGATTGGTAGAGAGGGATGGAGGACACTGAATGGAGGTCAGTGGAGGGATTGGTAGAGAGGGGAGGAGGACACTGAATGGAGGTCAGTGGAGAGATTGGTAGAGAGGGGAGGAGGACACGGAATGGAGACCAGTGGGGGGATTGGTAGAGAGGGGTGGAGGACACTGAATGGAGGACAGTGGAGGGATTGGTAGAGAGGGGTGGAGGACACTGAATGGAGACCAGTGGGGGGATTGGTAGAGAGGGATGGAGGACACTGAATGGAGGTCAGTGGAGGGATTGGTAGAGAAGGGTGGAGGACACTGAATGGAGACCAGTGGGGGGATTGGTAGAGAGGGATGGAGGACACTGAATGGAGGTCAGTGGAGGGATTGGTAGAGAGGGGAGGAGGACACTAAATGGAGGTCAGTGGGGGGATTGGTAGAGAGGGATGGAGGACACTGAATGGAGGACAGTGGAGGGATTGGTAGAGAGGGGTGGAGGACACTGAATGGAGACCAGTGGGGGGATTGGTAGAGAGGGATGGAGGACACTGAATGGAGGACAGTGGAGGGATTGGTAGAGAGGGGTGGAGGACACTGAATGGAAACCAGTGGGGGGATTGGTAGAGAGGGATGGAGGACACTGAATGGAGGTCAGTGGAGGGATTGGTAGAGAGGGGTGGAGGACACGGAATGGAGGTCAGTGGAGAGATTGGTAGAGAGGGGAGGAGGACACTGAATGGAGGTCAGTGGAGAGATTGGTAGAGAGGGGAGGAGGACACGGAATGGAGACCAGTGGGGGGATTGGTAGAGAGGGGTGGAGGACACTGAATGGAGGTCAGTGGGGGGATTGGTAGAGAGGGGTGGAGGACACTGAATGGAGGACAGTGGAGGGATTGGTAGAGAGGGGAGGAGGACACTGAATGGAGGTCAGTGGAGAGATTGGTAGAGAGGGGAGGAGGACACGGAATGGAGACCAGTGGGGGGATTGGTAGAGAGGGGTGGAGGACACTGAATGGAGGTCAGTGGAGGGATTGGTAGAGAGAGGTGGAGGACACTGAATGGAGGTCAGTGGAGGGATTGGTAGAGAGGGGAGGAGGACACTGAATGGAGGTCAGTGGAGAGATTGGTAGAGAGGGGAGGAGGACACGGAATGGAGACCAGTGGGGGGATTGGTAGAGAGGGGTGGAGGACACTGAATGGAGGTCAGTGGAGGGATTGGTAGAGAGGGGTGGTGGACACTGAATGGAGACCAGTGGAGGGATTGGTAGAGAGGGGTGGAGGACACTGAATGGAGGACAGTGGGGGGATTGGTAGAGAGGGATGGAGGACACTGAATGGAGACCAGTGGGGGGATTGGCAGAGAGGGGTGGAGGACACTGAATGGAGGTCAGTGGAGGGATTGGTAGAGAGGGGTGGAGGACACGGAATGGAGGTCAGTGGAGGGATTGGTAGAGAGGGGTGGAGGATACTGAATGGAGGACAGTGGGGGGATTGGTGGAGAGGGGTGGAGGACACTGAATAGAGACCAGTGGAGTGATTGTCAGAGAGGGGTGGAGGGCACTGAATGGGGGCCAGTGGAGGGATTGGTAGAGAGGGGTGGAGGACACTGAATGGAGGTCAGTGGAGGGATTGGTAGAGAGGGGAGGAGGACACTGAATGGAGGTCAGTGGAGAGATTGGTAGAGAGGGGAGGAGGACACGGAATGGAGACCAGTGGGGGGATTGGTAGAGAGGGGTGGAGGACACTGAATGGAGGTCAGTGGAGGGATTGGTAGAGAGGGGTGGAGGACACTGAATGGAGATCAGTGGAGGGATTGGTAGAGAGGGGTGGAGGACACTGAATGGAGGTCAGTGGAGGGATTGGTAGAGAAGGGTGGAGGACACTGAATGGAGACCAGTGGAGGGATTGGTAGAGAGGGGTGGAGGACACTGAATGGAGGTCAGTGGGGGGATTGGTAGAGAGGGATGGAGGACACTGAATGGAGGTCAGTGGAGGGATTGGTAGAGAGGGGAGGAGGACACGGAATGGAGACCAGTGGGGGGATTGGTAGAGAGGGGTGGAGGACACTGAATGGAGGTCAGTTGGGGGATTGGTAGAGAGGGGTGGAGGACACTGAATGGAGGACAGTGGAGGGATTGGTAGAGAGGGGTGGAGGACACTGAATGGAGGTCAGTGGAGGGATTGGTAGAGAGGGGTGGAGGACACGGAATGGAGATCAGTGGAGGGATTGGTAGAGAGGGGTGGCGGACACTGAATGGAGACCAGTGGAGGGATTGGTAGAGAGGGGTGGAGGACACTGAATGGAGGACAGTGGAGGGATTGGTAGAGAGGGGTGGAGGACACTGAATGGAGACCAGTGGGGGGATTGGTAGAGAGGGATGGAGGACACTGAATGGAGGACAGTGGAGGGATTGGTAGAGAGGGGTGGAGGACACTGAATGGAGACCAGTGGGGGGATTGGTAGAGAGGGATGGAGGACACTGAATGGAGGTCAGTGGAGGGATTGGTAGAGAGGGGTGGAGGACACTGAATGGAGGTCAGTGGAGGGATTGGTAGAGAGGGGTGGAGGACACTGAATGGAGGACAGTGGAGGGATTGGTAGAGAGGGGTGGAGGTCAGTGGAGGGATTGGTAGAGAAGGGTGGAGGACACTGAATGGAGGTCAGTGGAGGGATTGGTAGAGAGGGATGGAGGACACTGAATGGAGGTCAGTGGAGGGATTGGTAGAGAGGGATGGAGGACACTGAATGGAGGACAGTGGAGGGATTGGTAGAGAGGGGTGGAGGACACTGAATGGAGACCAGTGGAGGGATTGGTAGAGAAGGGTGGAGGACACTGAATGGAGACCAGTGGAGGGATTGGTAGAGAGGGGTGGAGGACACTGAATGGAGGTCAGTGGGAGGGATTGGTAGAGAGGGGTGGAGGACACTGAATGGAGGTCAGTGGAGGGATTGGTAGAGAGGGGTGGAGGACACTGAATGGAGACCAGTGGAGGGATTGGTAGAGAGGGGTGGAGGACACTGAATGGAGGTCAGTGGAGGGATTGGTAGAGAGGGGTGGAGGACACTGAATGGAGGACAGTGGAGGGATTGGTAGAGAGGGGTGCAGGACACTGAATGGAGACCAGTGGGGGGATTGGTAGAGAGGGATGGAGGACACTGAATGGAGGACAGTGGAGGGATTGGTAGAGAGGGGTGGAGGACACTGAATGGAGACCAGTGGGGGGATTGGTAGAGAGGGATGGAGGACACTGAATGGAGGTCAGTGGAGGGATTGGTAGAGAGGGGTGGAGGACACTAAATGGAGGTCAGTGGAGGGATTGGTAGAGAGGGATGGAGGACACTGAATGGAGGTCAGTGGAGGGATTGGTCGAGAGGGGTGGAGGACACTGAATGGAGACCAGTGGGGGGATTGGTAGAGAGGGATGGAGGACACTGAATGGAGGACAGTGGAGGGATTGGTAGAGAGGGGTGGAGGACACTGAATGGAGACCAGTGGGGGGATTGGTAGAGAGGGATGGAGGACACTGAATGGAGGTCAGTGGAGGGATTGGTAGAGAGGGGAGGAGGACACTGAATGGAGGTCAGTGGAGAGATTGGTAGAGAGGGGAGGAGGACACGGAATGGAGACCAGTGGGGGGATTGGTAGAGAGGGGTGGAGGACACTGAATGGAGGACAGTGGAGGGATTGGTAGAGAGGGGTGGAGGACACTGAATGGAGACCAGTGGGGGGATTGGTAGAGAGGGATGGAGGACACTGAATGGAGGTCAGTGGAGGGATTGGTAGAGAAGGGTGGAGGACACTGAATGGAGACCAGTGGGGGGATTGGTAGAGAGGGATGGAGGACACTGAATGGAGGTCAGTGGAGGGATTGGTAGAGAGGGGAGGAGGACACTAAATGGAGGTCAGTGGGGGGATTGGTAGAGAGGGATGGAGGACACTGAATGGAGGACAGTGGAGGGATTGGTAGAGAGGGGTGGAGGACACTGAATGGAGACCAGTGGGGGGATTGGTAGAGAGGGATGGAGGACACTGAATGGAGGACAGTGGAGGGATTGGTAGAGAGGGGTGGAGGACACTGAATGGAAACCAGTGGGGGGATTGGTAGAGAGGGATGGAGGACACTGAATGGAGGTCAGTGGAGGGATTGGTAGAGAGGGGTGGAGGACACGGAATGGAGGTCAGTGGAGAGATTGGTAGAGAGGGGAGGAGGACACTGAATGGAGGTCAGTGGAGAGATTGGTAGAGAGGGGAGGAGGACACGGAATGGAGACCAGTGGGGGGATTGGTAGAGAGGGGTGGAGGACACTGAATGGAGGTCAGTGGGGGGATTGGTAGAGAGGGGTGGAGGACACTGAATGGAGGACAGTGGAGGGATTGGTAGAGAGGGGAGGAGGACACTGAATGGAGGTCAGTGGAGAGATTGGTAGAGAGGGGAGGAGGACACGGAATGGAGACCAGTGGGGGGATTGGTAGAGAGGGGTGGAGGACACTGAATGGAGGTCAGTGGAGGGATTGGTAGAGAGAGGTGGAGGACACTGAATGGAGGTCAGTGGAGGGATTGGTAGAGAGGGGAGGAGGACACTGAATGGAGGTCAGTGGAGAGATTGGTAGAGAGGGGAGGAGGACACGGAATGGAGACCAGTGGGGGGATTGGTAGAGAGGGGTGGAGGACACTGAATGGAGGTCAGTGGAGGGATTGGTAGAGAGGGGTGGTGGACACTGAATGGAGACCAGTGGAGGGATTGGTAGAGAGGGGTGGAGGACACTGAATGGAGGACAGTGGGGGGATTGGTAGAGAGGGATGGAGGACACTGAATGGAGACCAGTGGGGGGATTGGCAGAGAGGGGTGGAGGACACTGAATGGAGGTCAGTGGAGGGATTGGTAGAGAGGGGTGGAGGACACGGAATGGAGGTCAGTGGAGGGATTGGTAGAGAGGGGTGGAGGATACTGAATGGAGGACAGTGGGGGGATTGGTGGAGAGGGGTGGAGGACACTGAATAGAGACCAGTGGAGTGATTGTCAGAGAGGGGTGGAGGGCACTGAATGGGGGCCAGTGGAGGGATTGGTAGAGAGGGGTGGAGGACACTGAATGGAGGTCAGTGGAGGGATTGGTAGAGAGGGGAGGAGGACACTGAATGGAGGTCAGTGGAGAGATTGGTAGAGAGGGGAGGAGGACACGGAATGGAGACCAGTGGGGGGATTGGTAGAGAGGGGTGGAGGACACTGAATGGAGGTCAGTGGAGGGATTGGTAGAGAGGGGTGGAGGACACTGAATGGAGATCAGTGGAGGGATTGGTAGAGAGGGGTGGAGGACACTGAATGGAGGTCAGTGGAGGGATTGGTAGAGAAGGGTGGAGGACACTGAATGGAGACCAGTGGAGGGATTGGTAGAGAGGGGTGGAGGACACTGAATGGAGGTCAGTGGGGGGATTGGTAGAGAGGGATGGAGGACACTGAATGGAGGTCAGTGGAGGGATTGGTAGAGAGGGGAGGAGGACACGGAATGGAGACCAGTGGGGGGATTGGTAGAGAGGGGTGGAGGACACTGAATGGAGGTCAGTTGGGGGATTGGTAGAGAGGGGTGGAGGACACTGAATGGAGGACAGTGGAGGGATTGGTAGAGAGGGGTGGAGGACACTGAATGGAGGTCAGTGGAGGGATTGGTAGAGAGGGGTGGAGGACACGGAATGGAGATCAGTGGAGGGATTGGTAGAGAGGGGTGGCGGACACTGAATGGAGACCAGTGGAGGGATTGGTAGAGAGGGGTGGAGGACACTGAATGGAGGACAGTGGAGGGATTGGTAGAGAGGGGTGGAGGACACTGAATGGAGACCAGTGGGGGGATTGGTAGAGAGGGATGGAGGACACTGAATGGAGGACAGTGGAGGGATTGGTAGAGAGGGGTGGAGGACACTGAATGGAGACCAGTGGGAGGATTGGTAGAGAGGGATGGAGGACACTGAATGGAGGTCAGTGGAGGGATTGGTAGAGAGGGGTGGAGGACACTGAATGGAGGTCAGTGGAGGGATTGGTAGAGAGGGGTGGAGGACACTGAATGGAGGACAGTGAAGGGATTGGTAGAGAGGGGTGGAGGTCAGTGGAGGGATTGGTAGAGAAGGGTGGAGGACACTGAATGGAGGTCAGTGGAGGGATTGGTAGAGAGGGATGGAGGACACTGAATGGAGGTCAGTGGAGGGATTGGTAGAGAGGGATGGAGGACACTGAATGGAGGACAGTGGAGGGATTGGTAGAGAGGGGTGGAGGACACTGAATGGAGACCAGTGGAGGGATTGGTAGAGAAGGGTGGAGGACACTGAATGGAGACCAGTGGAGGGATTGGTAGAGAGGGGTGGAGGACACTGAATGGAGGTCAGTGGGAGGGATTGGTAGAGAGGGGTGGAGGACACTGAATGGAGGTCAGTGGAGGGATTGGTAGAGAGGGGTGGAGGACACTGAATGGAGACCAGTGGAGGGATTGGTAGAGAGGGGTGGAGGACACTGAATGGAGGTCAGTGGAGGGATTGGTAGAGAGGGGTGGAGGACACTGAATGGAGGACAGTGGAGGGATTGGTAGAGAGGGGTGCAGGACACTGAATGGAGACCAGTGGGGGGATTGGTAGAGAGGGGTGCAGGACACTGAATGGAGACCAGTGGGGGGATTGGTAGAGAGGGGTGCAGGACAATGAATGGAGGTCAGTGGGGGGATTGGTAGAGAGGGATGGAGGACACTGAATGGAGATCAGTGGAGGGATTGGTAGAGAGGGGTGGAGGACACTGAATGGAGGACAGTGGAGGGATTGGTAGAGAGGGGTGGAGGTCAGTGGAGGGATTGGTAGAGAGGGGTGGAGGACACTGAATGGAGGTCAGTGGAGGGATTGGTAGAGAGGGGTGGAGGACACTGAATGGAGACCAGTGGGAGGGATTGGTAGAGAGGGATGGAGGACACTGAATGGAGACCAGTGGAGGGATTGGTAGAGAGGGGTGGAGGACACTGAATGGAGACCAGTGGGGGGATTGGTAGAGAGGGATGGAGGACACTGAATGGAGGTCAGTGGAGGGATTGGTAGAGAGGGGTGGAGGACACTGAATGGAGGTCAGTGGAGGGATTGGTAGAGAGGGGTGGAGGACACTGAATGGAGGTCAGTGGAGGGATTGGCAGAGAGGGGTGGAGGACACTGAATGGAGACCAGTGGGGGGATTGGTAGAGAGGGGTGGAGGACACTGAATGGAGGTCAGTGGAGGGATTGGTAGAGAGGGATGGAGGACACTGAATGGAGGCCAGTGGAGGGATTGGTAGAGAGGGATGGAGGCCAGTGGAGGGATTGGTAGAGAGGGGGGAGGGGAGAGGGGGAGGGGTCATTACATTGTGGGCCGGGCTATGGAAAGACTCGCACATTATAGAACACACACCATTGTATATCATCGGAGAAGAGAAGATGCCGCCCAGTAATATTTTGCCGCTTTTATTTATGTCCACAAAGCACAATATAGACAGATGAAACGGGGTTCTCTGGGAGCGCTCGCTATGGCGCAGCTCATGAAGAGGCAACTCGAGCACCAATCCAGTGCACCCCACAATATCAGTACCTGGGATCCTGGTAGGTGGAGCCTCCCCTCTTCACCCACCCCTGAGCTTCAAACCATCACACCCACATAGTGAAGGGATAGAACCATCAGTCTTGGGGGGGAGGGGCTCTCGCAAACATCTTGGTATAATTTATTTACATTTGCGTTCTACATGAGGTTTTGTGAAACATTTGTGGTGTTTTATTTTTTATTTTTATTTTTTTTTCTCTTGAGAAAAAAAAAAAAAATTCTGAATCTAAATGAGAAATCCAATCAAGACATTTCCAAAAAAAAAAAAAGGTAAAAAAAATTTTTTGCAAATAAAAACAAAAAGCAAAAAAATAAATAAAAAAGACATTTAAAAAAAAAAAAAAAGTTTGCAAGAATAAATTTACTTATTATGTTTTTATTAAGGAGCACTAAGGGCTTGTTTACACCGGCTTCAAGTTTAACACAATAATGCACCACTTCTTCTTTTTATGTGTTTTTTATGCTTTTTTTTTGGAAGCTTTAATGAAGTTTGGCAAATGCCCCTTGTGTGTGTTGAACCCCAAGTCCAGTATTCCTCCAACTCAGCAGATCTACAGCTCATTTGTTCCCCTTTTCAGCAGAATCCCAGCTGATTGGTACCCTCATTTAGCAGACACCCCCTCAGTAGCACCCCAGCTTTGCTGATCCCCCACTTAGTAGTAACCCCTAGCTCTGCTGATCCCCCTTTCTGTAGTAACCCCCAGCTCTGATGATCCACCCCTCAGTAGCACCCCAGCTTTGCTGATCCACCCCTCAGTAGCAACCCAGCTTTGCTGATCCCCCACTCAGTAGTAACCCCCAGCTCTGCTGATCCCCCTTTTTGTAGTAACCCCCAGCTCTGCTGGCCCCCCGTTCTGTAGTAACCCCCATCTCTGATGATCCCCCCCCTCAGTAGCACCCCAGCTTTGCCGATCCCCCTTCCTGTAGTAACCCCCAGCTCTGCTGGCCCCCCGTTCTATAGTAACCCCCATCTCTGATGATCCCCCCACTCAGTAGTAACCCCCAGCTTTGCCGATCCCCCTTTCTGTAGTAACCCCCAGCTCTGCTGGCCCCCCATTCTGTAGTAACCACCATCTCTGATGATCCCCCACTCAGTAGTAACCACCAGCTCTGCTGGTCCCCCACTTAGTAGTAATACCCCCACTCTGCTGATCCTCTGGTTTGCTTATCCTCCTCTCTCTCTCTGGTTTCCGCTCACCTCCTGCTATATTACTCCCATGCTGCGCACCGCATGTGACATCTGCTTGCCTTTCCTGCTCCAGTCCTCCGGCTCTGCTGATCCTCAGTCCTCTCTCTCTTCAGTCCCTGCTCACTTTCCGATATAGCTTTATAATGTTGCACACCATGTGGGCCATCTTCTAGTTCTCCGCTCCAGTCTGGACCCTGCTCATCTTCCTGCTGCTCCACGTTGCACACCAGATGGGACGTCTGCACCAGACACTCCCAGAATATAACGCACAATAAAGCGCCTACCACTTCAACATGTTTTTTTATGTGTTTTTGATGCTTTGGTGATGCCTTTTTGAAGCTTGGCAAATGTCCGTTGTGTGTATGTTGATATTCTATTTGTTTTAAAGGGGCCCAGTAGATCCCCAGCTCATTAGTACCCTTATTCAGCAGATCCCCTGCTCTGTAGTAACCCCCAGCTCTGCTTATCCCCCACTCAGTAGTAACCCCTAGCTCTGCTAATTCTCCACTCAGTAGTAACCCCAGGCTCTGCTGATCCCCCACTCGGTAGTAACCCCCAGCTCTACTAATCCCCCGGTCAGTAATAACTCCCAGCTCTGCTGATCCCCCGTTCAGTAGTAACCCCTAGCTCTGCTAATCCCCCACTCAGTAGTAACCCCTAGCTCTGCTAATTCTCTTCTCAGTAGTAACCCCCAGCTCTGCTGATCCCCCACTCGGTAGTAACCCCTAGCTTTGCTAATCCTCCGCTCAGTAATAACCCTCATCTGCTGATCCTTTGGTTTGCTAATCCTCCTCTCTCTCTGGTCCCTGCTCACCTCTTGCTATATTGCTTCCATGCTGTGCAGCACATGTCACATCTGCTAGCCCCTCTTGCTCCAGTCCCCCGGCTCTGCTGATCCTCCTGCTGCTCAGTCCTCTCTCTCTCTTTGGTTTCACTATAGCGTTCCCATGTTGTGCACCACATGTGCCATCTGCTAGCTGCTCCCGTTTTTT
This sequence comes from Rana muscosa, assembly GCA_029206835.1. NCBI lineage: Eukaryota > Metazoa > Chordata > Amphibia > Anura > Ranidae > Rana > Rana muscosa. Next base: position 7,106,316 of record JARGYO010005628.1, read on the forward strand.
TTTGTGACAGGAGCTTTAATCGGCATTCAGAGCTCTTTAATAAAGCGTTTCCAATGCCACATATTGAAGCGAGTGTAAACGATCCCTAAGAAATATCGATTAGTGATGAAATAAAATCCATCTGCTGGTGTGTAGATTTGAAGAGAACATTCTGCCGGAGTGCCTTCCTATCAGCTATGTCCTCCGCTCTTCCCACAAGTCACTCTCAGACAAAATCTACATTCACACAAAGTATCCATTGCTGAAAGAAGTCGTTTTGAATGGAGAGCTCATTTAGACTCCGATCATTGTGATTTTGTTGTTTTTCTAAAATCTTCAACATTTTATGTGGCTAACAATTTTGTCTTTTTTTGCATTTAGATGACCCCAAAGCTGCACACGAGGTCTTAGGAAGCATTTCAGAGGTGTCCATGGGCAGGACGAGTATCCCGTATATTCAGATTGGTAGGTGAAATGATTCTTATTATTATTAGACATGTGCACTGCCGAAAAATTTGTTCGTTTTCGTTATATTTGTTTTTTTGCATCTTTCAGAAATTCGTCAATTCGGTAAAAAAATTGAAAATTCAGAATTTCGGAAATGTAAAAATCCAAATTTTGCGATTTTCGAATTTCGGTATTTTCGGATTTTCGAATTCGGAGATAAGAAAATCAGAAATTCTAAAATTCGAAAATTCCGCAATTTGAAAATTCGGAAATTCGTTTAGTTTAGTCTATAAATCGAATATCGGAGATTAGAAAATCGGAGATAAGAAAATTCCAATTTTCTAATCTCCAATTTTCCAATTTTCAAATTTTGGAATTTCTAATTTTCGAAATTTTTAATTTTGGAATTTGTTCCCACCCCCGAGGATTTCTCTGATGACCAGCCGACAATAATGTCTGATAAGTAAGTGCCCAGAAAACCCAGAAAGGGGGGTTATGACTTCCAGAATCTTCTGTATGCACTAAAGTATCACTTACTAGATAGACAGATGGATATTAGATTTATAGAGAGAGAGATTAGATAGATAAATAGATATTCGATTTTATAGACCAAACTAAACGAATTTCCAAAATTACGAATTTCCGAAAATAAGGAAATTCGAGAATTCGGAAATTCAAAATTTGTAAAAATTCGTTAAACTAATTCGGAACTGAATGAATTGCACATGTCTAATAATTATTATTATTATTATTATTATTTATTATATGAGTATTTTAATGGGTATATTTTCTAGGTTCTGTACCAAAGGCTCTGGTATTACCCAACCCAGAGGACCGAACCATTATTGGGTGTGCGGGGGGAGGGAGACCACTTTGTTATGCCTGCAGCAGGTGTGCAAATGGAATGGGGGGGTTCCTAAGAGATACAGAAACTTTGGGTGGTTTTGCATCTCAGTGCCACCCAAAAACAAACACCTCAGTTCATGGTGGACAGACCCTTTAACTCTTATTTCCTGGAAAGGTTCGTCTTGTTCACTCCAGCCTCTGATGATGAGGGATCTCCGGGCCCCAGAACGCCCCAGGATCTCCGGGCCCCAGGATCTCTGCGCCCCAGA
>JARGYO010005628.1:7115356-7149269 GCA_029206835.1 Rana muscosa
TTTCATTTGTATAATAAAAAAAGTTAAAAACCCAAAGGTGATTAAATACCATCAAAAGAAAGCTATAACTGTGTGATTTTTTTTTTTAAGAAGAAATTAGATTTTTTTTTATTATTTATTGGATTTTTTATAGCAGAAAGGCAGAAAGTAAAAAAATATGTATATATTGTTTTCAACATTTTCAGTCTTTTTATTTTTTTTAAGAATTTAAAAAAAAAAATATTTTTTTTTATTATTGGATGTTTTATAACAGAAAGTAAAACAATATATATTTTTTCCAAATTTTCTGTCTTTTTTTCATTTGTATAATAAAAAAAGTTAAAAACCCAAAGGTGATTAAATACCATCAAAAGAAAGCTATAATTGTGTGATTGTTTTTTTTTTTTTTTAAGCATTTAAGAAGAAATTTGATTTTGTTTTGTTTTTTTGGATATGTTTTATAGCAGAAAGTAAAAAAATATATATTTTTTTTTTCAAAATTTTCAGTCTTTTTCATTTGTATTTTTTTTTTTTTTTAAACCCAGAGGTGATTAAATACCATCAAAACAAAGTTTTTTTGTGGCATTGGTCCTGTGTCTATCATTAATCTTCTAAATATTAACGTTTTTTTTTTTTTTTTTTTATCTTTGTTCATTAGGTTGGCTTCCTGTACAAGTTTCTCCAATCAAGCTGAAAGGTAAATAATAAACTGATATAAATGACATTTAGAAATAAATAATACAGAGACAGCAGCTGAACACGATGCCCCCGATACCCGAAATTCAACATAAAATGGATCAAAACGGTGCAACCAAAATATTCTCTAGTAATGACATCATCAGGTCATAAATATCGATGAAAAGGTGAAAAAGACCACAATGATAACCGTCCAATATAAGAAGAGAAGTAATGATTGCGCTTAGTGTAAAAAAAACGAACAATCCTAAGAAAAAATTTACATCAACTGAGATTGTAACATCAGAGCCCACTAAACTCGTCTCCCACCGACAGATAAAAACATCTCCCCGTATGGCGCACATTCCTCCTGTATCAACCCCCTGATATTTCACCAAACTCCACTAACGGGGCTCCTAAAAAAAAGAAATAATAAAAATAAAAACTACTGACACCATCCACTGCCCTACTGACTGGGAGGAATAGTGCCCCATCATTGGTGTCAGTGGGAGGAATAGTGCCCCATCATTGGTGTCAGTGGGAGGAATAGTGTCCCATCATTGGTATCAGTGGGGGGAATAGTGTCCCATCATTGGTGTCAGTGGGAGGAATAGTGTCCCATCATTGGTGTCAGTGGGGGGAATAGTGCCCCATCATTGGTGTCAGTGGGAGGAATAGTGCCCCATCATTGGTGTCAGTGGGGGGAATAGTGTCCCATCATTGGTATCAGTGGGAGGAATAGTGTCCCATCATTGGTGTCAGTGGGAAGAATAGTGCCCCATCATTGGTGTCAGTGGGAGGAATAGTGTCCCATCATTGGTGTCAGTGGGAGGAATAGTGTCCCATCATTGGTGTCAGTGGGAGGAATAGTGCCCCATCATTGGTGTCAGTGGGAGGAATAGTGCCCCATCATTGGTGTCAGTGGGAGGAATAGTGTCCCATCATTGGTATCAGTGGGGGGAATAGTGTCCCATCATTGGTGTCAGTGGGAGGAATAGTGTCCCATCATTGGTGTCAGTGGGGGGAATAGTGCCCCATCATTGGTGTCAGTGGGAGGAATAGTGCCCCATCATTGGTGTCAGTGGGGGGAATAGTGTCCCATCATTGGTATCAGTGGGAGGAATAGTGTCCCATCATTGGTGTCAGTGGGAAGAATAGTGCCCCATCATTGGTGTCAGTGGGAGGAATAGTGTCCCATCATTGGTGTCAGTGGGAGGAATAGTGCCCCATCATTGGTGTCAGTGGGAGGAATAGTGTCCCATCATTGGTGTCAGTGGGAGGAATAGTGTCCCATCATTGGTGTCAGTGGGAGGAATAGTGTCCCATCATTGGTGTCAGTGGGAGGAATAGTGCCCATCATTGGTGTCAGTGGGAGGAATAGTGCCCCATCATTGGTGTCAGTGGGAGGAATAGTGTCTCATCATTGGTGTCAGTGGGAGGAATAGTGTCCCATCATTGGTGTCAGAGGGAGGAATAGTGTCTTATCATTGGTGTCAGTGGGAGGAATAGTGTCCCATCATTGGTGTCAGTGTGAGGAATAGTGCCCCATCATTGGTGTCAGTGGGAGGAATGGTGCTCCATCGTTGGTGTCAGTGGGGGGAATAGTGCCCCATCATTGGTGTCAGTGGAATAGTGCCCCATCATTGGTGTCAGTGGGGGGGAATAGTGCCCCATCATTGTTGTCAGTGGGAGGAATAGTGCCCCATCATTGGTGTCAGTGGGAGGAATAGTGTCCCATCATTGGTGTCAGTGGGGGGGAATAGTGCCCCATCATTGTTGTCAGTGGGAGGAATAGTGCCCCATCATTGGTGTCAGTGGGGGGAATAGTGCCCCATCATTGGTGTCAGTGGGAGGAATAGTCCCCCATCATTGGTGTCAGTGGGAGGAATAGTGCCCCATCATTGGTGTCAGTGGGGGGGAATAGTGTCCCATCATTGGTGTCAGTGGGAGGAATAGTGCCCCATCATTGGTGTCAGTGGGAGGAATAGTGCCCCATCATTGGTGTCAGTGGGAGGAATAGTGCCCCATCATTGGTGTCAGTGGGAGGAATAGTGCCACATCATTGGTATCAGTGGGAGGAATAGTGCCCCATCATTGGTGTCAGTGGGAGGAATAGTGCCCCATCATTGGTGTCAGTGGGAGGAATAGTGCCCCATCATTAGTATCAGTGGGAGGAATAGTGCCCCATCATTGGTATCAGTGGGAGGAATAGTGCCCCATCATTGGTGTCAGTGGGAGGAATAGTGTCCCATCATTGGTATCAGTGGGAGGAATAGTGTCCCATCATTGGTGTCAGTGGGGGGATTAGTGTCCCATCATTGGTGTCAGTGGGAGGAATAGTGTCCCATCATTGGTGTCAGTGGGAGGAATAGTGTCCCATCATTGGTGTCAGTGGGAGGAATAGTGTCCCATCATTGGTGTCAGTGGGAGGAATAGTGTCCCATCATTGGTGTCAGTGGGAGGAATAGTGCCCCATCATTGGTGTCAGTAGGGGGGAATAGTGTCCCATCATTGGTGTCAGTGGGAGGAATAGTGCCCCATCATTGGTGTCAGTGGGAGGAATAGTGCCACATCATTGGTATCAGTGGGAGGAATAGTGTCCCATCATTGGTGTCAGTGGGAGGAATAGTGTCCCATCATTGGTGTCAGTGGGGGGAATAGTGTCCCATCATTGGTGTCAGTGGGAGGAATAGTGTCCCATCATTGGTGTCAGTGGGAGGAATAGTGCCCCATCATTGGTGTCAGTGGGAGGAATAGTGCCCCATCATTGGTGTCAGTGGGAGGAATAGTGCCCCATCATTGGTGTCAGTGGGAGGAATAGTGCCCCATCATTGGTGTCAGTGGGAGGAATAGTGCCACATCATTGGTATCAGTGGGAGGAATAGTGCCCCATCATTGGTGTCAGTGGGAGGAATAGTGCCCCATCATTGGTGTCAGTGGGAGGAATAGTGCCCCATCATTAGTATCAGTGGGAGGAATAGTGCCCCATCATTGGTATCAGTGGGAGGAATAGTGCCCCATCATTGGTGTCAGTGGGAGGAATAGTGTCCCATCATTGGTATCAGTGGGAAGAATAGTGCCCCATCATTGGTATCAGTGGGAGGAATAGTGTCCCATCATTGGTGTCAGTGGGAGGAATAGTGTCCCATCATTGGTGTCAGTGGGAGGAATAGTGTCCCATCATTGGTGTCAGTGGGAGGAATAGTGTCCCATCATTGGTGTCAGTGGGAGGAATAGTGTCCCATCATTGGTGTCAGTGGGAGGAATAGTGCCCCATCATTGGTGTCAGTGGGGGGGAATAGTGTCCCATCATTGGTGTCAGTGGGAGGAATAGTGTCCCATCATTGGTGTCAGTGGGAGGAATAGTGCCACATCATTGGTATCAGTGGGAGGAATAGTGTCCCATCATTGGTGTCAGTGGGAGGAATAGTGTCCCATCATTGGTGTCAGTGGGAGGAATAGTGTCCCATCATTGGTGTCAGTGGGAGGAATAGTGTCCCATCATTGGTATCAGTGGGAGGAATAGTGTCCCATCATTGGTGTCAGTGGGAGGAATAGTGTCCCATCATTGGTGTCAGTGGGAGGAATAGTGCCACATCATTGGTATCAGTGGGAGGAATAGTGCCCCATCATTGGTGTCAGTGGGAGGAATAGTGTCCCATCATTGGTGTCAGTGGGAGGAATAGTGCCCCATCATTGGTGTCATTAGGAAGAATGGTGCCCCATCATTGGTATCAGAGGGAGGAATTATGATTCATTGTTGGTGTCAGTGGCAAGAATTTTGCCTCAAGGGCCACATCCGGCCCCCTGGCTGCAGTTTGGGGACCACTGATCTAGATTAAGAAATGATTAAATGAGAATATCTAAAAGAAAAACAAAAATCTTTTTTTTTTTCCTCTAAAAAACCAGAGAACTTTAGGAAGCGCTCAGCTCGGCTCGGCTCGGCTCGGCTCGTAGTTTATTCCTCTGTCGTCGCCGGTCCTGATTGTGACTCATTCCTTCGCCAACGATGACAACATCTTGTAACATTAATGATCTCATCGGGATTTATAGATTTGTACAGACAGTGAGAGAGGCAATAGGTCCTAATAAAGTAAAATGAGATAATAATAGAAATGATATATTAGACTTTCATTATAAAGAGAAAAGAGGGTGCGCCAGCCTCGTGCGCCAGCCTCGTGCACCAGCCTCGTGCGCCAGCCTCGTGCACCAGCCTCGTGCACCAACCAAAACCCCACCAAAACGGTGGCAGAAGAAGGTTCGGGAATTACCGCGAGGCACATAAGAACAATGTCACATTTAAAGTGGAACTTCCGCTCATTTGTCTCCTCCCCCCTCCGGTGCCACATTTGGCGGCGCATTACGCCAGGAGCTCGGCTCCCTCCTCCTCTCCCCGCCGCCGCCGGGCCAGTAGGTGAGCAGAATTGTAGTGGAAAGGTTTTTAAGGGGGATTAAGTGCAGTTTCATGACAGAGGGACTTACCGTATTTTTCGCTCCATAAGAGGCACTTTTCCCCCCCCCAAAAAACGGGGGTAAATGTCTGTGCGTCTTATGGAGCGAATACTGACCCGCAGAGCCGCTAATAGGGGGATTGATTTGGTGGCAGAACGATGCCCTGTTCATCTCTCTGCCCCAGCTAAATACTGTTACTCTTTCGTCCATGGACCAACACAGCTTCTCTATTGACAAAGTGGGTATTATCCGTTAATTAGGAGTGACTTGGCAGAAAACTTGTAAAAAGTGTCGCATCACACCTTCTACAGTACCGCCCAGGGGGCGGACCCTCTGGGTATACCCTCTCAGTCTGCATCTCGCAGATCACTTTTTTTCTGTCTAGCAAGGAGTAGGACATGGCTCCCTTCGGGCCCATTGTTCCGGGGGGAAAAAAGATATATATATTTTTTTTTTTGCTACATTTGTTGTTTCCTGCGATCTTCGATCAATTGCTGACTGGGTGACGGGCTGGATCCTCGATCCTTGTAGTCTCCCCAGTTTCGGCCATCGAGCGTGTGCCTACCCTAGCTACGCGCTGGGTTTTCCACGACATGCCCGTCGCTCCACGGGTGGCCGGTGAGCTTACGCTCCAGGGCCTGCATCGGACCGCTCAGCTTCGGCTGACCTTACGGCCGAGTCGCAGCAGCCTGGCCGGTGAGCTTACGCTCCAAGGCTTGCATCGGACCGCTCAGCTTCGGCTGACCTTACGGTCGAGTCGCAGCAGCCTGTCCGGTGAGCGTCATGCTTCAGGGCATACATATGATCGTCCCTTTTTGGGTCCAATCACAGCATTCCTGGGCAACAGTCACCTTCCGTGCGCGGACGATGATCTGTTTGGAATGTCTTCCAGCATAATACATGCAGGATAGGTAAGTAAAACTCCCCTGCCTCGGCTGGGTGATTTAGCTGGACATTCCTGGAGAGATCAAGTAAGTAGTTGTGGCCCCTTTCTTCCCTCTCTCCCTGGGTCTCTAGCTAAAGGTTGCTGGGTGCTGGGGGGTCACCTAAGGTGTTCCACTGGAGCGGGGCTGGCTGTAACTAACATTTAAAAGAAATGTAATTTCTGCTTACCTGTGTGTGTGTGTGTGCTTCTTCCTCCATGCTGTCGGCGGCCATTTTGAGGTGGTCCATGCCGAGTTCGGCCTCTTGTGACTGCCCGGCGGCCATCTTCCTGTGGTTCGGCCACACCCACTGACCCCTATCAGCTGATCGGCGGCCATGTTTGTCCACCCTGTATGTATATATTGCCATTCGGCGGCCATCTTTTTGTGGGCTACGGCTGCTTGACCTCTATCTTCGGCTCCGCGGCCATTTTCTTAGAGCCCACATTATCTTCCATACAGACGTTTTTGGCAGCCATTTTGCGAGAGCCTCCGGCCTCTAGGGTGCATTACACTGGCGCGAAAATTCACACAGGAAGTGCTGATAAAAGAAGCAGACTGACACAGCAGCAGAGGGACAGCATCACAGGCGCAGCACACGGCAGCATAGCAGTACCGGTCCAGGGTGGTGAGTCCTCTGGGTGACCCATCATCTCTGCAGCACAGGAGGGTGGCCTATTGATATCTTGCCTGGAGCCCTGTGGGTGTCAGCACGTGGTCAGCATGGCATCTGAGCCAGATGTCTTCTCCCCTGAAACACCAGATTTAGCAGCTGGTGCCCCTGAGGTGTCTATGAACGCTATGACTGCAATCCTAGAGGTGTTTGCTGCCAGGGTGGAAGCAGCACACGGGAATACAGGGGGTAGTAAACGCCCCATCCCCTGCAAGCTTCTGGGGATAATTCTGGTGCAGAACCAGGTCCAGCTACGGCTCGGGGCCCAGATTCGAACGCATCAGAGACTGCAGACCGTGACCGGACAGTGAGGATGACTCCAAGTCCAGGTCAGTACGCGAGACGGCTTTGGTATCTGACCTTATTACTGCAGTGCGGGATACGCTAAAGTTGGAAAATACTGCAGAAGCAGCAGAGACTCCGGTCCACTTTGGGTTTCATAGACCTGCCCGCACTGCTAAGGTGTTCCCTTGTGTGTCTTTTGATAAACTCTTATACAAGGAATGGGAGAACCCACTGAGGGTCTTTACAGCCCCAAAGAGGTTTGCGGTACGGTACCCCTTTGAGGAGAGTTTTCTGAAGAAATGGACCTCTCCCCCTATAGTGGACCCTCCCGTGTCCAGACTTAATAGAGCCACCACAATTCCTGTAGAAGGGGCTCCTGTTTTCTAGGACCCTGTGGATAAGAAGGCTGAAGCATTCGCTTGCTACCTATACTCAGTGGTAGGCTCGGCAGTACGCCCGGCATTGGCGGGGGCCCTAGTGTCTCACACACTTACTGAATGGGCAAGATTGCTACTCCAGGGGTTAAGGAGCGAGATGCTCCTCCTGATGAGATAATATTGGCCGACCTGTTGGTCCAGGGCCTTAGGTTTGTCTGCGAGTCAGACATGAATACTATTCCCCTGCTGTCTAAAGCTTCGGTTTATGCAGTAGCAATACGCCGCCTGATCTGGCTAAAAGGCTGGTCTGCGGACCAGACTTCCAAGAAAGCCCTGTTGGATCTTCCTTTTAAGGCCGACAGATTTTTTGGGGCTTCTCTGGATGACATCATCAAGGATGCCACAGAAGGTAAAAGCACTTTGCTTCCCCAAATTAGCAAGGGTAAGGGGCCACGCCAAGGGCAAGGGCCCTCCTTTACTGCACGCAAGCGGTTTTTTCGTCCCCCTAGGGCGACAGGGAAAAGACCCCAGGCCGATAAAGCGCCTGCCCAAGGACAAGAGCGTCCTTGGTCCCGCATACCCAATAAGCCTGCGGACAAATTTGCGTCCGCATGAAGGTCCACCCCCACCAAACTCTCGGGTGGGGGGACGTCTTCGCGAATTTGCGACTCAGTGGACAGCTCTAATCTCCGACAGGTGGGTTTGCGAAGTAATCTCCTCAGGCTACAAGATAGAGTTTCTCTCTTGTCCACCGGACAGATTCAACACCTCCAATCTCTAGCTACTACCGACCCGTCGGGAGGCCCTGTATGGGGCGGTCCAGGGTCTACTGGAACGCGGGGTAGTTATTCCAGTTCCGGAACTGGAACGGGGTTTTTACTCAAATCTGTTCATTGTGCCGAAGAAGGAGCGGGTTTGTCCAAGCTTGGATCTCAGAGCCCTCAATTGCTTTGTGAAAGTACAAAGATTTCGGATGGAGTCGGTTCGATCTGTAGTCACGGCTCTCCATCCGGGGGACTTTCTGGCCTCCTTGGACATCAAGGATGCATACCTGCATGTCCCCATATACTCCAGACACCAGAGGTTTCTGCGATCGGGAAGAGCCACTATCAGTTTGTGGCCCTCCCGTTTGGCCTTGCCTCAGCACCCAGGACGTTTACCAAGGTGCTCGCTCCGATTCTGGCACTTCTAAGACAGCGGGGTATCGCTATCACAGGCTACTTGGACGACCTTCTGCTGAAGGCCCCTTTAAGCTCAGAATTAGAGGTAAGCGTGTCCATTACCTGTCAGACTCTTCGAGACTGTGGTTGGATACTAAACATGCAAAAGTCAGTATTGGTGCCCACTCAACGCCTAGTGTACCTGGGGTTGATTCTGGATTCCTCAGAGGCAAAGGTATTCCTCCCTGTGGAGAAGTTGCAGACCCTCCGGGCTGCAGTACGGCAGCTGACTTCCAGGAATTGGTCGTCACTCCGTTTTGGCATGCGAGTGTTGGGCCTCATGGTAGCCTCCTTCGAGGCGGTCCCATATGCTCAATACCACACTCGAGTGTTACAGAAGGAAGTTCTGTCCAGATGGAACAGATGCCCTTCATCTCTGGATTATCAAATCTGAGTGAGCCACCTAGTCAGGAGATCCCTGGTATGGTGGCTGACAGCACCGGCTCTAATGGCCGGGAAGTCATTTCTTCCGGTTTACTGAAAAGTGATCACAACGGACGCCAGCCTTACAGGTTGAGGGGGAGTCTGGGGTGTTCAGTCGGCGCAAGGTCGCTGGACCCCAGAGGAAGCCCTCCTGCCGATCAATGTCCTGGAAATCCGGGCGATCAGGCTGTGCCTCTTCAAATGGTCTCAGAGGCTGCAAGGGCGTCCAGTCAGGATCCAGTCAGACAACGCCACAGCAGTGGCATATGTCAATCATCAAGGAGGAACAAGAAGCTCAGCTGCAGCGTCGGAGGTCGCTTGCATCCTGAAGTGGGCAGAGAGGAGCGTACCGGCACTGTCGGCCGTGTACATTCCGGGTGTGGAAAACTGGCAGGTGGACTACCTGAGCCGCCAGATGCTGGACCAGGGAGAATGGTCCTTACACCCGGAGGTGTTCCAACTCCTCTGCCAAAGATGGGGCACGCCAGACGTAGATCTTCTGGCTTCCCGACTTAATCGGAAGGTATTGAGGTTTGTGGCCTGGTCAAGAGACCCATGGGCAGACGCAACGGACGCGTTGGTGGCATTGTGGGGTCAGTATCAGCTAATCTATGCCTTCCCTCCCTTAAGGCTTCTTCCTCTTCTGCTCCGCAGAGTGGAGGCAGAGGGAATTCCAATGATTCTAATCGCTCCAGATTGGCCTCAGCGTCCTTGGTACGCCGATTTAGTACGTCTGGTAGCAGACGTCCCCTGGCGCCTACCACTACGGAAGGACCTGCTATCAAAAGGTCCCATACTCCATCCTGCTTTACAGTCATTGGCTTTAACGGCATGGCTGTTGAGAACCAGGTACTGAGAGACCGGGGCCTGTCAGATTCAGTAATCTCTACGATGAAAAGTGCTCGGAAACCGTCCTCTAGGAAGGTTTATCACTGCACTTGGAAGGCCTACATCTCCACGTGTGAGGAAATGAAATGGCATCCGCGTACCTATTTGGTTTCCAGAATCCTGCTGTTTTTACAGCATGGGGTAGACCAAAGGCTTGCCCTAAGTACGATTAAGGGTCAGATATCTGCCCTGGCTGTCTTTTTTCAGCGACCCCTGGCGACTCACTCTCTCGTGAGTACATTTGTGCAGGGGGTTCGACATGTGACCCCCCGGTCCGTCCCCCGCTACCTCCGTGGGACTTGAACCTGGTCCTCTCGGTGCTTCAGAAGGCACCGTTTGAGAATATTAGAGATATTCCCCTGTTGACACTTTCTCAGAAAGTGGTCTTTTTGGTGGCTGTTACGTCAGTTAGACGAGTCTCTGAGCTGGCAGCCTTGTCCTGCAAGGCTCCCTATTTGATTTTCCACAAGGATAAGGTGGTGCTGCGGCCGCAGCCTTCCTTTCTTCATACCTATCTGCTACTTCCCTGTTCCGGAAGTCAGACTCACTGTTTGTTTCGGTGGCTGGTCCCAAGAAGGGCCAAGCAGTCTCGTCGGCCACCATCTCTAGGTGGATCCGACAGATGGTAATCCAGGCTTACGCCTTAAAGGGTCAGGCGCCCCCCTTTCCTGTCACGGCGCATTCGACCAGGGCAATAGGTGCCTCTTGGGCTTTCCGACATCAAGCGGCTGTTTCCCAATTATGTAAAGCAGCGACTTGGTCATCCGCTCACACTTTCACAAAATTCTACAAAGTTGATGTAGGTGCATCTTCGGATGCCTCTTTTGGCCGCAAGATTTTGCAAGCGGCTGTTTAGAGTTGCAACTCCTCCGTTGGAGGAGTGCTGTTTTGTGTTTGGGGTGAAGTTTATTTTTATGCTGTTACCATCCCTCGTTTTTTCTCTGACACTGCTTTGGGACGTCCCACTTTGTCAATAGAGAAGCTGTGTCGGTCAATGGACGAAAGAGTAAATAGGATTTTTGTACTCACCGTAAAATCCTTTTCTCTGAGTCCATAGACCGACACAGCACCCACCCCTCCTTTTAAGTTTGTACTGCTTTTTGACGAACTGATCTGCGAGATGCAGACTGAGAGGATATACCCGGGGGTCCGCCCCCTGGGCGGGACTGTAGATGGTGTGATGCAACACTTTTTACAAGTTTTTCTGCCTAGTCACTCCTAATTAACGGATAATACCCACTTTGTCAATAGAGAGGCTGTGTCGGTCCATGGACTCAGAGAAAAGGATTTTACCGTGAGTACAAAAATCCTATTTTCTCCCCTGCCTTCAGCTGCTATAGGGAGAGAAACAAAAAGGCATTGTTCTTAAATTAACATTATTCACATGTAAATCATGCGGGCATTGTTATGCAAATTAGATTCATATGCAAATCACGCCCCATCCTCTGCATGCTGCCCACCTAGACAGCATACAGGTGAGCATAGGGGGCATGTAGAGGTAATCAAAAAGGGGGGCTTGAGGCGCAGAGGAGGTGGTGTACAGAGGTGCAGAGGTGAGCAGAGGAGGTGTGCAGTCAGAGGTGGTGTACAGAGGAGCAGAGTTGAATGGGAAGGAAGGGTTGAATTGCAGAGGTTAGAAAAGTAGGGGTTTGGGGGACAGAGGTGAGCAGAGGAGGTGTGCAGTCAGAGGTGGTGTACAGAGGTGCAGAGGTCAGCAGAGGAGGTGTGCAGTCAGAGGTGGTGTACAGAGGTGCAGAGGTGAGCAGAGGAGGTGGTGTACAGAGGTGCAGAGGTGAGCAGAGGAGGTGTGCAGTCAGAGGTGGTGTGCAGTCAGAGGTGGTGTACAGAGGTGCAGAGGAGGTGGTGTACAGAGGTGCAGAGGTGAGCAGAGGAGGTGTGCAGTCAGAGGTGGTGTACAGAGGAGCAGAGGAGGTGGTATACAGAGGTGCAGAGGAGGTGTGCAGTCAGAGGTGGTGTACAGAGGAGCAGAGTTGAATGGGAAGGAAGGGTTGGATTGCAGAGGTTAGCAAAGTAGGGATTTGGGGGACAGAGGTTAGCAGATGATGAGTTAGGGGCAGAGTTGTACTGATGGGAGATAAGAATGCAGAGATTAGTAGACAGATGGGGGGGGGTTACTGTAAATACACCTGTTATATGGCTAGTCACTGTAAATGTCTCAATTACATTGGTGGTTGATGAAAATACTCCTGTTGTGTTGGGGTCAGTGTAAATGTCCCAGTTACATTGGGGATCAGTGTAGGGTGCCCCCTTACATTGGTTGTCAGTGTAGAAATATTAGTTGGTTATATTTTATGAAATATTTTAGTCCACCATTTGGTTCAGATTTTTTTTTCATATTTTCCTCCCTATAAAACCTAGGTGCGTCTTATGGAGCGAAAAATACAGTAATTGCAATTCATCTGATCGCTCTTCATAACATTCTGGAGTTATATGCAAATTACCATCGGAAAAACGGAGGCAGCAGACTTTGGGAAAATGAATATTTGTGTCATTCTCAATACTTTTGGCCACGGCTGTATATGATTGGCAGAGATCCCTATAAATATTCAGGCTCTCATCTCTATAACCCCACCCACTAAGTTCTGGAACTTTCCAGAAGCTTCCAGAAACCAGGGGGAGGTACTAAAGACTCAGTCTGGAGAGCCTGCCTACTAAACTACACTGAACTTCCCTTGACCCCAACTGAACTAACTTCACAGACTTAAGTGAAGTCCAACTAAATTTGCCTGACAATCCCAACTATGAGCACAAGGGGGTGCTACACCAGTTGTTATCTTTTAAATAAAGGGTATTTTGGTTAATGCGCAAGGCTGGTGCGCTCTCTTTTTTGTCTTTTTACATATAATGTGTTTGCTGCCCTCCTCAGGCAGGGGTGATACAAAGTGTAGTAATTATCTGAGAACTGGAACTTTATTTGTGGACTTGAGATACCTGATGTCAGGAATCAGTGGCAAGGATGGCCAGATCTGCGTGGCCACACTGAGGAAACTGAGACCGGGCTATATAAGATTTAACTTTAATTACAGCGAAACAACAGAAACCAAAATACACAGCGAGTGTGAAATAACAAGTGAACCATAACCCACTGGAAACCTAAGTAAAAGCCTAACTAGCACAAAATATACAAAATGGGGAAAAACAGGGCAATACTGGAGATGCAAGGAAGGGGGGAGCCAGGAATAAGGGGAGCGAGTACAAAACGGAAGCAATATATACAGTGTAGGTGCAAGGCAGGAACAGGATCAGGCTCAGGATATAACAGCAAGCATGCATCTGGCTGACTAAACAAACTAAAATACCTTCCCAGCAGCCAGCAGATCCCAGTAATCAGTCTCCACCTGGTGCTGGCTGCTGGGAAGGTATTTTGTTCCTCCTCTAATAGTGCCTCTTACTGCCTGTCAACCATATGCATGCTTGCTGTTAAATTATAAGCCTGATTCTGCTGGGAGACACCTGTTGGTGGACACTGGAACTACAACCCCCAGCTCAGGGAACCACAGCGCCACCAGCAGGAGATCCAGGTCCTGACACCTGAAGTAGAGAAATATCTACCTATAATATTGGCACCACACTTGAGTGCAGAAGACTATGTGTTTTTCTTATTACAGTGCCGTTATATAACCTTATGTAAAAAATCAAACGCCTTGCTGAGAATTGTACCACTGCAAAATATGGAATGGAATTCTTGATGACATTTAGGTGCGGGAAGTCGTTTCTTAGGGACAGCAGTGTGGACGGGCCCTTTCCGCTGGAATTTTTGTTGGATGACCTTGTTTACAATAACTTCCCTTTCTTGTAATGAGTTTCTTTAAATTTGATTTGAATTCCTTCTGCAGCATGCTGATTCCCGGGAACGTGGCTGGGGTGGCAAAACAATTCCTCCGCTGTGTATTCCACCAGTTGGCACCCAATGGCATCTTCACCCAACTCTTCCAGAGCAATATCAAAGGTAACCCGCCTGGATCCTGAGTCTTGCGAGTGAATGACCCTTCCCCCACTGGTGATGAACTCACAAAACGTTTTTCTCTATTACAGACGGGAGCTTCTTGCGGACGTTAGCGGTCGCGCTGATGGACTTCAATGAACTTAGCTCTTTTGCTGCCCTTAGCCAACTGCTGGAGGTGAGTCGCCACTACAAGCATATTAGTCTTTGTACTTCTCAAGGTTATAGTGCAAAGAAGCCAGCCATACACAGTACAAATGTCTGGTCCGATTCTACTAATAGCTATCCCATCTGGTCTGGTTCTACTAGTAGTTATCCCATGTGGTCTGGTTCTACTAGTAGTTATCCCATCTGGTCTGGTTCTACTAGTAGTTATCCCATCTGGTCTGGTTCTACTAGTAGTTATACCATCTGGTCTGGTTCTACTAGTAGTTATCCCATCTGGTCTGGTTCTACTAGTAGTTATCCCATGTGGTCTGGTTCTACTAGTAGTTATCCCATCTGGTCTGGTTCTACTAGTAGTTATCCCATCTGGTCTGGTTCTACTAGTAGTTATCCCATGTGGTCTGGTTCTACTAGTAGTTATCCCATCTGGTCTGGTTCTACTAGTAGTTATCCCATCTGGTCTGGTTCTACTAGTAGTTATACCATCTGGTCTGGTTCTACTAGTAGTTATCCCATGTGGTCTGGTTCTACTAGTAGTTATACCATCTGGTCTGGTTCTACTAGTAGTTATACCATCTGGTCTGGTTCTACTAGTAGTTATACCATCTGGTCTGGTTCTACTAGTAGTTATCCCATGTGGTCTGGTTCTACTAGTAGTTATACCATCTGGTCTGGTTCTACTAGTAGTTATACCATCTGGTCTGGTTCTACTAGTAGTTATACCATCTGGTCTGGTTCTACTAGTAGTTATCCCATGTGGTCTGGTTCTACTAGTAGTCATACCATCTGGTCTGGTTCTACTAGTAGTCATACCATCTGGTCTGGTTCTACTAGTAGTTATCCCATGTGGTCTGGTTCTACTAGTAGTTATACCATCTGGTCTGGTTCTACTAGTAGTTATACCATCTGGTCTGGTTCTACTAGTAGTTATACCATCTGGTCTGGTTCTACTAGTAGTTATACCATCTGGTCTGGTTCTACTAGTAGTTATCCCATGTGGTCTGGTTCTACTAGTAGTTATACCATCTGGTCTGGTTCTACTAGTAGTTATACCATCTGGTCTGGTTTCACTAGTAGCTATACCATCTGGTCTGGTTCTACTAGTAGTTATACCATCTGGTCTGGTTCTACTAGTAGTTATACCATCTGATTTGGTTCTACTAGTAGTTATACCATCTGGTCTGGTTTTACTAGTAGCTATCCCATGTGGTCTGGTTTTACTAGTAGTTATACCATCTGGTCTGGTTCTACTAGTAGTTATACCATCTGGTCTGGTTCTACTAGTAGTTATACCATCTGGTCTGGTTCTACTAGTAGTTATACCATCTGGTCTGGTTCTACTAGTAGTTATACCATCTGGTCTGGTTCTACTAGTAGTTATACCATCTGGTCTGGTTCTACTAGTAGTTATACCATCTGGTCTGGTTTTACTAGTAGCTATACCATCTGGTCTGGTTCTACTAGTAGCTATACCATCTGGTCTGGTTCTACTAGTAGTTATACCATCTGGTCTGGTTCTACTAGTAGTTATACCATCTGGTCTGGTTCTACTAGTAGCTATACCATCTGGTCTGGTTCTACTAGTAGTTATACCATCTGGTCTGGTTCTACTAGTAGTTATACCATCTGGTCTGGTTCTACTAGTAGTCATACCATCTGGTCTGGTTCTACTAGTAGTTATACCATCTGGTCTGGTTCTACTAGTAGTTATACCATCTGGCCTGGTTCTACTAGTAGCTATACCATCTGGTCTGGTTCTACTAGTAGTTATACCATCTGGTCTGGTTCTACTAGTAGTTATACCATCTGGTCTGGTTCTACTAGTAGTTATACCATCTGGTCTGGTTCTACCAGTAGTTATACCATCTGGTCTGGTTCTACTAGTAGTTATACCATCTGGTCTGGTTTCACTAGTAGCTATACCATCTGGTCTGGTTCTACTAGTAGTTATACCATCTGGTCTGGTTCTACTAGTAGTTATACCATCTGATCTGGTTCTACTAGTAGTTATACCATCTGGTCTGGTTCTACTAGTAGTTATACCATCTGGTCTGGTTTTACTAGTAGCTATACCATCTGGTCTGGTTCTACTAGTAGTTATACCATCTGGTCTGGTTCTACTAGTAGTCATACCATCTGGTCTGGTTCTACTAGTAGTCATACCATCTGGTCTGGTTCTACTAGTAGTTATACCATCTGGTCTGGTTTTACTAGTAGCTATACCATCTGGTCTGGTTCTACTAGTAGTTATACCATCTGGTCTGGTTCTACTAGTAGTTATACCATCTGGTCTGGTTCTACTAGTAGTTATACCATCTGGTCTGGTTCTACTAGTAGTTATACCATCTGGTCTGGTTTTACTAGTAGCTATACCATCTGGTCTGGTTCTACTAGTAGCTATACCATCTGGTCTGGTTCTACTAGTAGTTATACCATCTGGTCTGGTTCTACTAGTAGTCATACCATCTGGTCTGGTTCTACTAGTAGTCATACCATCTGGTCTGGTTCTACTAGTAGTCATACCATCTGGTCTGGTTCTACTAGTAGTTATACCATCTGGTCTGGTTCTACTAGTAGTTATACCATCTGGTCTGGTTCTACTAGTAGTTATACCATCTGGTCTGGTTCTACTAGTAGTTATACCATCTGGTCTGGTTCTACTAGTAGTTATACCATCTGGTCTGGTTCTACTAGTAGTTATACCATCTGGTCTGGTTCTACCAGTAGTTATACCATCTGGTCTGGTTCTACTAGTAGTTATACCATATGGTCTGGTTTTACTAGTAGCTATACCATCTGGTCTGGTTTCACTAGTAGCTATCCCATCTGGTCTGGTTCTACTAGTAGTTATACCATCTGGTCTGGTTCTACTAGTAGTTATACCATATGGTCTGGTTTTACTAGTAGCTATCCCATCTGGTCTGGTTTTACTAGTAGTTATACCATATGGTCTGGTTTTACTAGTAGCTATCCCATCTGGTCTGGTTTTACTAGTAGCTATACCATCTGGTCTGGTTCTACTAGTAGTTATACCATCTGGTCTGGTTCTACTAGTAGTTATACCATCTGATCTGGTTCTACTAGTAGTTATACCATCTGGTCTGGTTTTACTAGTAGCTATACCATCTGGTCTGGTTCTACTAGTAGCTATACCATCTGGTCTGGTTCTACTAGTAGTTATACCATCTGGTCTGGTTCTACTAGTAGTTATACCATCTGGTCTGGTTCTACTAGTAGTCATACCATCTGGTCTGGTTCTACTAGTAGTTATACCATCTGGTCTGGTTCTACTAGTAGTTATACCATCTGGTCTGGTTTTACTAGTAGCTATACCATCTGGTCTGGTTCTACTAGTAGCTATACCATCTGGTCTGGTTCTACTAGTAGTTATACCATCTGGTCTGGTTCTACTAGTAGTTATACCATCTGGTCTGGTTCTACTAGTAGTCATACCATCTGGTCTGGTTCTACTAGTAGCTATACCATCTGGTCTGGCTCTACTAGTAGTTATACCATCTGGTCTGGTTCTACTAGTAGTTATACCATCTGGTCTGGTTCTACTAGTAGTTATACCATCTGGTCTGGTTCTACTAGTAGTTATACCATCTGGCCTGGTTCTACTAGTAGCTATACCATCTGGTCTGGTTCTACTAGTAGTTATACCATCTGGTCTGGTTCTACTAGTAGTTATACCATCTGGTCTGGTTCTACTAGTAGTTATACCATCTGGTCTGGTTCTACTAGTAGTTATACAATCTGGTCTGGTTCTACTAGTAGTTATACCATCTGGTCTGGTTCTACTAGTAGTTATACCATCTGGTCTGGTTTTACTAGTAGCTATCCCATGTGGTCTGGTTCTACTAGTAGCTATCCCATGTGGTCTGGTTTCACTAGTAGCTATCCCATCTGGTCTGGTTCTACTAGTAGTTATACCATCTGGTCTGGTTCTACTAGTAGTTATACCATCTGGCCTGGTTCTACTAGTAGCTATACCATCTGGTCTGGTTCTACTAGTAGCTATACCATCTGATCTGGTTCTACTAGTAGTTATACCATCTGGTCTGGTTCTACTAGTAGTTATACCATCTGGTCTGGTTCTACTAGTAGTTATACAATCTGGTCTGGTTCTACTAGTAGTTATACAATCTGGTCTGGTTCTACTAGTAGTTATACCATCTGGTCTGGTTCTACTAGTAGTTATACCATCTGGTCTGGTTTTACTAGTAGCTATCCCATGTGGTCTGGTTCTACTAGTAGCTATCCCATGTGGTCTGGTTTCACTAGTAGCTATACCGTCTCTGATCTGGTTCTACCAGTAGCTATCCCATGACCTGAAAAATGAAAGCAAAAGATCTCACAGTGCACACTAACCACTTAAGACCCCTTTCGCACAGGTGGTACAGGAGTGGAAAAAATAGGTGGTTGATCCATTGTTTTACCACTCCCTGATGACTGCCCAACTAAAACCCCAGATGAAGGCGGTGGTCCACATGCCACACCAAATTGAACTGGGCTTGTTGAGTTTGACTCAAACTCCCCCATTGAGGTCAATGGGACTGTTCCCCAACTGTGAGACAAATGTTTGACTGTGGCTATGGTCCCAGTACTTCAATACAAAATCCCCTCTCTGGGAATAAAAGGAAACAAAGCCAAAAAGCCGACCACGTAGATGGTGGTAGGGTCGCCTCCCAAGGGCTGCCTGGAAGCTGTTGCTCTACCAACTCTGAAAAGTGATCACCTGTGGGTCACTTTTTACCATTGTCACCCTATAACAGAAAGCACCCAAACAACGAGCTTCTTGGTGTGATCACCAGGGATTATTTTACTGAAAGCTTCAGATTTATACATATTAAAATGATTTTTGAAATGACGTTATGTTAAAGCTCATTTGGAATTTTAATGATTGGGTTTACATCTACTTAAATTGCACAAGACCATTGCCCTGCTGAACCTTTTTTTTTTTTTTCAGGGTTTGAACAACAAAAAGAACTTGCCTGCAGGGGGCGCCATGTTACGCTGCTTAGAAAACATTGCCACTTTTATGGAAGCCTTACCCATGGATTCCCCCAGCAATCTCTGGACAACTATTTGTAATCAGTTCCAGACTTTCTTCACCAAACTTCCTTCCGTCCTGCCACTAAAGGTAGGTGCTCCTCCCAGGTGGTAGGTACTCTTCCCAGGTGGGAACCTGCCATCATCAAAGGCAGCCAATGTAAGCCATTAACTCCTCTATACAAGGAGGGCCACCAGTCTACTCACTGGAGGACAGTGGCGGTGCCCCCATAAAGGGTGCAGGGGTGCCGCCCCCTCTCTTCTGCCACCTGTCTATCACCATAGATAGATTCATGCATGAATCTATCTATCTATGGTCGCTGCTGCCACCCACTATTCAGGTGCCGGCCCCTTCTCGGGCCACCAGGAGCCTGAATTATAGCGGCGGGATATCTTTTGGAAGCTCCTGTTAGGAGCCATAGGCTCGAATAGGCGTCCAAAAAGGTGAACAGTGGGTGCCATGCATGTTCACTCAGCTTTGTGTTAGGAAAGCAAATGAATATTCTCTTTCCTAACACTGAACCGCCTCTCAGCCAATCAGGTGCTCGGGTCTGTTACCTGTCACCTGATTGGCTGAAACGACAGGCGCTGTAATTGGACGCCGCCTATCAGGCGTCCAATCATAGCAGAGGACGGGAAGAGAGGACGGGAGAAGACATTGAGGAGCGAGGAGGACCGTGACCCGCTGCCCCACTGAGTCAAGGTAAGTGACGGGCGGGCGGGGCACGCACACTGGCAGAATTTGATGGGCACACTGGCGGCAATTGATGGGCACACTGGCAGCAATTGATAGGCCCAGTAGCGGCAATTGATGGGCACAGTAGCGGCAATTGATGGGCACACTGGCAGCAATTGATGGGTACAGTAGCTGCGTTTGATGGCACAGTGGTGGCAATTTATGGGTGCAGTGGCTGTGTTTGATGGGCACAGTAGCTGCAATTGAATGTTTTTTTTTTTTCAGTTTGTTTGCACCCCCCCAAACATTTTGAGCACCAGCCGCCACTGCTGGAGGATATGGGCTACATCTTAATAAACCCAGCTGTATGTATTCCAGGAGCCAGGTCACCAAATATGGGTTGGTGCTTCAAATGGGCAAAATTTTGGAAAATAAATATTTGATGTATCTAGTAGTAGTGACATTCTACCAGACTTTTTCTGTAATGCTGAGGATGTTTTTTATAGCTTCTCCAAACCATTTCTTCAGTTCTAATGAGTGTCGGGAAGATAACACACAAGGAACAGACACCTTCATCCAATCACCATGGAATGTGTCAAGGCAGATGTAGATTGTCCAAGAACAGGATGGGGAGATGTGAATGTTGTAGAACTTCCCCGTTGTAGTTCCATCATCCCAACATTGGTGCCAGGAAGTCGGCACAGATGAATTCACAAGGCTGAAGGTGTAAATTGTCACATTGCAGAGGTAGAGATTTAAAAATGACGTTATATTTAGAAGGCAGATGGTGTTGAAGGCCTCCAACACTGTTCAGGGGCCGGCGGTTCCAGTTTATTGTAGATGGCCTCTTTCACGCCTCTTGAGAACCAGTTGTCCTCTCTGTATAAAATGTGCTCCTCACTGTCCTCAAAAGAATGTTCCTTTTCCTTAATGAGAGAGGATGGAACACCACACTCCAAAGGAACAGCCCTACTGTATACTGTGTGTATACGGAGCCATGAGAGGCTCTCACAATGCCTGCCCTCAAATTTAATACAAGTCACCAAAGCATTGAAGTCTTTGTGATTCTTGGTCCTTTTCCTCAGTGTGTAGAACATCTACTGAGTCTCGACCTGTAGAATCTGTCCTTCTATATTGGGCTATTTGTTGGGAGGTTTCTTAGTCTCCCCAATGTTCAGGTCTTTACCTTCCTCGCTACACTGTATGGAATATACCCGGTGATTTGGTTTGTGTTTAGGTGTTGAGTCTTTAGGATGTCCAAGCTTCTGTCTCAGCGTATTTCTTGATGTTTTTGTCCAACTGAATTTATGTGTTCCCTAAAAGCCTACATTTCCTATGTTCTAATCTTGACCCATATATCGTCGAGATACCTGAACCAATAAATGTGTTATTCCCCATGCCTTCAGCCCTGTAAATGGAAGGATTAACACCTGTGCAGACTTCCTTACTCCAAGGATGTGATGATGTAACTAAAACAGGGAAGTTCCACAACATTCACATCATCACATCCTTGGAGTAAGAAAATCTGCACAGGTGTTAATCCTTCTATTTCAGGGGCAGAAGGCATGGAGAATAACACATTTATTGGTTCAGGTATATCGACGATATATGGGTCAAGATTAGAACATAGGAAATGTAGGCTTTTAGGGAACACATAAATTCAGTTGGACAAAAACATCAAGTTTCCATAGGAAGAGGCACAGGATAACAAATGACCTTTTTTCGGGGGCTGTATGTTAAGGAGGTGTATATTGTGAAGGAATGGGGTGACTTGGACATTAAGGTCTACAAAAAACCATCCACACAGACCAGTATCTGCTTGTGGAATCCCACCGTCTACTGGAACATAAGCTGGGGGGTTATTGGGATTTTGCAGCATCCTGCTGAGATGGTAACAATAGAAAGTGTAAAGAGATAAGACACAAAGAAAGGTTTGGCAGTGACCTGGACTGGGGTTATGATCAAACATCCACAAGGTCAAGCAGAACACACAAAGTGATGGTCATCCGGTATGTCCTTCAAGGCCAGAAATACACTGAGATAGAAGCTTGGACATCCTAAAGACTCAGCACCTAAACACAAACCAAATCACCGGGTATATTCCATACAGTGTAGTGAGGAAGGTAAAGACCTAAACATTGGGGAGACAAAGAAACCTCCCAACAAACAAATAGCCCAATATAGAAGGACGGATTCTACAGGTCAAGACTCAGCAGATGTTCTACACATTGAGGAAAAGGACCAAGAACCACATAGACTTCAATGCTTTGGTGACTCGTATTAAATTTGAGGGCAGGCATTGTGAGAGCCTCTCATGGCTCCATACACACACATGAAAGGAGAGAGAATGGAGGGCTGCACTTCAGAGGAACAGCCCAGGTGTAAGGAAAGTAAAAGTAGATTCAACCCAACTCCTTCCAGAGCACACCCTCTAAGGAATTTTGCCCCACCCACAAGACTTAGTCAGAGGGGCCTATGACTAAGCCCCGTGGGCAGGGTGAAACGCGTTGGTGACATGCTCTGGGAGGAGTAGTGCTGAAGCCACTTTCACTTTTCTTACACCTGGGCTGTTCCTTTGGAGTGTGGTGCTCCATCCTCTCTCATTAAGGAAAAGGAACATACTTTTGAGGACAGTGAGGAGCACATTTTATACAGAGAACAAAACTGGTTCACAAGAGGCGTGAAAGAGGCCATCTACAATAAACTGGAACCGCCGGCCCCTGAACAGTGGTGGAGGCCTTCAACGCCATCTGTCTTCTACATATAACGTCATTTTTAAATCTCTACCTCTGCAATTTGCCAATTTACACCTTCAGCCTTGTGATTTCACCTGTGCCGACTTCCTGACACCAAGGATGGGATGATGGAACTACAATGGGGAAGTTCTACATCTTTCATTCACATCTCCCCATCCTGTTCCTTGACAGTCAGCATCTACCTTGAACCATTCCATGGCGATTGAATGAAGATGCCTGTTCCCTGTGTGCATATAAATAAATATATAAATGTTGGGGGGATGTTTCCGACACTCATTAGAACTAAAGAAGTGGTTTGGAGAAGCTTCAAAACATCTTCAACATTACAGAACAAATCCGGTAGAATGCGACCAACTACTACCAGAGATACCATACCCTGGACCAATGAGAACAGACACAGAACCTTCTTTTACCACTTTCTTTAACAGGGTGACAACACTATTCCTTCAGTGAAATTACACATCAGTGTTGTCATCCTGTAGGAGAGATAGTCTTAGATAGACGTATAGTTAGTGTCGTTTTTTTTAATTTCCATTCTTAATTTTTTGCTAAAAATTACTGTAAACTGTACTGGAGAATGCTTTAAATCCAAAGCACTCGCATATCAAAGCGAGATTCCCCATAGAAGGCAATGGAAACAAAGATAATTCGTTCCCCGTTGACTTCCAATACCACATGTGGCCAGAGGTGCGGGGGGCGCTGGAGAGCCTCAGAAATACTCAGGGACAGCTTGGCTGATTTTGGAAACCCTCAGAAAGTTTCAGAAACACTTGAACTGAGTATTTCCGGGTGTTTCCGAGTATTTCCAAGTGATTCCGAGTATTTCCTGAATGGCTCTGAACCGTTTCCGAGTGTCACTGGCGCCCCCGCACATCTGACCAAATGCGGTACTGCACACCCCATTAGCATGATTTCTCGCGAACCGAGTCAGGATTTAAAAAAAAAAAGTTGCTCGTATTCAAAATGCTTGTTAACCGCATTACTCGTAAACCGAGGTCCCACTGTATATATTTTCTGAGAGCAGAGTCCCTGAAGAATAAAATGGTGGTGGTTTTACAATTTTTTTTTTATGTGCAGTTATGTATCAAATGCATTTTTTCATGAAAAAATACACAATAAAAACACAATATTATACCAAATTTTTTTGGGTAAATTATAACAGATGGGGTTGCATTGAGTAAAATCCCGAACATGTGAAGTTGTAAAACTGCACACCTGTGGAACCCCCTTGGGTACCCCCCCCCCACGTTTTCAAAGCCTTTACAGGTCACGCCCTTTGAGATCCCCATAAGAGTGATCGTGCTGCTCTAGAACCACCCAATCACTTTCATTGGGGCTCACAGTTGTATGTTTGTGTGTTCGGATGATCTGGTAACAGAGAAATGGTTTGTCTCTGCAGTGCTCCTTAGATTCCAGTTTGCGGATAATGATTTGCCTGCTGAAGATCCCGACAACCAACGCCACCAGGGTAAGTCCGCAGAGTGGTGTGCCCATCACCAGTATGGAGATGATTATGGCAGATGGAATTGCTCTATTGTGTTCCACACACAGCAAGAGAGACTGCAGACATAGTACAGGAGATGATCAGAGACTGCAGACATAGTACAGGAGATGATCAGAGAATGCAGACATAGTACAGGAGATGATCAGAGACTGCAGACATAGTACAGGAGCTGATCAGAGACTGCAGACATAGTACAGGAGATGATCAGAGACTGCAGACATAGTACAGGAGATGATCAGAGACTGCAGACATAGTACAGGAGATGATCAGAGAATGCAGACATAGTACAGGAGATGATCAGAGACTGCAGACATAGTACAGGAGATGATCAGAGACTGCAGACATAGTACAGGAGATGATCAGAGACTGCAGACATAATACAGGAGAGGATCAGAGACTGCAGACATAGTACAGGAGATGATCAGAGACTGCAGACATAGTACAGGAGATGATCAGAGACTGCAGACATAATACAGGAGATGGTCAGAGACTGCAGACATAATACAGGAGATGATCAGAGACTGCAGACATAGTACAGGAGATGGTCAGAGACTGCAGACATACTACAGGAGATGATCAGAGACTGCAGACATAGTACAGGAGATGATCAGAGACTGCAGACATAATACAGGAGATGATCAGAGACTGCAGACATAGTACAGGAGATGGTCAGAGACTGCAGACATACTACAGGAGATGATCAGAGACTGCAGACATAATACAGGAGAGGATCAGAGACTGCAGACATGGTACAGGAGATGGTCAGAGACTGCAGACATAGTACAGGAGATGATCAGAGACTGCAGACATAGTACAGGAGAAGGTCAGAGACTGCAGACATGGTACAGGAGATGATCAGAGACTGCAGACATAGTACAGGAGATGATCAGAGACTGCAGACATAGTACAGGAGATGATCAGAGACTGCAGACATAGTACAGGAGATGATCAGAGACTGCAGACATAATACAGGAGATGATCAGAGACTGCAGACATAATACAGAAGATGATCAGAGACTGCAGACATAATACAGGAGATGATCAGAGACTGCAGACATAGTACAGGAGATGATCAGAGACTGCAGACATAGTACAGGAGATGATCAGAGACTGCAGACATAATACAGGAGACGGTCAGAGACTGCAGACATAATACAGGAGATGATCAGAGACTGCAGACATAATACAGGAGATGATCAGAGACTGCAGACATAGTACAGGAGATGGTCAGAGACTGCAGACATACTACAGGAGATGATCAGAAACTGCAGACATATTACAGGAGATGATCAGAGACTGCAGACATAGTACAGGAGATGGTCAGAGACTGCAGACATAATACAGGAGATGATCAGAGACTGCAGACATAGTACAGGAGATGGTCAGAGACTGCAGACATAATACAGGAGATGATCAGAGACTCCAGACATAGTACAGGAGATGGTCAGAGACTGCAGACATAATACAGGAGATGATCAGAGACTGCAGACATAGTACAGGAGATGGTCAGAGACTGCAGACATGGTACAGGAGATGATCAGAGACTGCAGACATAGTACAGGAAATGATCAGAGACTGCAGACATAATACAGGAGATGATCAGAGACTGCAGACATAGTACAGGAGATGATCAGAGACTGCAGACATAGTACAGGAGATGGTCAGAGACTGCAGACATACTACAGGAGATGATCAGAGACTGCAGACATAGTACAGGAGAGGATCAGAGACTGCAGACATAGTACAGGAGAGGATCAGAGACTGCAGACATGGTACAGGAGAGGATCAGAGACTGCAGACATGGTACAGGAGAGGATCAGAGACTGCAGACATGGTACAGGAGAGGATCAGAGACTGCAGACATGGTACAGGAGAGGATCAGAGACTGCAGACATGGTACAGGAGAGGATCAGAGACTGCAGACATGGTACAGGAGATGATCAGAGACTGCAGACATACTACAAGAGAGGATCAGAGACTGCAGACACGATGTGAAAGAAGGAAATCAGACCAGACATTCTACAGAATATTTTCCATCACTGGCTTTTGTAAGCAAAAAAAGAAACTGCTGATTTCAGGGGCCCCCGAGGGCCACACAATGAAAGCAAAAGGGCCCTCGGGTTGAACTCCAGGGATTTATAGGTCAGGTATTATTATTAGATTTTTAATATCCCCTTAAACTTTCGTAATATAAAAAACATAAATCCAGGCCAGCCGCCCTCCAACGTTCCATCATCTTCTCCAGAACTTTGGAATAAACCTGCGGATTGTGGAATGATTGTATTCTGGGAAGTCAGAGACTTTCTCTTTGTTGCAGAGTTTGCTGGAACCGTTCTCCAAGCTCCTGAGCTTCGTCATGCAGAACGGGGTCTTCGCCTTGGCGTATCTCATCGAGCTCTGCGGCTTGTGTTACCGAGCGTTCACCAAGGTAAGTCATCACTACGCGTTTCATGGTGCCGTCCTTTTGCAAACTTTTATCCTTAAAAATCTCCATAGGCGACGTTTACATTTTTTTACAGGTTGCATGTTTTGAGTTACAGAGGAGGTCTAGGGCTAGAATTATTGCTCTCGCTCTGCCGATCGCGGCGATACCTCACGTGTGGTTTGAACACCGTTTTCATATGCGGGCGCTGCTCACGTATGCGTTCACTTCTGCGTGCGAGATCGTTGGGACTGGGCGCATTTTTTTAAAAAGTGTATTGTTATATTTTACTTTTTACTTTTTATTTTTACACTGTCCTTTTAAAAAAAAATAAAAGTGGGTCACTTTTATTCCTATTACTGGGAATGTAAACATCCCTTGTAATAGAAAAAGCATGACAGGTCCTCTTTATATGAGATCTGGGGGTCACAAAGACGTCACCTCTCATATTTACACTAAAATGCAATAAAAAATGAATTGGGCGGAAGTGACGTCACTTCCGTCATCCGATGTTATGGAGCCGAGCGGGGGTCATCATTCCCTCACTTGGCTCCATGCTACTGAGGGGAAAGGATTGGATTGTCTCCGCCGCTACCGACAGCTCCTGTAAGCAGCGGAGACAACCGGAGCGCACCGCCGATAAAAGTGATCTTGCGGCATAGGTG
This sequence comes from Rana muscosa, assembly GCA_029206835.1. Classification (NCBI taxonomy): domain Eukaryota; kingdom Metazoa; phylum Chordata; class Amphibia; order Anura; family Ranidae; genus Rana; species Rana muscosa. The sequence goes on from JARGYO010005628.1 coordinate 7,142,456, forward strand.
AAAAAACTTCTGTCACTGACTGGATCCCCAGTGCCCCCCCCCCCCGTTTTACTTGCCTGACCCCCTTCATTCACTCGGCGGAGATGCGCTCTCCCTCTCTGCACTGGGTCCCGGCTCTTGATTGGATAGATTGATAACAGAGTAGCCATTGGCTCCCGCTGCTGTCAATCCAATCCAATGACGTGGTCACCCTACCGAGGGACCCCAGAAGAGGAGGATTGGGGCCACTCTATGCAAAACGAACTGCACAGTGGAGGTAAGTATAACATGTTTGTTATTTAACCACTTGCGCACGGCGATATACGTCGGTTGTTTGAAGAGGGATATCTCTGTTATGGCAGCAGCTAGCTACCACAACCCCGGTATCCTCGTCTTCATCCGGCAGTCCGGTTTCCGATAATGGTGGTCTCTGTGGCGTATTTGCCGCAAGATCACCGTTTTCGGCGGTGGGAGAGGGTCCCCCCCCCCGTGTCCACCGCTTACCGGAGCCGTCGGCAGCGGCAGAGGCAATCCGGTCCTTCCTGTGGCTGGGTATGGAGATGAGTGAAGGGAAGATGGCCCCCACCCGTCTCGATACCATAGCAGGGCGGCAGAGATGCTTTGCGGTGGTTTTTACCCCTTTCTCGGGGTCGCCGCGAAATTGATGGTAAACTGCCGCTAAAAATAGCGGCGCTTTACCGCCGCCCCCGACCTGTGTGAAAGGGGCCTGACCCATTTATCGGAAATGAAATGTTTTGCCCGGAGTTGGGCTTCATGCAGGCGCTCCGTTCTCCGCACGTCTCTCAAGACTTTTTCATTTTCAGTTTTCACTTCTAAACGCCTTTTAAGTAATAAAACTTGAATCCTCTACAAGGGCGAGACCTTCAGAGAGAGATCGGCTGACGATCGATGAGTAATCCCGGGAGTGTCAGCAGGTTTAAAGTGTTTGCACTAATTGGATGTTATGTTAATCTATGTCTTCATCAATAGTATTGAGCTGAACTGTACGGAGTCAGGGGGGGGGGGGGGATCGGGAGGGCGTGTGGGTATGGGGGGGGGGGGCGCTCTGTCTCGGATTCCGGGGGTTTTCTGTGTACTTCATGATATCAGCAATAACTCTAATTGTTCATAAAATATTATTACTATTTTAATAAATTGCTACATATGTGTGACAGTATTATCCGATCATCGGACACACAGATTGTTACTTTGTATCAGAGAGAAATCCCCCCCCCCGCCAAAAACGCCTTCTCCGGGACAGCTGGAATCTCTGTGTAAGGATCTCCGCACTTTTCCCATAGATCCCTACCTGCTTCTGTCAGAGAGATACAGAGAGATCCCTGAGAGAGATAATAAATACCTGAAAGGGTTACACTGACTGCGCATGCGCACATTTAAAGTGATACTAAACACACACTGTGTCATTTCCATCGTCCCTTCTATTTCTGTATATGGATGACGGGACTGTAATTGTATTAATAATAAAACACATATAAGTCCCTTTTTCCTAATGGATATCCAGCCGTCACATGACCCGGCTCTCTCCCATATCCAGCTGTCACATGACCCGGCTCCCTCCCATATCTAGCTGTCACATGACCCGGCTCTCTCCCATATCCAGCTGTCACATGACCCGGCTCTCTCCCATATCCAGCTGTCACATGACCCGGCTCCCTCCCATATCTAGCTGTCACATGACCCGGCTCTCTCCCATATCCAGCTGTCACATGACCCGGCTCTCTCCCATATCCAGCTGTCACATGACCCGGCTCTCTCCCATATCCAGCTGTCACATGACCCGGCTCCCTCCCAATCCAGCTGTCACATGACCCGGCTCCCTCCCAATCCAGCTGTCACATGACCCGGCTCTCTCCTATATCCAGCTGTCACGTGACCCGGCTCTCTCCCATATCCAGCTGTCACATGACCCGGCTCTCTCCCATATCAAGCTGTCACATGAACCGGCTCTCTCCCATATCCAGCTGTCACATGACTCGGCTCTCTCCTATATCCAGCTGTCACGTGACCCGGCTCTCTCCCATATCCAGCTGTCACATGACCCGGCTCTCTCCCATATCCAGCTGTCACATGACCCGGCTCTCTCCCATATCCAGCTGTCACATGACCCGGCTCTCTCCCATATCCAGCTGTCACATGACCCGGCTCTCTCCCATATCCAGCTGTCACATGACCCGGCTCTCTCCCCTATCAGGCTGTCACATGACCCAGCTCTCTCCCATATCCAGCTGTCACATGACCCGGCTCTCTCCCATATGCGGCTCTCTCCCATATCCAGCTGTCACATGACCCGGCTCTCTCCCGTATCCAGCTGTCACATGACCCGGCTCTCTCCCATATCCAGCTGTCACATGACCCGGCTCTCTCCCATATCCAGCCGTCACATGACCCGGCTCTCTCCCATATCCAGCTGTCACATGACCCGGCTCTCTCTCATATCCAGCTGTCATGTGACCCGGCTCTCTCCCATATCCAGCTGTCACGTGACCCGGCTCTCTCCCATATCCAGCTGTCACATGACCCAGCTCTCTCCCATATCCAGCTGTCACATGACCCGGCTCTCTCCCATATCCAGCTGTCACATGACCCGGCTCTCTCCCATATCCAGCTGTCACATGACCCGGCTCTCTCCCATATCCAGCTGTCACGTGACCCGGCTCTCTCCCATATGCGGCTCTCTCCCATATCCAGCTGTCACATGACCCAGCTCTCTCCCATATCCAGCTGTCACATGACCCGGCTCTCTCCCATATCCAGCTGTCACGTGACCCGGCTCTCTCCCATATGCGGCTCTCTCCCATATCCAGCTGTCACATGATCCGGCTCTCTCCCATATCCAGCTGTCACGTGACCCGGCTCTCTCCCATATCCAGCTGTCACATGACCCGGCTCTCTCCCATATCAAGCTGTCACATGAACCGGCTCTCTCCCATATCCAGCTGTCACATGACTCGGCTCTCTCCTATATCCAGCTGTCACGTGACCCGGCTCTCTCCCATATCCAGCTGTCACATGACCCGGCTCTCTCCCATATCCAGCTGTCACATGACCCGGCTCTCTCCCATATCCAGCTGTCACATGACCCGGCTCTCTCCCATATCCAGCTGTCACATGACCCGGCTCTCTCCCATATCCAGCTGTCACATGACCCGGCTCTCTCCCCTATCAGGCTGTCACATGACCCAGCTCTCTCCCATATCCAGCTGTCACATGACCCGGCTCTCTCCCATATGCGGCTCTCTCCCATATCCAGCTGTCACATGACCCGGCTCTCTCCCGTATCCAGCTGTCACATGACCCGGCTCTCTCCCATATCCAGCTGTCACATGACCCGGCTCTCTCCCATATCCAGCCGTCACATGACCCGGCTCTCTCCCATATCCAGCTGTCACATGACCCGGCTCTCTCTCATATCCAGCTGTCACGTGACCCGGCTCTCTCCCATATCCAGCTGTCACGTGACCCGGCTCTCTCCCATATCCAGCTGTCACATGACCCGGCTCTCTCCCATATCCAGCTGTCACATGACCCAGCTCTCTCCCATATCCAGCTGTCACATGACCCGGCTCTCTCCCATATCCAGCTGTCACATGACCCGGCTCTCTCCCATATCCAGCTGTCACATGACCCGGCTCTCTCCCATATCCAGCTGTCACGTGACCCGGCTCTCTCCCATATGCGGCTCTCTCCCATATCCAGCTGTCACATGACCCAGCTCTCTCCCATATCCAGCTGTCACATGACCCGGCTCTCTCCCATATCCAGCTGTCACGTGACCCGGCTCTCTCCCATATGCGGCTCTCTCCCATATCCAGCTGTCACATGATCCGGCTCTCTCCATATCCAGCTGTCACATGACCCGGCTCTCTCCCATATCCAGCTGTCACATGACCTGGCTCTCTCCCACATGGACTGCTCAGATGTGAGAGGGAGAAATGCTCAGCATAGAAACTCACTGAGAACTGAGCATGGCAGAGCTGCCAACACTGCTCTGCAAAATCTCTAACTGCATTGGGGACATGGACAGAAGGGGGCGATAGAGAGCAGCAGGATCAACCAGGATTTTGCAGAATACAGAATAAGAAATCTCATAGTGATGATTGAGTATGACAGCATGGAATACGCCATTTATTTATCGTTTATATGATGTGCGTTTAGGGAGACATTAACATAAAAAGATATTTCTGTTACAATCTGCACTTTAATGTCTTCAGGGAAGCGGGAGATGTCATAGATTGTTGTGTCATTACAGTACAGAGTTGTGTTCTCTATGATCACCCACCATGCCTCTCCACAAAGCCTTTGTAATATATAAATATATATATATATTTATAGCCATTCTAAAGGGGCCAATTATAAAAAATATTCCTTGTGTGAATGTCTCAGGATTCACACAGCTGTCGTGAATAATACCATATAGTCTCTAAATAGGTTTATTTCCCTATGATCGTCAGCACCATCTAGTGCCATTATGTGGCATTTTCCTGATCAAGGCTATTTCCGGAAAATACCGGCATTATGGCCACTAGATGGACCTATTTCCAGAAATACCTCAACTGGGAAAATATCACATTATGGCCCCTAGTGGAGCTATTTTCCAGAAATACCTCAACTGGGAAAATATCATAGTATGGTCACTAGATGGAGCTATTTTCCAGAAATACCTCAACCTGGGAAAATATCACATTATGGCCCCTAGATGGAGCTATTTTCCAGAAATACCTCAACTGGGAAAATATCACATTATGGCCCCTAGATGGAGCTATTTTCCAGAAATACCTCAACTGGGAAAATATCACATTATGGCCCCTAGATGGAGCTATTTTCCAGAATTACCTCAACTGGGAAAATATCACATTATGGCCCCTAGATGGAGCTATTTTCCAGAAATACCTCAACTGGGAAATAACATAGTATGGTCACTAGATGGAGCTATTTTCCAGAAATACCTCAACGGGAAATATCACATTATGGCCCCTAGATGGAGCTATTTTCCAGAAATACCTCAACTGGGAAAATATCACATTATGGCCCCTAGATGGAGCTATTTTCCAGAAATACCTCAAACAGGAAAATTTCATCAATATGGATCACTAGATGGGGCTATTTTCCAGAAATACCTCAACTGGGAAATATTACATTATGGCCACTAGATGGGGCTATTTCTCGGAAATACCTCAAAACCAGGAAAACACCACATTATGGCCACTAGATATAGCCCGACGATCATAAAAACAGACATATTGGAGACATTACGGGGATATATTTGTGGCAACTGAGACCTACACACAATGATTTTGTCTCCTTGGTGTCGGTTTGCATGGGGACTTTGCAGTGCTAGAAATGAGAAATGATTGATGAGGTAAAGAGTGACGCAGCCCTTGGCATCCTGCTGTGTTAGTTCCAATGTATATTAATATGCGTTGAGTTAAGTCAGACCATTCCAATGAGCCAAAGTGTCCTACAAAATAACATTGTAGCGCCCCCCTCAAGCCTGCGGCGGTGCGTTGCGGTGTGCAGCCATGCATGTGCGTTGGAGCCGCAATTCCTTGGTGCTTTTGGGGACCATTTATAATGAAAGGCACACAATGTGCATTAATATCCTGCAGGTGCCGCGGCGGTGTACGGCGTTTCGGCCCGGATAGATTTCCCCGCCTCCCTCTGGAGGACCAACCAATCGTAATCAGCGGATCGATCATTAAAGCCGCTCTTTCTCTCTCGCAGGAACGGGATAAATACTACTTGACCGCAGCGTCATCCTGGACCTCCTACAAGCCCTGAAATTGAAGTCTCCTCTCCCCGACACCAACCTCCTTCTGCTGGTTCAGGTAAAACAATCCACACCGGGGAGATTTACTGTGGAGGGGGAGGGGGGAGATAATTACATGGAGGAGCAAATGGCCCATTTATCAGGAAAGGTCCCCGGGGGGGCCCCAGCTTTATGTGCAAAACTTTTTTTTTTTTATTCAATCAAAGAAACGGCGTTCCGGATCTGTGTCCTGCACCGCTGCGGCTCTTACAGGCAGACGTGACCCAATTAGGAGTCTTTTTTTTAAAGCTGAACTCCGTGCAGAGAAACTTTTATTTATATATTAGTTCTATAAATTTATTTATATGAAAGTTTTATAAATCCGCTCTGTGTGCACAAAATGCTTTTTGCAAACCCAGGTATTACTTTGTAAAAGGAGCAGTGACATCATCGCTGTGCTCTGCAGAGCTTTTGGGAGGGGGCCCAGCAGCTCCACCCACTACAGAAAACGACAGGAAGTGGGCGGAGACATGAACAGCCACCCTGCACAAGGAGAGAGCGCACAGCGGTGAGACAGTTTTTATTACAGGAATTTCCTATACAAAGGGATAGTAAATCTAAGGTTTGGGCAGTGAAAGGCTGAAATAGGCACCACAGCCCAATTAGAAGCAAATATAGGGGCACAAAGGGCGGGACTTTAAAGGTCCCAAAATGAGTTTTACAACATAATCATGTGAGTAAAAATACATATTTTATTCTAAATCTAATTTTAAAAATAATTTTGATAAAAGTTATCCCAATAACATGCAATTCATACAACTGTGCAGCCACTTCTGCTCTACGTGTTTCGCCCAGAAGAGCTTCCTCGGGCATTAAAAAGTACTGCACTGATAAGTCTCCTGAGGAAGCTCTTCTGGGTGAAACACGTAGAGCAGAAGTGGCTGTCACAGTTGTTATGAATTTCATGTTATTGGGATAAATTTTTATCAAAATTATTTTTAATATTTGATTTAGAATAAAATATGTATTTTTACCTCACATGATTATGCCTGTAAACTCATTTTGGCA